>CAJQZJ010033689.1:164574-189744 GCA_907164525.1 Lophiomys imhausi | reverse complement strand
TCTATCTATCTATCTATCTATCTATCTATCTATCTATCTATCTATCTGTCTATCTGTTTGTCTGTCTATCTATCATCTACCTTTCTCTCTAGGTATCTCTTTATCTTTTTGTCATCTATCTGTTCATCCTCTTGTCTTTTTTCCCTCTGGAAACCTTTAATGTTAGAGCAAGACATTAGGGTTTAGGATTACAGACAGTATTACTAAATCAAATCATTGTGAGCTGTAAGGTGATAATCCTTGTCTTCCTGATTCCCAGGTACCTTCACAATTCCCATAGATGTGAGTGCACTGTTAATCATCAGAGATTATAGTCACCTGACAATAAATCTGACTGTGTAATTGAAATTCTGAGTCTTCATCATCAAGTCCCTGAATTCAGCAGGTCATTTCCATTCTCGTGTGACAGTCTTTCACATTTCATACATCAGCTATCGTTCATTTCAAAACTGGTCAGAAGTACTTAGCTGAATTTTCACTGAAGCTACTTTTTGACAACGATGAATGACCAAAACTGCAACAGGGAAATTAGGCCTTAGATGAAAAGCTTGTCAGGAAAAATCTATGACACTTAGAGTTCCGCAGAATTGTTAATATTCGTGCTACAGCCATTGGATCCTTCAGAGAAAAGTTTGGCTCCAAGGTATGAGAGGAAGGTCTCTGAGACCTAATGACCTGTGGATACAAGAACCTAAGTCCTGCCTAAAGTAAGTTGCCTTTCATAAGCAGCCGTGGGGGTCGGCCTGTGACCTGACACCTCTTCCCTAGAGCATCACTTCTCTTGTCTTGTGATCTTTGATGTCAGCCAATCCGTGCTCAGCATCCTTGCTTTCCCAGTTTTTTTTTTCTTTGAAGAATTAGGCATCAGTGGACCCCACACCCTTGCATATGGTTTCCTTGCAGATCACTCTCCTCCTGGAATGTGATAGCTCATTTCACCTTGGTCTTGCCTTCACTCACTAAGGGCAGAGGGTGGGTGCTCTGACTCATTTCCCTTCAGTGACTCCCAGGAACAGATACACCAGAAATGAAGGCTGATGCATGAATGGATTCATCATTTGTAGTTGTTTTCAAGGTAGTAAAATATTGGGTAGATTTGTTTTACTTAGATTTTGTTAATTTAGTGGGTAGTTAAGTGGGTTTCTAATATTTTGAATTAAATTATAACTATGGAGGTAATTCCCACCCCCAATATCAATGTAGTATAATGTCCCAAAAATATAACGACTTTGATTTTCTGATACTTTAGATTATAGTTTAAAGAACAGCTTACACAACGCCCTCATTTCTTCAGGCTGATGGGGTGACTTTTATTTCTGGTAACTATAAAAAATAAAACACAAAATGACATACAAACTCCCCACAAGCTAGTTAAGCTTTCATTCCCCAAATTAGCAAATTATTTGGAGCTGAACTTTTCCACTCTCCTAGGATTTAGTGCATCTTTTTTTTTTTTTTGGTTTTTCGAGACAGGGTTTCTCTGAATATCTCTGGCTGTCCTGGACTCGCTTTGTAGACCAAGCTGGCCTCGAACTCACAAAGATCCGCCTGCCTCTGCCTCCCAAGTGCTGGGATTAAAGGCGTGCGCCACCACCGCCCGGCGGATTTAGTGCATCTTAAGTCTGTCAATCTTTCTTTCTTACTTGAGCTTGTTCTACTCCAAGACCCCTGCTATTCTCTTAGAGTGATGCCATCACTCTGGAACCGGAAACCTTCCATTCTCCTCATCTCAGTGTGTCAGACCTAGGAACAATGTGCCACTGGACAGTCATCCCCAACAGTCAATCCTCTCTGGACCTTAGACCCAGGTGCTTGTGCTCTCAAGTCCTCTGGACACAGCTACCTGTGCAGTCTGCATTAGTACACATTACCTTGCCAAGGCCAGAGTCGGTATCCATGAGTAAATGCACTCAAGTGTGAGAACTGCTTGGTCTCTGCAACACACTGCCTCAGCTGTCAGAAGCTAGGAGGGGGTGAAGAACTTAAGAAATTCTTCAGTTACCGAGTACAATACTTACAAATTCTATTGAGCTAACTGGAAGTACCTTTAAGCCTACCTTGGGCCATGTGGAGCAAGCTACCTTGGTCTCCTGGTAGGTTTTTACCTTAATTTTCACAACTGATTGTAGAACATTCTATAGAACAAGGCAGCCTTTCCAGCATAATTTCAAGGTGACTGCATCTTTTATGTAACATATGTCTAATGTCCTGAGTTTAATAACTACCACTGTGTAACGTGCCTTAAATCTCCATGGGTAATTAATTGATAACTGCTCTGAGGATGTTACATAAACCCTTTATTGAAAACTGCAAATTAATTAATTAATGTAGTTATTAGTAAGTATAAACTGTAATATTAGGCCGGCAGAGTGGCCGATGGAGTAGCCGGCGGCTTGGCAGAGGAGCAGGCGGCCTGGCCTGAGTGCCTTCACTGGTCGCCTAACTTATCCTAGAGAAAGAGCCCCGGGACCAAAGGTGGCCTACACCACCTACAACCTAAACTCTGTTAATTAATATAAGTTGTTATATTAGGCCGGTAGAATTACCGACGGCTTGGTGGGAGATTCGCCTGGGCTCAAGGGGAGTCTGGGAATCCAACTGCTCAGGACTGCTTGGACTGAGGGCCTATAAGCCGCCGCAGTGTTTTCCCCAATAATTAAACACACCAAGACCTTTTAATATTTTAACGCTTAGCCCTTAGCTGGGCAGACTCTCAATTAGCTACTCTAAGTTAACCCCAAACCAACATGTGCCTGTGAGTACCTTCCAGACTTCTCCAGACATCTGCCTTCTTCTGTGTCTCCTGGCGGAAAGGGGAAGGAGTCTCCATGTGTGCAGAATTCCTGCTGTGTTCTGAGGAAGTCCCGCCTTCCTATACTATTTTTGCCCAGCTAATTGGCCATAAGCGACTTTTATTAACCAATCAAGAAAATGCCTCAGAAGGGGCAGTAACCAGATCTCAGCATTGAATTCAATGTATCAGAAACAATATTAGACCTTCCCTCAACACTTTATTAAAGCATAACCCAATAAAAAGAGATTTAAAAATTGAATTGTTATGAAGGACAGCCTTTGGGTTTCTCTGTCTCTATATCTCTTTGGGTCACTAGGTTGATTCCACATCACCCAGTTCAAGCATGTGGTGGTCACTCCTAGGGAAAAGAAAGAGAGTGGACATCAATCTGTTCATGGAACAATGTCAAATTAAATTGGAAAAGCGCAACTATTTGAGAAGCAGGTCCTGTGGCTAGAGTTAGCCCCTGTGGTTGGGACTTAGAACCTTCTATAACGAAAGACAAATGAGCACATGGCGCGTCCACACAAGGGAATCAGTAGAACCAAAAAAGAAGCTGCCACAGGAAAATAAAGATTAAACGGAAGATAAAGAATGATGTCTTCAAATATTGGAAATTCTCTTCACCCAATGAAGGCTCCTTTCTATTGTTTTGCTAAAGCCCAGCTGTAATTTTGATGTTTCATAAAAATTTAAGTGGAGATTTTCTGTCTCTGGTAGATATAAATCTCCTGGAGGAACGGTTTTTATATGTAATTCCAATTTTGTGGCTCTAAGGAAACAAAGAACAGGTGAAAATTTTTACTGCAAGTAATTTTGTAAATTATTAAAGAAGAAACCTCCCACCATCAGGACATAAACATGTTCTCTATCAAAAGCTAAAATACCAAATCAACAATGCCTTTTGTAGGTATCATAAGATACGATAATCAAATCCTAAACTGGAAATAAAACTGCCCATAAATATTTACTGGTGAAGTGACTCTGTGGAAATAAATAGCTTTTTCAAGCCAGTGTAGAAAATATCAAAACACTGAAATGTACCTGATACCGAATATGCAAAATAAGTTCAATCTTATGAATGCAGCTCACGCCCATGGGCATGCTGAGACTGCTGAGAACTGCATTGTTGGGATTTCAAATTGTTTAGGGGGATAAAACAGTTCATTACAATTCTGCCTTTAAGAAAGTCAGGAATCAGACAGATAATGAGTTCATTCACCAAGTTTCGGAAGTAATACACACACACACACACACACACACACACACACATTGGTGTGTGTGTGTGCCACAAGGAAATTCACTCTGCAGAGCCTGAAAGAATATCTATGCCTGGCAGTCACTACCTTCCACCCTTCCAAAGAAAGCAAAAGAAAATTTGGCATAAAGAAATATTACTCAAAGGAAATGGAAAAACAGCTGGCTGTGTGATTGATTAGTTGAGCCGTGTTCTTATCTTTTGACTCAAAAATTCATTGCAGGCGATTGTTTATTTCCCTTGATTTTTAGAAAGCAGTAAAAGGAAGTGATGTGGACACTCCTTTTGCTGCTAGATGAGGTTTAGCTTTGAGAGTGGGTCATACTTTGGTCCAGAACCTACAGGCATCTTGAGCACATGAAACCATGATAGATGCTGATGACGGAAGTCCATTCATAACTTCCAGGATGTGGAGAGAATTCAGAAGGAAGCATGCATTGATTAAAAAAAAAAAGTGCTGAGTGAAAGAGCAAAAGACAGCAGCTGAGGCAGAAAGGTAAAGGAGAAGAGGGAAGGTGACAGGAGAAGCAGCTGTGGTGCTGGACAGGAGTGTTGTCTTTCTGTGAGCTACCAAGGGATTAAGGGGGTTTTCAAGGTTAATTCAACAGTCTTTGCCAAGGCAACAGAAGTTTAATGTGATCGGTGGCCCGATTCCCATTTTTGGTTATCAGATGATTATGCATATATTTTATGGGTAATTTGTTACATCCGTCTGTAGCCTGCCATTCTTCATCTGTCCAGCACCAAAGAAAGTAGAAATGACAAAGAGCTCATTCTGAGAGCCCTGCCACCCAGCCCAGAAGCTAGCATGTTGCTTGTGCCTGGTCCTGTAGTGCTGGACAAGTGTAGATGCTGACTGATTCCTCTGAAACCTGCTGAGCTCCTGGCTCCTGGGAGACTGGCAGTGGAGATAGCTGCTTCTGGAAGGGTCCAGGGGAACCTGGTGCCTACACTAGCCAATCTGTCAGGGGCTTCATCCAATCTCCAGTTATGTTCAGAGAATGGTAATCAGGAAATGTCAATCTCATTCTTCCTCACCATTACCTGCCAACGTTCGGACCAGGTCCAGGAGAAGAAACGGAATTCCAGTGAGCTGCCGATGACTCATGGAGCCCGATGGGGAGCACATCACAGGAGTAGCAGGGAAGTGGAGAAAGCCTAGAAAGGGAAGTGCTGATCAACACACTTCAAGTGTCTCTCTCAGTGCTGACATGTGTCTCACTAAACCCCAAGTTTGACTGGTGCTGTGACCAGGGTTCCTGTGCATTCAGTGAGTGCACAGTGTTGGGTTTTGAGAGCAGGAGGTCTAGAGTTTGCACACAATGAGGGCACATCTTTTTTTTTTTTTTTTAAGTTTAAGGTATATCTTTTCCCTCCCAACAACTCCCCCTTTCAGTCCAATAAATGGCTCTTTCTCTTATAACAACAGATACAATACAAAACAATAAGAATAATTAGGCCACAATTATGAAAATTATAAGGCATAACATACTTTCCCAATGTCCAGTCCATACGTATTTGGCAACTGACTTTAAGATTCTACTATGCAACCATCTCCATGAGTTTAAAGTTCTATATCCAACTCAGCTTCCATCCTAACTTGTACCACCAACTTAAAAACATCTTCTTAGATTCAGAACACCCTCTTAATTCCTAAACAACTCAAAATTTAATTATGAAACTATAATTATCTAGTTTTCCACCACATCAGAGACATGAGAAGGATAAATATATCTGATTAGACAGGAAGTTCAGGGCCAGCTGCTTCCAAAACTAAGAAATGACAGACAACTGGCTACCTGAACAGTTCCCAATTTCTCTCCATACATTAGAGCATCTATCCTCAGCCTTTTGGCCCTGTTTCTCTGACAGACATTAATTGTTATGCAGGAATTATGAAGGACTTGCCTACCCTGTCTTGGCAGAGCTAGGCTGTAGACTTATCTGCTTCCAAGTTTTGTCCTTTTCAGACAGCAGTCTGTCTACAATTGAAGCAAGAGATTTTTCTTGCCCAGTGACAAGCTTGCTGCTAATGCAACCATCTCCAATTGGAGATTCTTCAATGCTCATCTTCTACTTGGAGTAGAATAGGGGGTGGTGTCAGGAGCTGACATGTGTCAATATAAAAAAAAATCTTAAATTAAGAAAACATCTTTAGGGCTGGAGAGATGGCTCAGCCGTTAAAGGCTAGGCTCACAACCAAAAATATAAGAAAACATCTTTAAATATCATTAAGATTATGTTTGGTTACATTGGTATTGATCTTTGTATATTGATACAAAATTAAGGTTAACTCTTTTTAAGGTATTGTACCTAGGTAATGCTTAAAAATGAAATGTGAAGTTTTTGCCTTTTGTTAGAAACTGTCATAAACTATTTAGGATAATTAAGAAATGCAAAGTAATAGTCGTTCAAGAATGTTATTTTGTTAGATACTGGGATAGTCTATGACAGATGTTTTCTAAGTTGATCAGAAATCAAGTTGTTAAGAGACAAGCAACATTTTTGCTTAATCAAATACACAGAGATAGATAAATGGTCATCACAAACCTCAAGGACACATCATATTTTAGAGAAGGTCAATCTGTCTGTGCTTCTCACAATTGGATTATGTTGAAATGAACCTAAGAAAATTCTCAAATGTCTTTGTTCCATAAATAAGTGAATATTCATAGAAGAGCAAGGTGTGTAAGAGAAAAATTAAAATTAACCTCTCAGTAGCATTTGCCTGAGCATGGAATTCAGAATTATTGTTGTAGCAGGAATCACCAGCCAAATATCCCTCCTTAGAATGGAGAAACATAGGCATCTCTGTCTCCCAGGTTTCCTTTGAAGGACAGAGCTCTTGGCTTCCTAAGACACTGACTGTATTGTAAAATCATTTTCATTTTGGCTGGGGAAAAGTCTCATACTGGAAAATTCTTCCTTAGCAAGCATGAGGACATGAGTTTGGTCCCTAGAACTCAGTTAGAAAGCCAAGTGTGGCATTGTGCATCTGAAAGCACAAATGTGTGGATTTGTTTTAGTGTGGCAGAGATGGAAGTCCATGGTCAGTGGCAGAATCTCTAAACAGATAATTTATTCTTATCTAGAAGTCTCCTAGACTCCTGTTCTCCCACCTTCCACAGGAGTGATTATCTAGGACTGTGGGGAGTATTTATCTAATTAGATAAATCTCAGTGCTCTGGAGGCAGAAGCAGGCAGTTTTCTGGGGCTCAATGGCCAGCCAGTCTAGCCTAATTGGTGCTTTCCAGGCAAATGAGAAACACTACCTCAACAAATAAGATAGATGGGGCCTCAGAGGACACCTAAGGTTTCTCTCACCAACACACAGATACAGACACACAGATACACAGACAGACAGACAGACAGACACACACACACAGTGAGAAAGATAAATAGGCTGATAAATAGTTAGATGATAGATAGATAGATTGATTGATAGATAGGTGGATAAGTTGATGGATGGATGAATTAGTGGGTGGATGGATGGATAGATGGATAGATGATAGATAATAGATATCTAGAGAGATGAGGATGGAGAGATGTGTAGACATGAAGCATTTGTATTCCCAGTAAATGTTGGAGAACACAGACAACATTTAATAACAAATGAAAGCATGAATAAGTAAATGCAAATGCTGCTGCACAGAGCATAGATTTATGTACTGTTAGGTCTGTGTGTGTGAAATTTGTCACATATTGTTTGTGACTTCAGGTCTATGTGAAATGCAGCTAGTAATATTTGCTTTTTTAGGTTCTTGCAAAGTTCAGCTAAAATAGATATATCAAGCATCCAGCACATAATAAACAGAAATGTATTTCCTTTCTTTTCTGTGAACACACAAATGTGTGGATTTGTGTCAGTGTGGGAGAGATGGAAGTCCAAGGTCAGTGGCAGAATCTCTAAACAGGCAATTTTCCATTTTTGGAAATCTTCCATCCTCCCGCCTTCCACAGGAGTGATTTCCTATGATTGTGAGCAATATTTATCTAATTAGATAAACTCTAGATGGTTACTTACCTTTTGTTTTAAGTAGTTTGGACTGGAATTTTAAAACAGTCACTGGGAAGCTGATATATTTAACCATTTCCACATATCAAAATATTTAATTAATGATTTTAATTTTATGAGAGGAATACATTTTTACATTAAAAATATTTTCTGAAACATATTCTGTTCTGTGTGGCTTCTAGAAATATCTGTTACTTGACTGGCAATATTTAGCTTAGAAGAAGAAGAAGAAGAAGAAGAAGAAGAAGAAGAAGAAGAAGAAGAAGAAGAAGAAGAAGAAATAGTGTGTGTGTTATTCTTCAGATGCAGCTAGGATGGGAGTAGTTTTAAAAGGAACAATAAAAAAGAAACCAATTTGAAAATGTCTCATTCAACAACTAAAACATCCAAGCTATCTGAGAGGTTTAATAGCTCATCTCATACTTGCTGAACAGAAAGGAATCATCTATTCATATGTGTCCCTGAATACAGACGAGTAGAAAAACAAAGTTTGCAGTATTTCAAGCATCTTTAGTTTGTGTTTTGAAAAGCAAAAATGACTTTCTGTATTGTTTGTCTACAGTGGGAAATATGGGGAAATGAACATTCAAATAATAATAATTAATAATGAACTTTCCCATTTACAAAGAATCTTTCATCCCAGCCTCCTTAGGAGTTTAGTATTTTCCCCAAAGGCTTTGTTTAATGTTTCTCTCATGCTGTTGACTCAGAGCACAGTGGCATGGTGAATGAAAGGCAAAATAGCACTTACCAGTGAAAGATTAAGCCACTGCAAGACCAAACATATGGCTCATTCTAGTACACTCTGTGTTTTTATCACTTTGGAAAGAAAAATGCTACTTTTAGAATTGCATAAGATATGACGAGTAAAACCTTAACCTTTTAGCCTCTTCTCAGGGTCATTGTGTTGTAATGTGGACGAACCTTTTCTGTTGCCATGACAGATAAATTAATTCTTCATTCTTATGCACAATCATAGCCCCTCTCTTTGCTGGCCCAATGGGACATATATTAATCATTTTTAAATAGCCCATTAGACATAATTGTGTCTTGTGACAACTAGGTCTCTATTAATTTCAAAGCTTTGGGTTTTGTGTAGCATATCCAGTAATACAGTTCCCCATCTGCTATGGAGATAGGGAGCTTGGAGACAACATTCAAAACAGTGCTTTGTAAATCTTCTGTAGGTCAGATGCCTTTGTGGGTTGTGTGCGTGTGGAGGGCAATATAATATTATCATCGTTGAAAGAAAATTAAGGTAGACTATTTAAAGCATAGCTGACAGTCTAGCAGCTATGTAACAGATACAAAATATGAACAGGTATGCATCCATCACATATCTGCTTCTTCCTGAAAAACCTGCTTCTAATAAATAATGGTCTTGCTCCATGTAGACAGCTCCCTTTCTCTTGAAACTTGATGCCCGGCATGAATAATGGCTAATATTTGCAAATGGGATATGGTACATATTAACTTTGGGCACAGAAGTAACAATTTGATTCTTAGGAAACTGACTTTCATTAAAGATCACCATACCTGGCACATTATCTTAGGTAACAGTCACAGTGAGAGGTAAGGATTATTTTCAAATTCTGAGATAAGAAACCTGAACTCCTCAGCAGCAAAGGATCTGACTGACTGAATTATGAGTCCAGGGTTATCCAGTTAATAGAGTTAAGACAAGCTGAAATCTTATTTTTCAGTAAAGGAATTTCCTAAAAGAAATAATCTAAAGGAAATAAAATTTAAACTGTATTAAAATGCATGTATAATAATACATTAAAATGTCTTTGATTGAATACTTGCCTTACAACAACTAGTCTGTAATCTCCAAACTATTGAGGATTGTGTTTATCCAATTTTCATCATGTGTTCTATGCCTACACAGCATCTGACACCAACTGGGTCAATACATACGTGCAGAATAAATGTACAAAGGAAGGGCATCTTTCATGGCATGCTTGTCACCTCACAAATGACCTCATGCCAAGATATTTTTTTGGTTGAGTTATGCCCTGACATTATTCTCTAGGGAGAAATAAAACCATTTCTTATGACAGGAATACCAGAACAAATCAATCTTCATAAATTAAGTGAAATATCATTGCTTCCTTTGAGAAGAGTCAACAAGTTTCTGATGAATTATGCGCTTGTACAATTTTGATTGCAAGAATTCAGTAGATACTGCCTTGTTACTATGCTGGGTGTTAGATACAAAAATATGAACAAGATACTGGTCTTTCTTCCGTAACTGGGTGACATCGTGGAAAGCAATTCGGTGCTGAGATCAGAACCCAGCAAGGAGCATAAAGAGCCGTTGTTGTTTCCCACTGATGTGGCTCATTTCACTTTCTATGTGCCTATTTCTGTCTTTATGTTTTAGATGTAATTCTTCCTTGTAGTTGGATTGCATTTTACAGATGAATATTTTTCTCTCGTTTGAGGAGTCTGTCTAATTTATGTTCAATCTATGGGTTGTTTTTCCATTTTGCGCTTACTTTCCATTTCTTTTCTTTCTGCATTAGATGTGTCTCTGAACTCCTCCTTCTATTCCTCTTTCTACCTTCTTTTGGAATGATATGTTTTATATTCTATTTCTTCAGTGATTTCATAAATATTTTAAAATGAGCACTTAACTGAATCTGAAGTTTTTCATATTTCGCTCATGCAGTTAAAAGGCTTTATAGAGAACTTAAACTCTTACCAACTCCTTAACTCTAATGGTTCCTTCCACACTGTTTTGAGTGGACTCCTGGGGTGGCAGAATCAAAACACTGTCTCTGGATATGTCTGCGGAGGTATTTCTGGACAGCTCTAGTTTTTAAACAGATGGACTCAATATAGTAGGTTCCCTTCTTCCCTCAATATGGGAACCTATATTAATGAACACCATCCAATCCAGTGATGCTTGAATGGAAAACAATGAGGAGAAACCAAACCCATTTCTGTTTCCTGCATGCTGGGTTTGAGCCAGGATACCTCATCTTTTCATCTCTCTCTGAACTGTACGCTGCATCTGGTTCTTGGATCTCAGAGTCACATTGAATCATACAAGTGCCTTTCCTGAGTGTCTAGCTGTAAATGGCAGATCATAGGATTTCTCAACTGCAATAACCATGCATGTTAATCTCACATGTTCCATATTATTTGTGGAATATAATATAATAGATATAATTTATAATCCATTTCTCCAAAGAGTCCTGATCAGTACAACAACTTACCTGCTTTTGGTTTAGAATATTTATGACCTTGTTTATTTGTTGATACCATTGCCTTCAGTAAAATATTTACCATTAGCACAAATGGGCACCCAAGAAACAGAAGCAAACAGTTTACAAGCAAATTGTTTACCAAAGAGTGTGTTATCTGGAGGAAGGTGAGGTAAAGTAGGAAGGATGGAGAAGCCAGAACTAATATGTACTATTGGGTTCTCAGCAGGGTCAGAGCATAGTCTGTTAGCATCATAGGCTAAGCTTTATTAAAGGATTTCTGGGCTGAAGCATTGTTTACTGGTTTCCCAAGATCACTTGTCAAAAACTCCTATTGTGTCCTGGGGACATTCCCTGCCTTGTACTTTGTGCTCATGCGTTGAGTAAGTGTTGTATTCTGCAGGCAGGAAGTGGAAGGTGTAGTGCTGTCAGGTGGCAGCTGTGTGCCGTTGTGAAGTTGATTTGATTTGACATCTTGTATAAGGGACAGCCATAATTGTGCCTGAAATTCACAGCCCTGGTCAAGAGGTGTTGAAGAGACACACAAGAAGTGCCCAATGGGGGCTGGAGATGGGGGTGAGTGGCACAGCGGTTATGTAGCATGCATGTGGTTCTCAGTACCATCCTCGAACTAACAAAAAATGGAAATAAAAAAGGCTCAGTTCAGGTTGGAGAGAAAGCTCATGTGGCAAAGGATCTGTCTCTCAACTGTGAAACTTGAATGTAAATCCTCGGCATTCAAGTAAAGAAAAGGTAGGTGTGAGGCACACTTGCAATCCTTGCAAGAGACAGATGGGAGGCAGGGGAGACCGGATGAATGCTTGAGCTCGCTAGCTAGCCAGCTCTAGACCTGTGAAACCTAAAAAACACCTGAGACCTCACCCCTGAGGTTCTGATATACACAAATGCACGCACATCTACACCCTACAACATGTGCACCCCTGACGGGAACACCCCCCCCCCCCCCACACACATATCCCACAGGGCTCAATTCAACAGTTAATCTTCAAATAATGGTTTTAAGTCATTGACACTTGCATACTTAGCAATATGTGTTCTCAGTTTTGTTTTTAACTATTACATTATTTCCTTCTAAGCTTTCCACGACTGATGAGTCATAATAATCAGATTGATGAACCACGATAAGAAGCACTTTATGGAGATAAGTATTGGGAATGAGTATTTGGAGAAGATACTGTACCATTTCCTTTAGTGAAGATCTACATTGGGCCCTAAGCCTCAGTGTTTGGGTTTTCACGTAGTATATGTGCCTTTCCCATATCCAGTACTTCAAAGTCTGGTTCTTTGTCTCAAGGACATAAAAGTTTATATAGAAAGTTGATTTCTCTGAAAACATGAAACATTATTTCACTGTCTCCGACTTCTGCTGGTGCAGTAATAAGAGACATCAACCATTGTTTTAATCACCTTTATTCTTTGTAAATGAATTTTTATTTTTCTCTAACTGTATTCAAGCTTTTGAAAACTCCTTTTAAAAATCTCTGTATCTTCTAGTTTTGTTTTTAGTTCTCTAGGTATGCGTTCTTCATGGTTATAACTTTGGAAAAAATTTTTATATCTGATTATTGGTATCTTCATTGATTCTTAAAATATCACAGCTTCTATGTGTTTGATTATTGATTTTCTTCTTTTAACTCATTTAAAATTTTTGATAAGATGGTTAATTTTTAGTTTGCCAACAGCATAGAGAGTTCTTAGAGAAAAGCCTCATTAACGAATTCTCTAGATCAAATTGGCTGGTAGGCATGACTGTAGAGGTTGTCTCAATTATTAATAGATCTAAGAGAATTCAGTCCATTGTGAATGGTCACCGTTCTCTTAGGTAGGTGACCCTAGGCTGCATAAGAAAGCTAACTGAACGCAGGCCTATTAACAATCCAGCAAGCCGTCCCCCCATGGATTCTAACTTCAAGGTCCTGTCTAAACTCCCCTTAATGATGACTGTGACCTGGAAGCGTAAAAGCCAAACAAATCCTTTTCTTGTCCAAGTTGCTTTTGACTAAGATTTTTATCAGAACAATAGAAAGAAATGAGAACAGATTGTCTTTTTTTTTTTTTTTTTGAACATGTTTTCTACATCATGTCCCCTTTAAGGGCATTCTTCATAGTTTTTAAAAATTTATCCTCTCACTCACTAATTTTCTCAGCAATATTATTTATTTATCCTATCGACTCTTTTCACTTAAATAATTGTATTTTTCATTTTATATGAATTTTAGTTTGGTTCTTTTTGCAATATATTTGTTCATTTTTATATCTGAGCCATTACAATGATTTTATTTTCATGCTTTTGAAATTTACATAGATAGATGCTATTCATTTTGCATTCAGTGTATGGCCGTGAGCTTATGGAGTCCTTTGGGTATACTTTATTTATGTTGTTTTACATGATTCTCATCCATAGCGTCTTGTCTTTTTATATATTTTGTGATTTTTTTTTCCAAAGTGGGTGACATATTTTCTTTATAGATTCTGTAATATTCTCCAAGGACTGAGTTAAATTTTAATTCCTTTAAAGAAGACACCTATTTCTTCTGGCACTTACCCTTGACACCATCAAAACAGAAACATTATATTCAATGAAATTACCTCTTTTTGAACTTTATGAACTATAAAGTTCATTTATTTAGTCACTCGCCTGTATATGGGCCAGTTGTATTTGTTATATGAAGGTATTTCCTCTCTCATCAATCCAGAATCAAGATCATGCCTTAAATTACCTTAGCTAATATAGAATGCTTCATTTGTTGTTTTTTCCTAACACTAAAGGTGGAGATTTTTTGTATTGATTCAACAAGTATATTCTACTAGGTACTGTACTTGGGGCAACCTTAAATTGAATCTGTTCTAACTTCAAAGATGGAACTTAGACTCCTCGCCTAACAAAACCTCTCAAGGAAAATGCCAAGTTTGGACTGAACTTTGATTGAGGGTCCTACTGGTTTGGTCTTCTTTTTTGTGGACTCCTTGGTGTCATGCTTATACATTAAAGTATTTTAAATGATTTCATATTTTATCTACTATCCTGGTTATTTGTTATATAGGGAAATATAAGAATTTAGGAATCATAAGATTTAGGTCAGCTCTTGCCTCATTTTTCTGCAAAATTATCTTTAACTATTTTGATAAACTGCACTATAGTACCTTCATTCATGTTTTTCTAGATTTCTTCTATGGGTTCTTTTCTTTCTCTATTTCTTGGTTTTACTATGTTTTTCTTTGGGTAATACAGAACAAAACTGGGGAGAACAGAATATCAACAGCTTGCACTTGGCAATTGATTTATTAATTTTAATGTAGTTTTAACCTTTCAGCCACTTAGCTTTTATGTATCATTTTCTGTTACATAAAAAATAGGACTTTTCTCTCCTTTTGTTTGCTGACATTTGAAATCTTTTTAATAGGGGACAAATTGCTCTTGGGCATAAATACAACTGAATCTCATTTTCTGCAAGTCTATGCTGATGGCAAATGTAATTTAATATTCTAGCTATAATAATAGCTGCCTTCCATTGAACATCTGGTATTTACCAGGAAACACGTTAGCTGCTTTTCCTGCATGATTTCAAATCTTCACAGCCACCAGGTAAATACTGTTGCTCTTATTATTTTTATTTATTTTTAATGAGGAAAAGTAAGGTTCCAGTGGGTGAGGCAATTTATTTGAGTTTACATAGTGAGTTAGAATCTCATTCTGGATGGACTGCTCCCTAAACCCGTCTGCTTCTTCCACTGTCCTCCACCCTCCCCTTTCAGTATGCAGAACTCTCAAACAGCATGACTCTCTCTCCTTGCATTACTTCTGACTCTTGTAGGGAGGATAGGACACATAATTCCAGCTGTGCTTCTCGGAGACTCACTTCCTGTTCCTGGGTGGAGGTGGAGGTCTTGAGATCAGAACATTGGCACACATAGCTTTGCCTACTGCAGGTCTCTTCAAATATTAAGAAACCTGTCTGTTCAGTTCTGTTTTCAGGCTTCCCAACCCAAATTTTACCTTTCTTTACCCAGAGACAGTCTGAATTCTTGTTTTATTTTCTAGGGCACTTGCTATGACTTCAGTCTGAACTGACGACGTACTCGGACAGTAATTGGCTACTTCACTGACATTCTAGAATATAGTTCCAGTGACTTGTCTATCTAAGTTCTGGCAATAAGATTTTGGACTATAAACTATGCAGTTTGGGCATAGTCTTCTCATTAATGGGGATTTCGCATGATTTTCCTAACAAAGCCTGTTTTGGATAGAAAAGCAGCTGCTTCCGCCTTCTGCTAAAATCCACCTAGTCACTCTGAGGAACACTGAAGAGCTGTTTTTTAAGCTAGGGCACGGACTGGGGGCCCCCTTCACGCTCCATGTGAGTGAGGACAGGATGTACCCTCAGAATCCCCAGATGAGAAGAGTGTCAATTGGGCACATGGGAATGTCAATGAAATGGTTTGA
Source organism: Lophiomys imhausi (assembly GCA_907164525.1). Lineage (NCBI taxonomy): Eukaryota > Metazoa > Chordata > Mammalia > Rodentia > Muridae > Lophiomys > Lophiomys imhausi. Next base: position 174,003 of record CAJQZJ010033689.1, on the reverse strand, counting down.
ATTCCTAAGACAAATTGTTATTAGTGAAGCTACTGTGATTATAAAAGAATTTATTGTGTTTTGTAAAGAACAACTTTAAGTAAAGGTTAGAAATTGTGTGTCACATGCGGTTTACATGATCACAGTCTTAATGCCTTCGAGTGGCAGCATCTGGACATATCAAGCACTGTGAAGTCTCAGAGCTTGTTCTTCAAACATGTAAAATAATTTGTAAGCTGCTTGCCTAGTTTATCTATGTTCTGTGTTCTAAGACATGCTGTACCTAAACAAGAGTTACAGAATAATGCAAGACAGGAAAGCAGACCAGGGCTAGGGTGTGGTAGAGTACCTGGGTAGCATGCACAGGTCTGGATTTGATCTCCAAACAGCAAAAAGTAGAGATGTTAGTCAGCTGTGTTCTTAACAATCACAGGCAGGAGAAAAGTCTGCATTGTTTTCATGAGAAGAAATAGCCTCTCACAACAGCAAATTTGGTGGTGCTGTGGTGTTTTGTTGGCTCAGGAAGCATGCTCATCATTCATTGCAGAATAATTAATGGTGTATGTGCTCTAGGTTGAGACCTGGAGCACAGAGATAGGTGTAGATGTTGCCTTCAGAGAAAACTGACTGTAAACCACAGTAAAGTGGAGGTAAGTTCCTCACAAAACTGGGCAGACTTCTGAGAGGGAGTTAGGGACAGTCCCTTCTAGTAGAACTGGGGAAAGGGAAATCAGTGACTATTAGTAAATAATGTAGTGTGACTGAAATAAAGTTCACTGCTCTTTAGATGCTATAAGAATTTTTTGTTATCGAGACATATCAGCGCCTGACAGCACCCCCTATTCTACTCCAAGTAGAAGATAAGCATCGAAGAACCTCCACTGTAAGATGGTTGAATTAGTGGCAAGCCTTTCTCTTGGCATGAAAAACCCCTTGCACCAACTGCAGACAGACTGCTGTCCAAAAAGGACAAAACTTGGTATCAGGGAAGTCGACAGCCTAACTCTGCCAAGACAAGGTAGGTAAGTCCTTCATAATCCCGGCTCTACAACAAATGTCTGTCAGAGAAACAGGACCCAAAGGCTGAAGATTGATGCTGGAATGTATGGAGAGAAAATGGGAACTGTCCAGGCAGTCATTGGTATGTTCTTTCTAGTTTTGGAAGCTGCAGGCCCTGCACTTCCTATATAAGCAAATATATTTATCCCTCTCAGGTCTCTGAGGTGGTTGAAGAATAGACAGCTAGAGTCTCATAGTTAAATTTTGAACTGTTTAGGAATCAAGAGGGTGTTATAGATCTAAGAAGATACTCTTAAAAGTGTGTTGCAAGATAGTATGAATGTTGAGTCACATATAGACCTTTAAACTCATGGAGTTGGTTAGGTAGTAGAATGTTAAAGTCAGGGGCCAAATATGTATAAACTGGACATTGGGAAGGTATACTGGGCCATTTAACTCTCATAAATGTGGCATATTTATATCTATTGTTTTGTATAATACTTACTGTTATAAGAGAAGGAACCATCTGTTGGACTGAAAGGGGAAACTTCTGGGGGGAAGAGGGTGGAAGGGTGGGATAGGAAGGGGGAATAGGGAGGGGTTTGCTACTGAGATGTAACTTGAAGAAAAAAAAATAAAGTATTTAAATAAAAAAAAAAGAATTTGGTGATTATGTGCCACTAAGGCCACCCTTAATTCTCATTAGTTAGAGTCTAGTTTGATCTGGTTACCTTTCTCTCCAGCACAGACTCTCAAAGCAGAGTTCTATCTGCGTAAAGAAGAAAGGGGTCAAGGACACCAGGAGAATATGGCCCACAGAATCAACTTAGGGGGGCTCATAGGGGCTCACAGAGACTGAAGCGGCAATCATGGAGCCTGCATGGTTCTGTAGCAGGTCCTCTACATATGATATGGCTGTGTAGCATGGTATTCTTCTGAGACTCCTAACAGTGGAAGTGGGGGTATCTCTGACTCTTTCATCTGCTTTTGTGACCCCTTTCGTCCTACTGGATTGTCTCGCTCAGCATTGACATGACATATGCCTAGTTTTATAATATCTTGTTATAAGGTTGATATCCCTGGGAGGTTTGCTTTTTTCTGAAGGGAAATGAAGGAGGAGTGGATCTAGGGGAGAGGGAATATATGAGAGTAGGACTGGGAGGAGTGGAGGTAGAGGAAACTGGTTGGAATGTATTGAAACTAAACAAAGAAGCAAACAAACAAAAGAAAACGTATTTATATCTGAGATAAGATTGGAAAAAGAAGGAGAAGGAGAAGGGGAAGGAGAAGTCTGACACTAGTAGACTGGCTCAGAAATTGAGCTACTAGACTAAGAGCCCCCAGGATTTGACATTGGTTCACTATTGTCCACCTTTTATTTTGTTTTCATGAAGTAGTTTCTGTCATTAATGCAGCATCTCCCCACCTCCAGGGAGCTCTGAGGCCTGTAACAGGTGGGTCTTCTTTTCCCATCCCCCTTTCAGTTGCATTCAGTTTCCATCCTCATTCACACCCACACTTTTTCGTGGTGGCTCAGTTACTTTCCTCCATTCTAGTGTCTGGCAGGACATACATGGAGCTGGTCCTTATGGAAGTCTATTAAAAGTACCTTCTGTGGTGTGGAGATATTTCAAAGAGGATTGAAGCTGAGGCTTTCAGCACATTCCCAAGAGAACATGCTTTCATGTCCTAGAGTGCTTGCTGTCACAGTCCTTACAATGAGGAAGAGCACAGGCTCTTTGTGTTCTGAGCTACACTTCCTTCCACTTGTCTAGTGACTCCCGATGGCTGCTGACAACCCTTAGACTAACCGGACACAGCACCTTTTATTTCTGGCGAGGGTAGATATGAAACAGGAAAGGGCATTGCAGGACTGAACTGAAAGTCCACTGATATTTATTTTCAGGGGACTCTTGAGACAGCACATGGCTTGCCTGCTGCATTAGTCCTGGTGTCTCCTTTCAGCTAGCGCTTCCTGAGTTTTGATGTGGTATTGAGACCCAAGCTTTGATGCTCCAAGTGGCTGACTGTGGAGGAAGCTCAGTATTTATGGCTTATCAGATGATGCGTAGAACTTACCAAGTCTAGAAACTTTTCACGGTGGACACGCTAGGGACTCCACAGGCTGCATGACAAAAGAGGACAGGCTGATGTGTTACAGGAAGAACCCAGGAATGGGCCTTGATTCCATGTGTCTGTGCAACATGCTGATATCCAAGGTACAGGTGTCCTCACGGCTTGCCCCTCTGAATAAAAACCCATCTTTGCTTGCCCCAGCCTCTGGTGGTTTGCTGGTGGCCTCAAGCATTCCTAAGGTTGTAAATGTAATATTCTAGCCCTCTACCTTCATATGGTTTTCTTCTTGTGTGACTTCACATGGTATTTTCTCTGTGGGGATATTGGTGTAGACACTGGTCACATTGGATTTAAGCCTACTCTAATGACCCCATTTTTATCTGATTACTTCTATCAAGGCCTTCTTGCCAAGTTAGACCCAGTTCTGCTGTACTGAGGGCTAGAGGTTGACCTGATTTTCGGAAGACTCAGTTTACACTGTAACAACTGACTATTATGATTGCTGGGGCATTGGTTTCTAAACTATCTCCATGATCCCAAGGCTGGCCTTCCCATGATTTCTTAAAGTCCTGGGTCCTCACCAATTTGGTATAACTTTCTATATTCAGTTGCCTGCTTAATCGTTTGTTGTCTTACCACAAATGGTAAAACTCTTGATGCAAACACCTATGACTTCTATTGCTAATAGCTATCACAGTGCCTAGAGCTCAAGGAATCCTGGCTGAATTCCTGTCTACAGGTGACAAGGTAGAAAGAAAGTTCTCTACGTGTGACTTGACAATGCTTAGCACTTGTAGCGATATTGTATTTGAAATGAGAAAACAGACCACCAGTTTAGAAAAGGGATGATTATGGAGGTAGCTTTGCTGAAGAGATTTTGCCAAGAGTTAAACTCAAATCTGAGAAGTGACAGGGGTAGTTCAGGCTTTGCAAGTCTCATTCTTTATTGAAGATCTGTGGATCAAGAAGGGCTGTGGGACAAGTGCTTTTGGATGAAGGGACACAGACTCATCAGAGCTCAGAGAAGCTAGCCCAAACAATTGGCGGTTATTCCTGACTCACTCCTTTGCCCCAATATTTATCATGACCTTCAGAAAAATCACTATGTTCTTTTTGCGACAGGGTCTCACTAGGCAGCTTTATCTCTCCTAGTACTTTCATTTCAATTCTCCTGTCTCAGCATTGAGACTACTGGGGTTACAGGCATATGCCAGCACACCTGGCTAATCAGCCATACACTTACTTACTGATGTTCTTTGTGGTTAGCAGTAGTACAAAATGGAGATTACTCAGGATAAACATATGAAATATCAGAACTAATTTTAATGATAAACACTCAAAGAGATTTTCGTAAGAGAGTTCACTCACTTTAAATACTATAAACATTATAGATAGTCCAAGTGATCATTTTTGCTAAAACAAAAGAAGAGAAAAAAAATTTGAATAAGTAGATTCAATGTCAGTAGGGTTAGAAACCAATATGTCATTTTTATATGATAAATAGACACAAATATGTGGTAAGAGTTTTGTTTATTTAAAAAACCAGTTATGAGAATGTTTTTTGTTTAATCCCTGGTGTGAAGCCACTTCAGTTAAGTTCACAGGTGTAAACTATTAACTGTACCTCCTGAGCTAGCAAGGGTGTGGCTTAGGCAGCTAAGCAAGTTTTCTTTTAAGGTTTATTTATTATTCCAAGTTACATCTTCATCATAGTACCCTCTTTCCACCCCTCCTTGTTCCACTCTCCCACCCTCTTCTCCCTCTCCCACCCATCCCACTCCTCTGATGTGGAGTGTCCCTACATATCAGCCCCTCTCATTTCAACAGTCACAGGAGACCTAAGAGCTTCCCCCTGCATTAGGGGCCTACATGGTAGCACTCCTAGGACAAATTGTCCCATTAATAGGTAACAAAATCTATGTTCCTGATCCTTTTGGTGTGTTGGTTGTAGGATGGTTATCCTGTACTATATGGCTAAAATCCGATCAAAAGTGAATAGATGCCATGTGCATCTTTCTGAGTCTGGGTTAGCTCACTCAGGATGAGCTTTTCTGGTTCTATCCATTTGGCTGCAAATTGGATGATTTCCTTATTTCTGATAGCTGAGTAGTATTCCATTGTGTAAATATACCACACCTTTTTTTTTTATCCACTCATCACTTGAGGGACATCTGGGTTGTTTCTAGTTTCTAGCTATTACAAATAAGGCTGCTATGAACATAGATGAGGGTATGTCATTGTGGTTTGGTGAGGAATCGTTTGGGTGGATACCCAGAAGTGGTATGGCTGTGTCTTGAGGTAGGGCTATTCCAAGTTTTCTAAGATATCACCAGGCTGATTTCCACAGTGGTTGTACAAGTTTGCACTCTCAGAAGACTTGAGAGAAGGGGAAAAAAAAGCGAGAGCCCAGAGGGAAAAGGGCATGCTAAAAAGATAAAAGGGCACTACAAAGAAGAAAGAGATGGGTGCTATAAAGAAGAATGAAGTTACTGCTTTCCTGAGCTGCTGTTGGTTCTTCTTGTTACTGTTTCTTGGTTTGCTGGTTTGCTGGACTTCAGGAAATTGTGACTATTGAGACTGGTATTGACCCCAAAGAACTCGATAACCCTAATCAGAAGGAAGTAGCTCAAAGAGGTTAGAGGGAGAGTTCCTTCTCTCTCTAGCCTTCTTTCTCTCCCTCCTAGGGTTGGGGAGTTGGAAGGAACAAGGGTTGGAAGGGAAGTATAGGTATTAAGTATAGCAAAATAATTAGATTAAATAATTAAAGCAAAAATGATAAAAGCCACTTTGTTACACAAATATATACATGTTAAATTATTTTTAAAAAGAAATTGTGGAGGTAGGCACACCATAGGAGTTGGTTTACTCCTTAGGAGCCTGAGATAGAAGACAGAGTTGTAGCCAGCCTGGACTACATGGTCAGACCCTATCTCAAAATGAAACAATCAACAAAGAAAACTATGAGTCAGTCCAGCCTTTTCTTTTCTCCATGATGCAATTTTGTTTCTTTCTATAGAAAGTGAAATGGAAAGATGATCCTTTGAGAGAGGTCAGCTGTGGACCAAAATAGTAGAAGTGGAGAGTTTGAGGAACTTGAGAGTTGATGTTACCACTCCCTTAAGTGACAGAGAAAATGGAAATAACAAAGAGGGTCTATTATCTACCTAAATTTCTGAAGAAAGTGAAGGAGAATCTCTGAGGGCCTGTTTAGGGAGCATAAATATGCTGCAAAGGTATGGGAGGGGTACTGCTGGCAAACTCTGCATGTGTGCAATTAAATTAAATTATAAAATTGGAATTTGACATTTTGGGAAATATGGGTGGGCCAGACATGACCAAGATTATAGAAATATCCACTGAGTCCCCATTTCACCTACTTGATAATTTACAGCAAAAAGAAGATGGATTAATAAAAACAAATGCTAGAAGCAGCCACTACAGTCACAGAATAGACCAGCTTATAGGAAGGGCCTTTTCGGAACATTCAGCCTATGGAATTTAAGTCCAAGCCTCCATTTGAAATCAAATCTAGTTAATGGATCCACTTATTGGCCAATACCATTTTCTCAAGTGTTAAGTTGTGGGAAGCAATTTACAAAAGGGAAGAGTGGGAAAGTGAAACACCACCCACTGCTATCAAATTGGTATCAGTCATGGGGCCATCTGTAAACATACAAAAGCAATACAAACCAAAGCCAGTTGGGGGAAGACACAGGAAAGAATCCCACAGCAAGTGATGAGAACAGCTGCTAATATTTTACTGGGCTATCAAAGGGCTAATAGCCCTAACAGGTAAGTATACTATGGAAAACATGAGACATTAAGGAAAGAAGTCTGAGGTTGAGGTTGAATTTGACAGAGGAATGTTGGCCCAAGAAGAATAGATGTGAAAGTCATCTTTCTCTATTCATGGCAGACATTGTTACTCAGTCACCATGACAGGGTGTCCTTTCTCTGAAGACTATACACATTTACTTTGGTACTTGGCTTGTTACCCTGTTGACGAACCTATATCTCTATGTGTACACTTTAAGTCCTGTGTATTTCTTTATTACTGAGTTTTATGCATGGGAGAAGCTCTCAACAGCAACCATAGAGATGAGGTGCTGGATCTTGCCTGACAAAAAGACTTTTCATACCAATTCCCTAAAAACAGAACTACCATACAGTCCAGCTCTTCCATTCTTGGGTATGTACCCAAAGGACTCCGAGTCAAAAAAACTACAGAGATAATTTCATGTCCACATTTATTGCAGCATTAGTCATAATAGCTTATAGAACCAATCTGGATGCCATCAGCAGGTGAATAAATAAAGCTAATATAGCACATATGCATAATGGAATTTGATTCAATCATAAATTTATGTCAACTGCTAGAAGATAGATACCATAAGAAATATTATATTAAGTGAAATAATCCAGAACCAGAAAAAAGAGAATGTCACATATCTTCATTTGTGGTGCCTATATTTTATATACATGCATAAAATCTCATATATGTATACACATATGTGCACATACATATACAATCTATGACATGAGGGCAAGAGTTAGACAGTCTGAGGAGAGAATTTACCTAGCAGGGTGAAGAAGAGAGGGAAATGGGAGGGTATGGGGAATGAACATGGTTAAGGGTATATATCCTTGTCTTTATGAAACCTGTCACTATGTACAATGAATATATACCAAGAAAGAAAGAAAAAGAGGAAGGATGGAAGGAAAAAAAGCAGAAAGAAAAGAAGAAAAGAAAGTCTCTTTCAACTTTGTGTATAAAATGGAGTCCCCAGGTGCAGTGTTGTAGAGAGCTACTACATCAGACCTTGCCCGAGGCTCCAACCAATAACAGAGCACCATGGGAAGCAAGGGGGAGCACATCTGCCGCTTCTGTGCTGGGCTCCCCTTGAGATGCATGAGTGGTCTCAGCTCTGCTTTGCAGGCTGAGTCCTTCCCAGCTCAGTCTTGCTCTCCCACCTCTCTTTGGACAGGGAGACCCATCTCCCAATTTGCCTCCTGTGCCCTTCCCATCCATGGTGCCAATATCTGTCTTCAGGAGGATGAGGGAGCCTCCTTTCGAGAGATTATGGCATTAAATATGGCATTACTTACGGTACAGAATAAGTGTTCACTGGACCATTCTGTGCTGTTCCCTTCCCAGGTGGGCATTCATTTTCTTATTGTATACAGTCCTGAATACTGGTGTGAGTTTGGGCTCTGATATCCTAGCTCAAGGATAAATAAGGCTGAGCCCAATCTTCTTTGACATATACACATGTGCACATTCAGTTAGAAACTAAAACGTCAGCTCTGAGCCCTGGGTTCAAAGTTATTCTCCTTGGTGACCTGGGTCTCCTAATCTGAGCTCTAGATCAAGAAAGCTTTTGGCTCTGAAGAATGTAATTTTTCTACACCACTTTTCTGTTCTGTAACGTTTGTAGTAAAGCCCATGGCATTAAATGCACCAGTGTTAGCCCTAGTCCATTTGGGCTCTTCAGATTCCTGTAGGGAGCTCTTTAGAACTCTAATCCCTAAGGGTGCTTCATGTTAAATATATTAAAACAGGTTTCTCTGCTGAGGAGACTTTTATATGCTAAAATACACTGTGTATTTGCAAGAGCTGGTCTGAGCAGTTAACATTTCCAAGCTTACCTGGCTTGGGAATTGTTCTAAAGAACACCTTGGAGGGATTCTATTCCACCTAGTAAAATCAAAGGATGGCGGCACTCTTTGCTACAGCATCCAGGCAACACTTTGTGTTAGTCCCTGTCATTCTGAGAAGGAGGCATTCCATGACCTGCTTTTTCAATATGAAGAATCTGATGAATGAGTGCTCTAAGTCAGGTCTCTTGAACTATGGAGTTGGGCAGTGAATCCTTGCCAAACTCCTTGACCTCCCCGTTGACTGGAAAGTGTAGAGACCTATGAGCCGATCCTTAAGTAGCTAAGGTTAAAAGCATGTGTATATGGCAGAATGAAAACTATTTTGCTAGGTCTCATTTGCTATGTGGAGTTCATGGACGGAGATGCAGAGGTGGATGAAGTTGGTCTTTTTGGGGTGATGTTTGTGGGAGAGTGAAAAGACCAATCACCAACATTTCTATCTAGCATCCTGGAAAGGATGGGTCTCTCTTCAGAGGGCACATGACTCTCTTGTTAGGTTGCTATACTTTCCCCTAGTTTTTGTATTCTCTTCTTTTTCTACACGCTTCTATATTCTGTTCAGCAAATTCCCAACACCTTAAAAGTGAGAAGCTGGCAGAAACAAGAGCAAGAGATGTACATACATATACGCAAACACACACACACAGACACAGATACACACACACACTCACACACACAGATACACACATACTCACACATTCACACTCACACACAGAT
>CAJQZJ010033689.1:129591-141193 GCA_907164525.1 Lophiomys imhausi | reverse complement strand
ACACACACACACACACACACACACACACACACACACACACACACACAGGAGGGGGGGCTCTCAAAGTGTGAAGAAAACTAGTGATATTGGGAGTAAAATGCTGAAAACTCCTGGCCAAGCATTACACATAATCTGTCACATACAAATGCAGGAGAAAGTTGCTGCTATGCAAATGTGTTGGAGGAAGGTCTAATTCATTGGTTTTGAGAGGATGATTTCAGTGCTAGGGATCTGGCTACCACCCTTTCTGAGACACTCTCTGATTGGTTAATAAAAGTCACTGATGGCCAATTAGCTGGGTAGAAAGAATATAAGTTGGACTTCCTGGAATGAGAAAAAGAAACACTGGGTATTACACAGAGAAGCCTCTTTCCACCAAGAGACTTGGAAGCAAACAGATGTGTCTGAGAGCTCTGGAAGGTACAGCAAGCCACATGGCTGATTGGGATTAGGTGGTCTGGGGTTGATTTTGTTGATTTAATTGAGAGTCTGCCCAGCTAAGGTCTAAGCATTGGAGCATCAAAAGGTCTTGGTATATTTAATTATTGGGGAAAAGGCTGCCTCATGTTTCAGGTTGAAAGGCCTCAGGCCTATAGGCTTCTGGCCACAGACCTCATGGCAGGCCCCGGTGGTTCCCCTGCTAAACCACTGCCTGTTCCACTGGCCTAATATAATAGTTTAGGGTTATTAATAAATGTCTAGTAGCTGCCCTGACAGCTGCCCTGCCAGGCTGTCCTACCAGACCTATGAACCTCTAAGACAAGTCAGGCCTGCTGATCTCCTGGCCCTCCCAGGCTGCTGGCTGCTCCACTGCCCTAATCTAACAATGTATAGTTATTAATGAATATATTAGTTAACAGAGTTTAAATTGCAGGCGGTGAAGGCCAGCCTTGGTTTGTGGCTTTACTCCAGGACCTATAAGGCCGCCAGTTAAAGGGAACCAGGCCTGCCTGCCTCTTGCCAGCCCACTAGCTGCTCCACTGGGCTAACATTACAGTTTATACTTATTAATAAATATAATTGATAACTAAGTTTTAGTTTTACAAATGACTCACAAAAGTTCATGACTGCCATGGCTTGGTCCCTTTGAGTTCCTGACTGAATATTGCTCAGATTGAATTGAAAATAAGAACTAACTCTGCCTCCAGCTTGCCAACAGCTTAAAGCAACTAAGACTTCATCTCCTCAGTGCCTGCTTACTTGCCATTAAAAATACTTAAAACAATATGTACCTTTGAGAATTTTTATGAGCACCTATGTGTACTTACTCTTAATCAAATTCAATATTTCTTACTTGGCATCTGTATTGATCTAGGCATTGTTGAAGGCAACAGTATTAGGAAGAGCAGGAAGTTCTGCCTATCATTTCACAAACATGCATTGAACATGGGTCCTATCATAAGTGTGGACTGGGGTCTGGAGGACATCCAATGGGATTTCTAGATTCTTGTGTTCCTCATCAAGGTGTAGGCTACCATGTTCAAGATGTTTGTACCTGGGTGGTGGTTGTCTTCACTAAGGATGAAGGTCAGGATGAGGAGAGTCCCTTGAGAGGGACTCTACAGCTGGTAGATACTGAAAGGGAAGCTGAATGGGATCCACTTATCCATTGAAAAGTTCTCCCTAGAATGCTGAGTTCTAATAAATACCATCAGCACTATCTCTGAGTTTGGTTTCTTTAGCTGTGTAGATTCCTCAGAGAAACAGGCATTTTAATGGTGGGAGCCACAAAGCCTTAGAAAATGCAGCAGGTAAGAGAAACAGTTGGGAGGATAAGGTTGTCCTCTCAGCCAGGTCTGTTCTTGCCAGATTTAAGGCGCTCTGAAATAATTACAAATGTGAAAATTTCATTCAACTCCCATCACGCCCATCAGTTCCACCCACACATCAGCTCTTAATATTTTTCTAACTTTATCCTTCTCAGTTTCTCGATTATAAAATGCAGGGTTTCAACAGATGATCTATAAAATCCCAGACAGTTTAATAAAATTCTGATTATATAATACTTTCACCTTCTAAATCCCTGCCTTATCAACTGGCTCAGAGAGGAGAAGCTTGGCCTAATCCAAATATATATATGTGTGTGTATGTGTGTGTGTGTGTGTGTGTGTGTGTGTGTGTGTGTGTGTGTACCAAGATTTAAGAAGTATATAAAAGGGAGAAAGAAAAGAAGATAGGACCATAGGTATTTTAACATTACAAAACCTCTTAAATAAAGAACTAAGTAAATAGGTGTTTTAATTGCATAGAAAATGTAGAAAACAGAAAAAAGAATACAAATAAAAAGTCCTATGTTATTTTTACATTTTATTTCTATATGTAAGCATGCGATTATGCTACTCTATAGCTTAATCTTTGTTTAACAGTGACTTTTTAAAATAATCTCACATGCATCAAATGTACTCTGGAATATATATCATTCTGTGTCCTACAGGAAAAAAAAAACTTGAGTTTACTTTCAATTTGAGATATATTTTTAATTTTTTAAGAATATTGCTTAACAGGTATAGTTTTGTCTTCAGATTTTCCACCCTGGTTTAGATTGTCTGTGAACAATGAGCAGGTTGAAATGATCAGCAATGGAAGGGACTGAAACAGGGGATTAGCTAATCAAGAGGCTGCCTCCTCTACATGTGCGGGATGATGGCATTGTTCAGAACAAGAACATAGCCCAGTTGTCAAGGTTCCCAGTAAACATGAAGGAGAAATTTGCAGAGCAAAGAAAGAAGACAGGTGGGAGGGCTAGAATAAAACAGAAGGAATGATGGTGAATGGCTTACACATGCATGCAGCCCACAGGTAAGACAATCTTCTCCTCTTGTTCTCTGTTTGGTGCTGCCCTCCTCTGAGGAACCTAATCAAACAATATCGCTTTATGCTCATTTTTACAGAAGTCTTTGCACGGTACAGAGGAGGTTATGAGAGTCATTCTACACCCCACTCAGAACTTTATTATTTTACTATGTGGTTTGGAATTGGGGTGTGAAATTCCCCTTCACTGGAGACAGAAGAATGGAATGTTATTTCTCATTTGGGAGCACGATCTTAAATGAATGACCAACTTTAAAACAAAACCATCCCAATACTCAAACTCAGAAAACTGGGGTAAGAGGATAACATCTTGCTTCAGTCAGCTCAGCTCCCTGAGAGGACTCCCAACGCCAGGAGAATATTTTTATTTTGTCAGTTCCAAAACTGACATATTTCAAAGCATATTTCATTGCTTTGTTTCTGTTTGGCAGGGGCTGACCAGTTGACCTTTAAAAGATAACCTGAAAAGATTTTAAGGTATGAACATGGATTCTTTCTTCTCACTGGTACAGAAAGGGTAAAATCGAAGGCCATGGGGCAATGTCCAGTTGCTTCTAGATGTCACTCAACCAGGGCACAAACACATTAGCAGGGTTTAGGCTTGACATTCATGAGTGAACTATTTTTATTTTCATAAACAAGTCTGCCTAGAGAAGTAAAATTAGTATTACCTATAGTGGCCAGCATGCTTCTTCTACCTCTCCAACTCTTCTTTCTCTTGGAAGGCTTTTCCACTTAGCAGGGCTGAGAAAAGCAGGCAGTGTGACCGTGAGCCCTTACTGAGCAGCTGCAGATAACTGCTCATGTGGAGACTGCTTAATCTCCTCGAGTCTCACTTTACAGCCCTGTGCAAAACCAGTACAGCAATACCAACTGAACTCTGAGGTGATTTGGTAGAAACCAGCAAAAATTATAGAAGACAAATACTGTGTGCTAGGCAAACATCCAAGGATAATTCTCTTCCTCTTTAATGGTTTTAAATCTTGAGTGTTTGTTAAACAAATGATCCCAACAGTGTAGGGCCTCAGTAGGGTGAGTGGAAGCCTCTGAATTGGCCATACCGGGTCATTTTAGTGCTCTCGGTCTGCAGCTTGTAGCATGCCTGGAGTGCCACAAAACGCTCAAAAGTCAACTGCTACAGGCCCAACTACCAGAAGGCTTTGTCACCAATGCAGTTTGCGGATTTTTTTGGTTTGTTTGTTGTTTGGCTGGCTTTTTGTTTTCTTTTCTTTTTTTTCTTTTTGTTTGTTGTTTGCTTGTTTTTTTTGTTTTCTTTTCTTTTTTTGGTGAAAAACCAAACAAGCAAAAAGAAAAAAAAGCCATATTGATAATGGTAATGGCACATTTTAAAACACCTGGAATCTAGAAAAGGCCTATTTTTGGAACTTTTATTACTTACTCATTCAACATTTACACATGGAGCTTACTCTCTATAGTCCCTGGTTTCTATTTGAGGAAATTATAGTTATAGAAGTAAAAAAAGAAAAGCCAGGACTATGTTACTAATTAGGCAGGTAACTATGTTTGCAAGGTCAGAGTCAAGGAGGGCTGTAGAAGACTCTGCTTGTAGGGAGGTGCCTTAGACTGATAACCTCAGCTTTGTGAAAGTTGCTGACTAGTTTTACAACCCTAAACTGTCAGAAGTATTAACAGAGTTATTATCATATTCTTTGAAATATCTGTTCCAGTTAAAACGTAGGACAGCGCTGGCCTGAACTTTGCCCCTCCCACAGACCATACTTTTCGCCTGTTTTCTTTGACCGCTTACGTAACTTTGTAGATTTTAATTCCACTTCTTCATGGTGACTTCTTAACCTCTCTTTCCAGCCCAGACACCCAGACTCGTATCTAAGGGCCTGTCTGTGTTCAAGGACAGCCTGCTAGTATTTGACTTGTCTCGAAGGAAAAAAAAAAATAAGACTAGGAATGATGGAATGACAAAAGAGTGGTTCTTTGGAAAATTAAAACAAACTACAAAATAACTCCACAAAGACCCAACATGAGAACACACAAGCAAACGATGACAGGAAAAATACTGCAGCCTTAGAAATGACTTGTTCTGTTGACTGGAAGAGAACTGTGAAAGAAGAAATGGTTTTAGGAGAGAAACGAAAACTTTTGTTTTTTGGCCACTGTCTCCAGGGTCATCAGGCAACATGGCAGCATTTCAAGCAGTTATTACAGGTTTACTTCAGATTTCCACAGTAATGCAGAGTCAGGAAAAAAGACTTACTTGTTGTCCTCTGATAATCAAGCAATGTTGACATCTAGAAAGACTGAAAAGCCTTTTGAGGTACATATATGCATGTGTGTGAATCTCATTTTTGAAATAGCACCTATCATTGAGGAAGATAAAGGGTGAAGCATTTCCTTATTTGGGTTTTGTCTAGCTTATTTGTGCAATAACACACATGTATGTCATTCAAGAATTATTAAATTAACTTTTGGCAGAATGTCAGCTAACCCCCAGCAAAGTGAAATTGAGCATATCAAATAGTGTGATGTTTTATCAGATATCAAAAAGATTAAGGTATGTAAGAAGGCTTACAAAGCAAACAGTGTATAAACAAAATAAACATTAGTAGATATTTGAAACATTTTACCCATTATGATTTGATATGAACATATTTGAGTCTCTTTGTAATGATAAAATAACAGCAAGCTAAAGTCATATGTCACTTGAACAATGTGAAAATTGTTACTGTAGATTGGTTTAGCTGAACATTTCTTAAAATAATTCAACAGAAACAAATTGGTACACCAAATTTGGGTATTCTCTGGGTTGATTATAAAAATTAAATTGCTTGTTATTGGGCAAGCTGATATTTGATATGATATCCAATTCAATAACGCCAAGGGAAGACTCAGAAAATCGACATCAACTGTTGTATGTCTCACGTAATTATAATTAGAGAATTGCTTTTCACTAATTTTCTATTTAATCTATGAATAAAATAAGGAGCATTGGCAGTTCTCAGCACAAGAAGATTTAAAGAAAGCGATGATCAATTTCTGCACAGGTGACCTTATTCTTTTTTATTATAGACAAGAGTCAGTTTGGGTGTGCCAGGCTTAGAGAAACCAAAACAAATGGATGTATGTGTGTTTTAAAAATTTCAAGTCCCACAGGTCAGAAGCCCAGAAAAACAAAAAGTTATTGGGGAACAAGACTTCAGGAGCTATTTTGAAATGAGTACGATTTCTAATGAGTCAAAGTTTTATATGCTCATGGATCTAACTATGTAGCGTCATGGTATTTTATTTAAGATTAATAAGGAAGGAAGGAGACAGCATGGGCAGTGACCCACATAGTTATTTCTTGGGCCTCTGTCCTGCAGGGCTCCTGCGGTTGCAAAGATCTAGCTGCTTGGCTGACTAGAGGGTCACTTGCTCAGTAACATACATGGTTGCCGCACTGGTTCTTAACATATTCCTCATTCTGTTCTTCATTCCTTCCATTTGTGCTACCTGGGCCTTGTGAGAAATACTGAACTCTTCTAGAAATGGTTTCTGTAGCTTTGAGCCAGTCAGTGAAGACTCTGAACATTCTCAACTTTCTTGCCTGATATGTGTCTGCCCTGGTCCTCCTTAGAGACTCCCCATCTCTAGTGCTCTGCTTGCAGTCCTCTTGACATCTGATTCAAGCCACTGCTTCCTATCTCAGGAGGGAAGCTAGGAACTTTGATTTATAAAAGGGCATTTTGCACTGAAGCCAGAGCTCTTTCGTGGCTTTTATATACAACCTTATCTGACTCTGGAAAAGTGATCTGCATGATAGATGTGAACAAATGAGTTGGGTGACTGGCTATTTCTTCTCTTTGGATCATTAGTTTCCCCCAGTTGACTGGGAAGTCTGCAGATTTCTACCTCTCTGACACTTTCAGCAGCAAAGAAGAAATGAGTCCCAGGGTATGGTTGGCGGGAGGCCTGGAGCAGGTCAAATGTTACAACGATGTTGGAAATGTCTAATATACGGGAACAACCGTCTTCTGGAAGGGTTGTGCTTTATTAAATTGCCATTTGTCTCTCCTGATGTCCCTAGACTGCCTCTGTCTGAAGCTCCATTTCTGAAATAGTGTCCTTCCTCTCATTTGTCCCACAGACCTTGATCCAACATCATGAAAGCACTGGGAAATAAAAATGCCTTTAATGGCCAGGACTAACAGGAGGAACTGTGGGTATCAAATCTTTGCCAGGAAGTGGCTTCAGACATTTGGAGCCTGGAGATGGCAACCTTAACCCTGGTGTTGCCCCAGGTTCCTGTCAGTACAGAGTGAGTTCCCACAACTGAGCTGAGGTCTCTGACAGAGTGCAGAATTAAGTTCACATGACCAGACTTGGCCAGCATGCACTACTGGGGCCATCTCAGCACTGAGACAAATTAACAAGTCCCGCTTTACGCCTCTTGTCATCCTGGTGACTTTCTGGGTTTAATTGTAAATGATTTTTCCTTCTCTTTTTTTCCTGTGTCAATGGAGTGATTCAAAAACAAGTACTGGGAGTGAGTTCCCATTGCAAGGGGAAGCAGCCGGGCTCAATGCCTGTGAAGGGTCTTTCACACCCAGGTTCACTGCTTGTAAAGGGCCGTTCACACCAGGCACCTGAGCTGGTCACATTATGGAGCTTGTTAATTTCAAATCATCTTCATTTAACGTGTGTGTGTGTGTGTGTGTGTGTGATACATTTTACAGAAACCCACCCTGGGGAGAGAAGGGCCAGTTGCCTCTTTATTACACTGTAGAAGAGTCACATTAGCGTTCCAGTCTATATATTATGAAATTAAGTGGATACCCTTGGGGTTAATTCCTTGTTGTAATTGTAATGAAAAGAAACACTTTCTAACCCTCCATTTAAGATCTATAACTATTAAAACCCACTAGCCTTAGTGACTCCTGGGGCCAGTGGAGTGCTTTAGGGTATATGAAAAGGGGCACTCCTACAGTGTCCAATACCAGTAATTTAAAAAGTAACCGCCTCCAAGTGGGAAAATGAACAAATGAGTTTTCTATCTTGCCCCTCCCTGCTGTTTACCCATGGTGGAATCATTCATCAACTATGTGAGATTATATACATATTAAAATTGTGGCCCTGCCTGTACGGGTCTGCACCAGATGGGGTCCTAGAACTGTAAGAGGAAATGGCCACATGTCCCCACCCCTAACCCAGGAGCTACCTCCAACTGATAACAACTTGGAAATAGAAATTTAGCTTCCTCCAAGAGTCTCACTGGGAAAACAGAGCCTACTCTTAAGGGTAGACTGCATGCACAGCAGTAAATGGCTAATAGAAATGGCATCATTGGAGGCTCCTTGTCTCATAATGGCTTGTCAGGGCTCTTCTTTTTGTTGTTGTTTTATCTTTTGTATTTTAATTTTATTTATATTTTTCTTCTCTCTTTTTGTCCTACAGGTCCTTTGCATATATATTTTGGCTTTCAGTTTAGTGTTTTTATGGGATTCTTGAGTGCATAAATAAGTGGTCTGTTTCCTGTTCCCTCTCTTGGTTTCTTTTCCTTGTTTATTTGTTTTGTCCAATTGTAATGTCTTGGATTTTGTTCTATCTTATTTTTTTATTATCTTATCGAAACCTATTTGCTTTCTAAAGAGAAGCAGAAAGGGGGTGGATCCGCAGAGGAGGGGAAGCGGGGAGAAACTGGGAACAGTAGATGGAGGGAAAACTGTAATCAGGATATATTATGTGAGGGAAAAAATCCTATTTTCAGTAAAGGAAAAGAATAAAATTGTGGCCCTAGGTTCTAGGATATGGTACAGCTGGAGGAAACAGGGTGGTGTTCTTCAGGGCGAAATTTATTGTAAATCATCCTGATGGATGAAGCTGAAAGACTGAGAAAAAGGACTGCAGGAGAGAATGCAGTGCACGGTCTGTTCCCTGGACATTCCTGGAGCCTCCTCTGCTTATCCTACAGTTGTCTCAACAGCCACTTCCAGTTCCAAATGGATATACAACTTGCTTTGTACTACTTAGCCTGCTAGAAATCAGTTTACTGTTAGCATCAAAAAGAATGTACGTTCTGCATATGACACTTGACTTAATTTCATTATTACAGCTATTATATCCATTAAAATATCAAATGTGCTGGTGTTTTATCATCTGACACAGTGTAAATTGCTGGTACATACACAGGGGACAATGACAATAATTTAAAATAAAAGTGATATTTTACTTTATACTACTGTGAATGCACAAAAAATGAAAGACAGAAGACAGAAAGAAAGCAGAGAAGTTCTGAAGCTCTTAAGGCTTTGGGCAGGAGTTCTTATTAATGAATGTATTTGCTCGATTGTGGTTGACATTACCATGGTGCCTTTGTTTTTTTCTTTCACTCATTATAATATGAACTGCCTCAGAGGAAAAACAAGGCAGTTGCACGCATGCTTGACAGGAAAAGAGCAAACTAGAAAGTAATTGTTGTATTTAAAAGTTTTCATTCTAGTGCCTCAGGAAATGTGATAAAAAGGTCTACTTAGAGGACCTTCCCCCTTTGATAACTACGCACGCTGTCACACTTTATTAAGCAAAACTTTTATTTTTGGTGACTTGTCATAGCAGAGCTCCTGATAACTTTGTGCATATGGAGTGTGTGTCATCTAAGTGTGCAAGCACATGTGTGTACAGTGTTTCAGAATCCTCCTAGAAGGTCATCTCTCCTTTGTTGTTGTCATGCCACTTGCAGATTTCAGCATTTTCGATTGTGTCCCCTCTATAGTCTCTTTAGAATGCCAGCAGAGGCCTGGTAATAGCCCTTCATGGTTAGGTCACTGGCATGTATCTGAACCAGGCAGGTGGTCCGGGTGAAATTAGCATGCCTGTATCAACTCAGTTCACAGCTTCCCCCACTTCACTCAATCAAAACTGAGTGCCAGCCTCATGCCTGGGCTTCCCACTTGTCTCTAATTGGCCACTTTGGAGAGAAGATTTTTCAGACCCTCAAATATGCCTGTGACAATACAAGTGAGAAACCATTCAGTAGAGATCTACCTGGAAGCCTTTAGCTCTCAAAGATATCAGTTCCCTTCTGTTCTCCTCCTTTCTTTCCTTCTGCCCTCCCCCCACCAACTCCTTTCTTCTTCTGAGAGAGGATGTTACACTGTAGCTCAGGATGGTCTGCAACTCACTATCTCAGACTGGCCTTGAACTCACATCTTCCTGCCTCAGCCTCTCCACTCCCCTCGCCATGGTGTGATTATAGACAGTGGGTTTCATTTTTAAATGATCCTATCTGTATGTGTGTGAAGTGTGACAGCAGCTCATTTCGTCCCACTTCCCATAACATCTTCTATTACTACTGTGCAATAACCAAACACAGAAGCTTTACAGGGCTGTCAGAACACCACCCAAGAATGGAGTCATATGAAGGGGCTTCTGAGTGCTTGTGAGAATACTGCAAGAAGACAAGAGCTTGTGACCTCAGTTTCTTTAACAACACAGAATTGTTCTTAGAATGTGTATTCCTGCTCCTCCAAGGTATAGCAGATAGGAGTGAGTTGACTTCAGGTCATTCATTATAATTGGTGACTGATACTTGTTTATATGTCTCTATGGGAAAACATGTGTTTGCCATATCTGCCTTGCCCGCCATATGCAGCTTGCCCTTATGATTGGACACCTTACTCATGCGACTCTCCTTAATCCCCAAACTATGAATTGTCTGATGCTCTGAGAAAAGTTGTCTTTGTCATGTGTTCACTTTCTTTGTGGACTTTATTCTCCCAGGTGGCTCCTACTCTAGAGCAGAAAGCACAGGCTGGAATACCATTGTGCTGGTGAGTGAGGAACTGACTCCATCAGACTGGCCTGGAGGCAGGTTGGGGGGGCTTTTTCTTTATTAATGATTGCTGGGGCAGGGCCTAGCCCATGGTACACAGTGCCTGTGCTGGGTAAGCCGTCCTGGGTTGCCTAAGAAATCAATCTAGGCAAGACAGGAAAGCAAGTCAGTACACAGCACTCCTCCACGGTCTCCTCTCCAGTTCCTGCCTCCAGGAAATCCTGCTTGAGTTCCCACCATGACTCCCCTTGATGATGGAATAAAAACCTGTAAGTTAAAATAAATCCTTTTTTCCCCTATTTGGTTTTGATCAGTATTTTAACCCAGCAACAGAAAGTCAATCTAGGATGAAAGTTAAGTGAATTGTAGATCATACAAATTCCTTTACGTTCACAAATATTCAAACACCAGGGTTTTCGCCAGTTTTAATTGTTTCCTGTTCCAAGATTTCACCCTACAATCTTTTTTGCTTCTGTTCTCATTTTTTCTGGCCTCCTCCGCTCAAAGGCTGGTCATGGGTCCTTCTTAGTCTTTGATGACATTTGATGCTTTTCTGAAATAAAGGTCAAAAAAGTGTTTGGAGAATGCCCTAATCTCTTAGAAGCTTTTGCTTTTGTTTTTTTTTTATTTTTTATTCTTCCTGGTGTTTAGTTTTCATCACTACATTAAGGCAATTTTGGTAAAAATGCCAATGACATGATCTACACCCATCCTTATGCACCACCCAGAGAACCCTATGTTATTATCTGAGGAAAAGGACCAGTGACTGTGGCCAGGGTCTGCTGGGTTCCCCACTGTGATACTCCTATTTTTCTTGACACAACCACTATAACACTCAGAAAATCCAAGCTCTGGTGGAAGTGTGTGCTGACGCATGAGTATGTTTCAAGAAGAAAAACAAAAGACTTGCCCCTTTCCTTTGAGTTTCACATTAAGTAAGTCTGATTTCATTTTACAAATAATCTTTATTTATATTTTTGATGCATCTGTTTGTATGTGCAAGTG
>CAJQZJ010033689.1:107189-125223 GCA_907164525.1 Lophiomys imhausi | reverse complement strand
GTCCTTTGGAGAAGTGCTCTCAGATCATGTGTCGGGTCATTCTTATCTCTGATATTCTGGCAGTTCCACTGTCTGGGACCTAGAGGAGGCCTTGCCATTGTGACCTCCTCATTCACTGCATGATATTTCTCACACTTGTTTCAGCTATGAAAAATTGTCTCCATTACTAAATAACGGACTATGCAATACTGTTGGAATTTTCTTTTTGCACCTCCATGATTTAAAAAAGGAAATCTTCATATTTCTGCAAGTGAAATTCTTGATAAATATTGACATTTAATCACTAATGCATGTTTTATGTTAGTAACAGCTTCAGTATTTAAGTATGCATGTCTGATGTATCTTATGTGATATTTTACACATTGGATTTGTCTCGTGTGTGTGTGTGTGTGTGTGTGTGTGTGTGTGTGTTTTCATCTTTGGCTATCTTATGTGTGTTGCTCTGTACATAATTATTAACGTTTTGAGACAGGGTTTCTAACTAAACCTGATTTTTGCCATTTTGGATAGACTGGGTGGAAGGCATCAAAGAGGATTCTTCTGTTTCTACCCACTTCTGGCACTGCGGCCACAGGTAAGCAGTGCTATATTTGGCTCCTCAAATGGATACTAGAGATTCAAACTCAGGTCCTCATGCTTAGGTTGCAAACACTTTAGTTTTGAACCATCTCTCTAAACCCATTTCTGTTTTTTTAGGATTGAGTTTAAACTCAAGATTTCTTGAGATTGGCTACAGTATCTTGGAGAGAACACCATATATAGTTTGTAACCTCTGACCATCCTGAGCAGTATTTGGAGTAATGCATAGAAATTTAAACATATCTCTTCTCTTAATGCATATCAGATTAATTCTTCTTCTTCTCGTCACATGCATTTATAAGTGCCATTGTCCAACTAATTCTTTGGGGATTTATAAGAAGCTAAGAAATTAATATTTCAAGCTAAGTTTAAATTGAGGAATTCATAATTTTTCAATTTGAGTTCTAACCTCCACTGGATTTTTATAAATCAGACTAGACCTAGACTTTCTTTTAACACAATTAGTTTGACCTTTAAACGTACTACCCCATTCCATAAGGCCAAACACTTGATGATTGTGTTTTTCTAAATTGACAGGCCCCTCAGTGATGGTTACATTTGTTTGTGCATTCTGAGACCAGCTACTGCTAGCAAACCAAAGAAACTGAAAAAAAAACGAACTCTTTTCTCTATGTAAAGTTGTATGTATCAATTGGAGTGCTCTAGGGAAACAGAACTAATGTGATATTTCTTTCTCTATATTTCATACAAATATTGACTTGTGATTATAAATTCTGGCAACTCTTGAACCTTACAGAGAACAAGTCAGAATGCTAGAGACTCTAGAGAGGGAGGGGTGAAGTTCTAGTCTCTTCTGAAGTCCTGGCAATCACAGCAGACAATGTTATTCTAAACTGAAGGGTGACAGGCAGGTGACCCTGGAACAGCTGATGTTTCAGTTTAAGCCCAAAGGCAAGGAAACAGTCTGCTGGTTTGAAGGCTGACAAGCAGGGACGTTTCTCTGTTAATTGGGAGAAGAGTCAACCTGTGTTTCACCCAGGCCTTTAGTCCTCCATTAATTGAATGGGGCCACTAGCATTACAGAGAGCAACCCGCTTTACTCAGTATACTAAGGTTCATTTCATCCAAAGCATCTCCCAGAAACAGCCTCCCTGGGCATCTTTTGGTCTAGCCAGGTTGACACATAGAATTAACCAGCAAGAAAACGGTTTTTGTTTTGTTTTGTTTTGTTTTGTTTTGTTTTGTTTTTTGCATTAGGATATGTGACAGGGTTCAGATCATGTCAGATACTGAAAGAGCAATGAAAAGCAACATTTCCATTTCCTGACTCAACAGGCCATATCCTGCTGTTATGAATCCCTTTAATATCTAGAAATCTGTTGCCTGCTCTGTAGTACATCCTTGTATTCTTGGTAAGCCATGCTAGTTTCCTGCCTTTCTCCATTCCCCATTGCCTTCTGTGTCTAGCTCCCATAGTAGACTCTCTGCAGTGCCTTGTGGGGTTACACAGACTCACTTGGTCTCTATCAGCTCAAGCTACAAGTCAAGGTCATTCAGTGAGCATCTGTGGTGAGGATACCAAGGCTCTGGACCTAAGTGCTACAGAAGTGATGATTAAATGGAGAGGTGCTGGGTGTCATCGTGGAAAATGATTTTCCTGTAAATAATGAGAAAAATTGTTGTTGAAGATTATAAACTGAGCTGTAGCACATCGAGACCTGACTATTTAAAGTCCAGGAGGCAGTTTTCAAAAGAAGAGATGAACTCAGTGGGAATCCTAGGTGTTATGCATTCAATTTTAAATGGATTTTTCGGTAGAAGAAAAATACTATTTGGTTATTTTTAAGGTTTTTTTTTTTTGGCTTTTCGAGACAGGGTTTCTCTGAATATCTCTGGCTGTCCTGGACTTGCTTTGTAGACCAGGCTGGCCTCGAACTCACAAAGATCCGCCTGCCTCTGCCTCCCAAGTGCTGGGATTAAAGGCATGCGCCACCACCGCCCGGCTTATTTTTAAGGTTTTTAAGGTACTAAGAAAAAGAAATTTTATTTTAAACATTTAAGCATTTGAATATTTTGTCTATATGTTCCTTCTATTACCCTGGTTCATCAGTTCATATTCTCCTTTGCTATCCTTTATTAATAATTATTTTAAGTAATAAATATAAATCACATTTTCAGACATACCATGTAAACGCAATGAACTTTGTAAATATCTAAAATTTGTTATATGTTTATTTCTATAAAGCTATAGGAATTCCATGTCTTTAGAAAGTATTAGTTCTTAATATTTAGCCACATTGAAAGGTTTTCTTCTTCCTTTGGAAAAGCTTTCTATTCTATTCTCACTTTTTTTTTTCCAACACAATTCATGCTAATATAGTAGAATTAGTCTGAAAGGCTGGAATGTTGTTTCTCAGTTTCTTCTGCTGTGTCAAATAAACACAATGATGAATCTACTGTGACAGCAGCAAACAAGACCATGTGTCAGACTCATTTAAATAAGAGGATTGCTGATATTGGTAGAGTAATAATATAAGTGCACACACACACACACACACATACACACACACACACGCACGCGCACAAACACACGCACACACACACACACACACACGCGCGTAAGTAACGATATGGTGTTCTTGCCTTTATTGGCTGAGTAATGCTCCATTGTGTAAATGTACTACATTTTATCATCTGTTCTTCATTTGAGGGACATCTAGGGTGTTTCTGGTTTCTGGCTATTACGAATAAAATGGCTATGAACATAGTTGAAGAAGAGTCCTTGTGGTATGGTGGAGCATTTTTCGGGTATATATCCAGGAGTGATATAGCTAGATCGTAAAGTAGATCTATTCCTTATTTTCTGAGACACCACCAAATTGATTTCCAAAGTGGTTGTGCAAGGTCGCACTCCCACCGGCAATGAAGTGCTCCCCTTCCTTGGCATCCTCACCAGCATCTGCTGTCATTTGATTTTTTGATCTTAGCCATTCTAGTGATTGTAACATGGAATCTCAGAGTCATTTTCATTTGCATTTTGGCATTGGGACACCAACCCAGTCACAAAACTTTAGAAACACAATTTGTCCTGCCTTCAATTTGAGGGAAGGGCCAACCAATGACTGGCCCGTCTTGAGACATATTCCATGAGAGGGAGCCCGCCCCTAACACTATTAATGCTATTCTGCTATACTTGCAGACAAGGGTCTAGCATAACTGTCATCAGAGAGGCTTCACCCAGCAACTGATGGAAATGGATGCAGAGACCCACAACCAGAGCTTTAAGTGGAGCTTGGGGAATCCTGTGAAAGAGGGGGAGGAAGGATTGAGGGAGCCAGAAGGGTAAAGAACACCACAAGAAAACCCACAGAATGAACTAAACTAGGCCCATAAAAGCTCCTGGAGACTGAACTGCCAACCAGAGAACATGCATAGGATGGACCCAAGGCCCTCTGCATATATGTAATAATTGTGAAGTCTTCATGTGGGACTCCTAAAACAGGAACAGGGGCTATCTCTGACTATATTGCCTGCCTTTGTATCCCTTTCCCCTAAGTGGGCTGCCTTGTCTAACCTCAATAGACAATGCAGATGTTCCTGCAACTTGCTATGCCAAGGCTGGTTGGTATCTGTGGGAGGCCTCCCCTTCTAGGGAGAGAAGGGAGGAGCGGCACATGGGAGGAAGAGAGGTGAGAGGGAGAAACTTGAAGGAGAGGGGGAGGGGAACTTTGATCAAGATGTAAAATAAACAACAAAGAAACAAACAATATGCTTCTGTGTAAAGTCATAGGCTGTAGTCCCTTTTAGTTCAGCCTTTGTGGTAATATTAGGATGGGTTTTTTGAGAAACGGAACTGGTAGACTGCATATATATCATGAAAAAGGGTATAGTAGCTGGGCTTGTGCAATAGGGCCTGAGTAGCCCAACAATGGCTGTATTCACACTGCAGATGCTGAGGACTCAGTAGCCACTCAGGCTATGAAACTGGGCACCTCAGTTGCCCCCCCCCCCATCAGATACTGAAGCCTGGAAGATTCCCAGAGAGCCATTGGTCTTTGGTTCATGCTGGAAAGTCTAGGAAGCTTCAGTCTGATGTTAGTGGGGGATGGTAGAGGTGGTGGTAGTATCAATAATAGACACACACTCCAACAAGAAGCAAGGCTAAAATCAAAATTTATCTTCTTTCAAATGCATTTGTCAGTACAGAGACACAAACAGACTACTTGGTTATTAAACATAGAAAAACCTGTGGGCTGCTAGCCATTGTCTCAGGAATGACTGCACGTTAGAAATAGCACAGGATCTACCACATCTCTTTCTAAAAGACTATTGTAAGCTACATAAATAAATGATAAAAAGCTTAGCACTTTATTTAAAAATCCCCTCTAAAATGATCAATCTTGATTGTCATCTGAGGGGGGGGGATTTGGACTCAACTAAGAGATATGTCTCTGGACAGACCCGTGAAGGCAATCCCAACATTTTCAAGATGGATTAATGGGGAGATGACCCTCCCCAGAGTGGGCGCTGGCACCTTCTAGTTGGTGGGGCAGATATAAAGACGGTCATGTTAAGGGGTGCTACTGGCCCCTTGCCTGTCTCACTGCCTTTCTCTCTTCCTTTGTTTCTGTGTTTCTTCCTCCTTTCCCTCCCTTCCTCTCTTCTTCCCTCCCTTCTTCTCTCTCCTTCCCTTCCTCCTCTTCCCTCCTCTTTTCCTCCTTTGTGTGTAGTTAATGCATATGAGTACACATATGTGCACATACATACACACATGGAGTCTAGAAGAGGACATTATGTCTTGTTTGGTCCTTCTCCTACTATGTCCCTGAAACAGGAGCTATCACTGAACCTGGAGCTCTCTCATTTGTCTTAGACGTTCTTCTAGATCTTCCAGTGACTCTTTCATCTCTTCCCTACCCAACACTACTTTTTAGAAGTTTGTACGGCTGTATCCAGCTTTAACATGGGTTATGGGCATCTGAACTCAGCTCCAAATGCATGTACACAAAGATTCCTTACCTACTGAACTATCTCTTCAGCCCCACAAATTCTGATTACAGAACTTAATGCCAGAAAACAACACTGAAACCAGGGAGCTGTGGCTGGGATGGTTTCTGGCTGAAGACTTTAATCTTATGATTCTAATGCCATCTGCTTAACCTGAACTCCAAAAGGGAAAAAGAGGGACCCATACTGTCTTGAAGCCCACAGTGACTTTCCATCCCACACATCATGGTTGCTTTATAACTGATCACAAGGATCACTGTCTATTCCTCTACATTTTTTCTTCTTTATGGAAGACAGCATAGAAGGAATATCTAACATGTTTATAAAGATCATTAAAATTGTTTTTCCTCTTAAAATTATGATATTAGAATGAGTCTTCCCATAGCTTTATTGCTGGGTATTTTCAGGGTTTTATTATTTTTATTTTAATAGAACCATTTTAAAAAATCTTATCTACTTTACTAGTCCTTTCTCATTATGGAAAGAAGAACCAGTGTTGAGAGTACTTAGAGGCAAGAGCCCAATCTTGAGGTCTCCAGACACAAGGGACTTAATACTAAATCTACCTGAAGGGAACTCCCTATCCCTGCAATGCAAGAGAAGTATTTAAAAAGATTTAAAAGTTCCAAATCAGCAGGAAGTCATTTTAAGAGAGCGATGTCCCATCTCCAGAAGATGGGGTCAGTAATTTTTCCCCCTTTGGTCACTTGATGGGTTATAGATACTTGTTTTTATTTATGGGGAGAGAATACAAGCTATTAAATGGTCTTGTTAAATAGGCTTTGGAGCTTAGACCCAGGGATTTCTCTCTTTTCCTTTTCTGTATCCTTCTTTCTCTCCTATGTAGGGGTGAAAAGACAAGAAAAAATGGGATATAGACATAATATAGGATTGATAAAGAAAAAAGGACAGATTGTTGAATATACTCTTATATCTTTGGATATTGATACAAAATTAAGATTATATTTGACCACACTGGTATTGATCTTTGTATATTGACAAAAAAAATTAAGATTAACTCTTTTTCAGGTGTTGTCCCTAGGTAACTGTTAAAAATGAAATGTTAAGTTTTAGCTTTTTGTTAGCAACTGTCATAAATTATTTAGGATAATTAAGAAATGCAAACTAGTAGTCATTCAAGCATGTCATTTTGTTAGGTACTAGGGCAGACTATCACAGTTATTTTCTAAGTTAATCAGAAATCAAGTTGCTAAGAGACAAGCAACATTTGCTTATCCAAATATAAGGAGATAGATAGATGATCTTCAAAAACCTCAAGAGATCTGCAGAATATGGCTTTCAAAGATGTTTTCTTAACTTAAGATTTTTTTGATATTGAGACATGTCAGTTCCTGATTCTACTCTAAGTAGAAGATGAGCACTGAAGAATCTCCAATTGGAGATGGTTGAATTAATTAGTGGCAAGCTTGTCACTTGGCAAGAAAAATCCCTTGTTTCAACTGTAGACAGAATGCTGTCCAAAAAGGACAAAACTTGGAAGCAGGTAAGTCGACAGCCTAGCTCTGCCAAGACAGGGTAGGAAAGTCCTTCATAATTCCTGCTTTAAAATCAATGTCTGTCAGAGAAATGGGGCCAAACGGCTGAAGATTGATGTTGTAATAAATGGAGAGAAATTGGGAACTGTCCAGGCAGCCACTGGTATGTCATTTCTTAGTTTTGGAAGCAGCTGGCCCTGCACTTCCTGTATAATCAGATATAATTACCCCTCTCAGGTCTCTGAGGTGGTTGAAGACTAGATAGCTAGAGTCTCATAGTTAAATTTTAAGTTGTTTAGGAATCAAGAGGGTGTTCTGGATCTAAGAAGAGGTTGTTAAAATTGTGATGCAAGTTAAGATGGAAGCTGAGTGGGATACAGAACTTTAAATTCATGGAAACGGTTGGATAGTAGAATGTTAAAGTCAGGCGCCAAATACGTATGGACTGATGGGAATGTATGCTAAGCCTTATAATTCTCATAATTGTGGCCTAATTATTTCTATTGTTTTGTATTGTATTTGTTTTAAAAGAGAAGGAATCATTTGTTGTACTGAAAGGGGGAGCTGTTGGGGAGAAAAGATATTATACCTTAAACTTAAAAAAAAGGAAGTGGAAGTGGATGGGGGGATTGAGGGGGAAGAGGGTGGGAAGGTGCGTGCAGTAGGGAAGGGATTGTGATTGAGATGTAACTTGAAGAAATAATAAATAAATAAATAAATAAATAAATAATAAATAGATAAATAAATAAATAAATAATTGAAAAATATATGTAATGTAACTCCAGGTAAACATGAATCAATATGTATCCATAAATGCATTTTGAACATCCTCAGTGGAATTTATCTTCTCTTTTCCTCATACTGTATTGAACATCTTCTCTGTTCCCAAATAAAACCCACCATGATTCCAATTAAAAAAACTATTTAAAAGTTCTAAATTGGCAGCAAGTCCACCATGTAGAAAACTCCAATTCCTATTTTTTAAATAATAAATGCAATTCAGTTTTCAGGGGTGAATTTCATAAATGAGTTTCTACCCCATTTCTTCTCCCTTCAAGTACTTCCAGGTTCCTCCTAACTCTCATGAAACTCTATCCCTACTTCTACTTTACCTAAAATACCATTTTCAGACCATTAGCAAAAATACATTGTGATGAACACATGTTCCATATGGATTGATCTTCCTGTAGTGATTTTTTTTGAGAATTTTATTTTGATTAAATGATGGATATCTGTAGTCAGGTGGTCTTCTCGGACAGTCAAGCTATGCTGTAATAATGGTCTGGAGTTTTGATTGGGTAGATGTATCAAGGTCTATTTCTCTCTTAACACAAGGCAACAACAGGAGGTCAGGGTAATTACTAAGACATGGGGCCATTTTGGTTCTAGTTCAGTTGCACATTGATTGCCACTGTAGTGGGCAGGAAGGCACTGTAGTAAATATCAGACTTTGGCTGTAAATATTGCACTGAAAGCCATGCATATCACTGATGGTTATGTCTCATTGGTCAGAATTTGCAATGTGAGCCTGATCCTGCCTAACTTCAAAGGACTTAAGAGAATAAGTTAGACTATCTAGTAGCATTGTGAACTATGGCAACAGAACTGATAGAGGAAAGTAAGGTGCAGGCAAGCTCCATAAGCTGTAAAGATTAAATATTCAAAAAAGCTCTAAATTATAGACAAAGCTAGTAAGAAGTTTCCTTGTATCCCACAACTCATTTTCCATAATGTTTCATATTATGTGATTATTAATAAACAGATATGTAGAGCCTATAATATGGTTTAGTAGATAAAAATATATCCTGGTTAGGGTTGTTTGTTTGTCCACTTGACAGAGACTAGAGTATTCTGGGAAGAGAGAACCTTAATTGAGGGACTTCCTTCATGAGATGGTCTGTACGAAAGCTTGTGTGGACATTTTCTTGATTAATGGTCAGTGTGGGAATGCCCAGACCATGGTAGGTAAGTAATATCATCACTGGGCAGATCATCAGGCGCTGGGAGGGTTGGGCCATGGAAATCCCCAAACAACTCAGCCTGATGCTACGACAAGGGTTGCTCTCCAAAAACTGATAGCAGGGCCCCATTGCTGAGGACAACATTCACCTCATTGAGCATGGAGAAATGGAGCTGGTGTCTACGTGGAACTTTCACCCCTATGTACTAGTCTCTTCAGTACAGGAAGGTACTCTGTAGGCTAATGAAAGCAATCTGTCCTGCCTGCAAAATATGTTAGAACACAGAACTTAGGGGAGTAGCCAACTGATTTGACTTATGGCCCATGCCTTGAGAAGGAACCCATACCCCACAATCCTTGGGTAATAATAACCAGAGACCAGGTATCCCAAACACCTAGAAAAAAAAAAAAACAAACATCAAACATGACTGGTTAAAACAAAACCCAAGAAAACAGTTCCCAATGATATTCTGCTATACTCATAGATCATTAAATTATCCTGTAGTGAGAATTCTAGAATTTTGGTTTCTTTGAAGAACTTGGAAATATTATAAGAATATATTTTCAATTTAATTTCAGGTGTGGGGATATGAGGCTTCATCACAGCTGACTAGGTTTTGCCTCATGCTCTGGCAGGGGCATGATTTTGCCAGCTGCAGATAGTTTCTGCGATTGTGTGACATTTAGAATTCTGGGGACTTTTCAGAGGGTATAGAAATGCTAGTGTGCCAAGAGAGATGCTGGGTTGTTGTTGGTTTGTGTTGGTTGTGGTTTGCTAAGTTGTTGTGCTCAAATAAGAAACAAGAGGAAGAAGAAATTAGATATCCTAGTAGCAAATATCAAACTTGTCCCAAGGAGCTTGATGCTCTTAATCAGCAGTAAGTAGTCTAATGATAACATTGCCCCCTTTCCTACCCCTGATTTTATTCAGGGATCTCTTTCTTTTCCTTTCTACCTTTTTTCTCTTATATAGTGCCAGAGTGTTGAAAGGGAAGAAGAAAAGGGTTGGAGAAGGATGGAACAAAGAAGAACCCACGAAGTAACACTAGCTACGTTATCCAGCCATCATCAGAGAGGCTTCCTCCAGCAGCAGATGGAAACTAATGGGAACAGACACAGGGACCTACAGCCAGACGTTAGTTAGAGAGACAGTCTAATTTTGAGGTCTCCATAAAATCTCTTTCGTCAAAACTCACTCAGAATCTCAAGGAGGAGAAAGAGGAGGGAGAAAGATTGTGAGGTTCAAAGGGGATGGAAGACATTAGAAAAATAAGGTCCTCTGAATCAACTAAGCAAGGTTCATATGATCTCACAGAGGCTGAAGCAACAAACACAGGGCCTACACAGGTCTGCATCAGGTCCTCTGTACATATTAGCCATTAGCTTAGTATTTTTATGGGACTATTCTCATAGTCAGGAACTATGAGAATGCATGGTTCTCTTATTCTTGTGCCTGATCTTGGGACTCTTTTCCTCCTGTTGGTTTGCCATGTTCGATTTTGATATGAAAGTTTTTACTTAATCTTATTGTATTTTATTTTGTTAGGTTTGGTTGCTATCTCTTAAAAAAACTCTTCTTTTCTAATGAGAGACAGAAAGGGAGTGGATTTGGAGGAGAATAGAGAGGTGGAGAAGTGGGAAGAGTGGAGGCAGGGGACAATAGGATCAAGATATATTATATGAGGAAAGGATGTATTTTCAATAAAAAGAATATTTTGTGCAATCAATTTAAAGCCATTCATTAAGCCGCTGTACCCCATGGTTCTTGTCCTGCTGCTGTTTAAGTTCTTGCCCAGATTTCCTCAGTGATAGACTGTAACTGGGATGTGGGATCCAAATATAATATAACCTTTCTTCCCTAGATTGCTTTTGGTCATAGTGTTTATCATAGCAATTTAAATCAAACAAGGATAAGGCACTTGCT
This sequence comes from Lophiomys imhausi, assembly GCA_907164525.1. Taxonomy (NCBI): domain Eukaryota; kingdom Metazoa; phylum Chordata; class Mammalia; order Rodentia; family Muridae; genus Lophiomys; species Lophiomys imhausi. Next base: position 114,296 of record CAJQZJ010033689.1, on the reverse strand, counting down.
GCTGAGTCTGATGACTTGAATTTGAGCCCCAGAACCTACATGGTGGAAGGAGAGTACCGACTCCTGCAAATTGTTCTCTGGCATCCAAACTTTTAATGCTTTGTAGATCCCCTTCATGAAGGAGCAGCTGTAGGAATAACAAATTCCATTGTGTAGGAAATTTCCTGGAAAAACCTAAAAGGGGACAAATTCATATCAAGATACTGAACGTACTGATTTGTTACATTTCCCATTAAAATACTAAGTTTACTAGTTACATTTCCCATTATGTGCCAACCCTCTTGACTTAGTGACTGTGAAATGTGATCAGTTGTACAATTCAATGAGAAATGGCCCTGTTTATGTTTGTTCTAGGATGGGAGCTAAGGCTTTTAAAATCACACAGCACCACTTTCATATGAACTGGATATGGTTCATCATTCTCTGTTAGTTCTTTGTTGAACAAAGAAACTCATTGCTGAAGCTGCCTATAGACAGGAAAAGCACATTGTCCACCATGTAATTCAGTATGACTTGGTTTTGTTGCCATAACATGGACTGTCCCTGTCAGCGTGAGTCATAAAACCCGTGGATAACTGGTGAACAGCAACCCTCAACTAATCTGGGATGGATGTTTTAATTGTCGATTCAGGCCTAGAGAGCTCGGACTTGGTCTCCATCTGCCAGCAGATATCTGTGGGCCTGAGACTATCATCACCATTGGAACGCATGATTTCTTGTGCAAAAAATATTCCAAGTGTTCCAAAGGGGCAGGAGATAAAGCAAAATTTTATTTTAGCTTTGATAAGGGATGTTGAAACAGCAAGGAATGGTGGGAAACTGTAGAGTTCATTCCTTTCAGGCAGATCATCTCTGGACTACTTTACCCTGGAGAGGACTCTTGGAATTGGGATAGAAGAGCCAAGAGTCAGGAGCAGAACAACCGATTTGCAAGCAAACATTTCTGGAGGGATTTATCTTTCCATTTGTCCAGTTGGCTCTAAGGAACACAGCAGAGCACACACCCTCAGTCAGTCTCTTCTAGCTCTGAATCCCACCCCATTAACAACCTTGACAGTGAAGCAGAATTTAAAATGGTTGTGAAGTTGAGCTTATGGCCAACATGACGAACAAAGATTTTGGGCAAGTGTGTTCTTGGGTAGTATATGCTGCCCTTGCAAGAGGTTTGATTTTTTTCCCCCTACAGCAGATAAAAATTCTCTGAGCCCATCTGTGCCTGATGTCCTTACCATCCCCTCAGCTTTAGGGCTCTCTAGCTACTACAAAAGGCGACTTTGCTAACCATAGGAATTCCAAAGACTTGAAAGGCCTGGAGGAGGCACTGTGGAGAATCTGTGGCTGGAATGAAACACCTTTGAGTGGAGGAGAACCAGTTTCCCACTGGTCTCTGAACCTGGAAATCTTAGCATTTTTCCCCCGGGAGATGAGGTGTTGAAATCAGATTTCTGAAGCCATGTTACATGAATGAGAGCTTAAAAAAGATTAAAGAAGTTTAAGGCAAAGTTCAGATATATCTTTACTATCTTCCCCAGCACATTGACACAAAGGATTAAATACAGTTTAGTAGAAAAGTGGAAAAATGATTTTAATAGAATATGGTCAGAATTTTGCAACTCGAGGATTGTTATCTATAGTCCCAAAAGTAGAATATTCTCACATAAAAATTGAGAAGTCATTGAAGTTGTAATGACATTCAGAAAAATCTCTATTTATTTTGACCTGAGAGAAGGAGGTGGGGAAAAATAAATCTCTCCTAGGAACCAATATTTTATTTCATTTTCTTCTTGAGTCACAATTGTGCCTGATTTATTGTTAACATCTCCCCGTGGCTGAAGACCTGAGCTGTGCTGGAAATATCTTTACAGTGTGCACTAACTTCACATCAAATAAATATTCCTAACACATATTAGTGCAACTGAGCTAAGAAAACAAAACCTTCTGGAAAAGTAAACTTCTTGCTATCTTATATATCTCTCATCAGGAATTTAAAGGAGGTCCCTTCTCTGGTACTTACTTTTCAAAATTAAATTAAGACCAAGATGATACTTTAAGACATTGTGCTTTCGTGGTATGTGCTGTAGAGGAAAAAGGTCCCCTGAGCGCCTCGCTTGAAGAGCCCCCAGGAGATTCTGAAAAAAAAAAAAAAAAACCAAAACTTTTTGAACACTTCAATTTACTAGTGTCTTTTCAGTAGTCAATTAACATAATTTGACAATTACAGGTATAAACATTTTATAGGTACTTGGTGTCAAGAGTGTTAAAGAGTGCTGATCTCCATCCACTGATATTGCCAACACTCACCTAGTTCTGGCATGGCACTTGAAGGAACAGTGGAATTTGCTCTATACTATTAATAAAATTCAAAGCATATTTCATCTTGACACTATATCACAAGTTTGACATCGCAGCTCCTCTCTGAGGAATTTTGAGTCATCAAGACATCCCCTAGCTACATCCCCATCTTACCTACAAGATAATTTGATTCAGACTATTTTAATACATGCCAGGATGGATATCTTCCCTGAAAAGTGTAGGTATGCCCACAAAGGGAAGGCAGCTTAGCTGACAAGGGCAGTACCACCTCAGTGCATTAAAAAATTCTTTAAGTCTCACCCACTTTTACCATTTCTTCTTCTTCCTCCTCCTCCTCTTCTTCTTCATCTTCTCCTCTTCCTCCACTTCTCTTCTTCCTTCTTCTTCCTCCTCCTCCTCTTCTTCTTTCTCCTCCTTCTCCTTCTAAAAATGCTTTCATGAACAGGGCCTACAAGAAAATGAAATTGAATGAAACTCCAAAGCTGCTCACTTTTAATTGTCTTGATAAGATTAAATTTTTAATGAAATATATTTTGGGTTTTAAACAATTTAAGTGGTGTGTTAAACAGCAAAAAAAAAAAAAAGTATTTACTAATACAAAAAGGTTGGCAATTTATTGTCATGGTCAACTTCACACAGATGCCTGGTATGATTTCTAGTTTCTTAAAAAGCTAGACCATTTTGAGTATGTCTAATATTAGAGACTAGCCTTAGTAGGCAAAGAAGGAGATAAATTATAGCCCAATGAGCATGTAAGCAAGGAACTCAAATATTAGGAAAAAGCAGTGAAAATGGTGTGGTGTGACAACTCCGAAGTTGTATTTTCTCTATTGTACGTATTGCTTTCTTGTTTCCTAAATTTGAGGTAGCATCCATTTGGTTTGGTTCCATTTTTCCTGTGATTTAGCAGTATGATTCATGTTAATTTGAAAATGAAAAAGAAGCCCCAGTGGAGCCAAAAATGCCTAAGGCCAATATAATTAGCCACATTCATGATGAGCAATCAATAATACCAGTTTTTAATCAATTTCTGATACTTGTACTCTTGTTTATGAAAACACAAAGGTTACATTATTCTCTTTTATTCATTTTTCACATTTTTCCAAACCTAAAGACAATTAAACAACAATATGTGTTTGTATATGTGAGAGCAGGTGCACTCAAGTGGTTGTAGGTGGGTGATTAGATGAAAATTCCTTGGAGTCTCTTTTCTTTTGCCAGTCTGTGGGATTTGGGGATCAAAGGAGGCTGTCAGGCTTACAGGGAAGTATCTCTATGTACTAGGCCTTCTTGCTTCCCCAGGATATAGTTTCTTAAATTTCCTATTTTTAATGACTTTTGAGGGAGATCCAAAAAGGTTTTCTTTTTTTAATAATTTATTTTTTATTTCTTCGAGTTACATCTCAATCACAATCCCCTCCCTACTACCCCCTCCAGTCCCATCCACCCTCCTCCCCCTCAAACCCCCATCCTCTTTTTCCCCCCAACAACTCTCCCTTTCAGTCCAAAAAATGGTTCTCAAAAAGGTTTTCTTAATATCAAATACTTATCTCTTAGTCTGATATCTGTAATAAAGACATGGGCCTGAGAGCTGCCCCAGCAGTTCAGAACACTTGCTTCTCTTCCATGGGACAGAAATTTGATTCCCAGCACCCATACCAAGTGGCTCATGTCATCTAGGACTCCAGTTTCAGGTGGTCCAATGCCTTTAACCTCCTGGGGCATGCCATTCATATGGACCTACTCACATGTCCGAGACATGCACCCTATACATAATTTGAAAAAATAATAAATTTTTTTAAATAAAAATTCCAATATGATAGATATTTTTCACCAATGGAATTTTTTTCCAGATAGCTATGTATATGACATGCATATTGTGTGTCACAGTGTGTGTGTGTGTGTGTGTGTGTGTGTGTATGTGTGTACATGTGTATATGTTGGTGGGAGACCTAAGGTTGACACTGGGGTCTTCATTTGTGGCTTTCTGCCATATTTACTGAAGCAGGGTCTCTCAATGTTGGAATTACAGGTAGGCCAACATATCCTCCTGCTATTTATGTGGGTGCTATGGATTTGAGCTCTGGTCAAGCACTGTAACCACTGAGCAATCTCCCCAGCCCTGAGTATATTGACTTAGAGTAACTAAGCAATAAGTGTGAAACACTGAGGATGTTTTTTGAAGTATTTTAACTTCCCCTATCAGCTGACAGCCATAACATTTGTGAGAATAGGGATTTGAGCAAATGAAAATATTTTTTACAACTAAAAACTAAAATATACTTTTGTGTTGATGACTCAAATACTGCTAAGTCATATCAAACATTTGTACATCCTTACTTCAGCTAGTACAATTATTATTGCCATTTCCAAGGTGAAAATCTGTGGCTCAGGGTAATTGATCATCATAGATCACAAGGCTGCAAATGCCAGAACGGAAGTGCCCCTCTATTCCTCTCCCTTCGTAAATTTGATAATAAAATGGAAATCATATTTCTTCATACCCACTTTTAAATGTTAAAACTTAAAACTCCCATAACCAATTCTGTTACACACAGTTTGCCCTCTTTAAGCACAGCTGATTTAAGGGGAAGCTGAACTCAGGGTGCTGCACAGTTGTTGCTGACCAGATGGTGGCTCTAAGACAGGTGTCAACAAGTGTGCATGTGTGAGCTTAACTGTTGTTCTCAGCAGCATGGCTGTACAAGGGCAAACTCTGACATTTCCCCCAAAAGCCAAAAGGAAAGACTACAAGGAAAGAATGGGTATCAGTGGCTTGCAAGAAAATCCCTGGAAGCATTTGAGAAAGGTCATGCACTGTTGCTTTTGCTGACAGAATTGGTGCCAAACATCTTTTTTTTTTTTTTTTTTTTTTTAACCCTATACTTCTGGTGAAAATGGTAGCTCAGGAGGGCTGGATTCCAGAGTTCAAGAAGTTTCAACAAACGTCTCATATTTTTTCCTGTGTTCTTTTTGATTTATGAGTAGAAAAGTCCATGTATAGATGGTAAAGTCTGTGTGTAAATATATCTGAAAAGACTCTGTTTACTATGTTTGAAATAAAGTTCCATCTGCTAAGAAGCATCTTCTTGGAAGCTAAGACAGTCTTGACACACTTTACAGCGATAGTAACTTCATGCATGAACTGTTGTAGTTGGAAACGTGTTGGGGGTATCTGGTCATCTTAAATCTTAAGATTCAGATAAGAAAGTGAAAAACAAATAAAGGCCGCAATCTTGTCAGGGCATGTCCAAATCATTTAGGATGCATAAAGTCCAGAGGAATAATGGGAACTTGTGTCTTTTACCAAAAATTAGAAAATCTATGATGTAGGTTTTATTTTTAAATAAAAAAAAAAATCCTGGGTATCTGTGTGGCCTGGGGACACTCTGAGCCTTGGTCTCCTACCCTAGAAAGGAAAACTTGCCTACGTAATATACAACATACCTTTAAGCTATTGGATTGCGAATGTTAGGGTGAAATGCAACCTATTTTTATCTATTATCTATTGTTTGTTCTCGAGTAACGTATCTGGTAAGATCTTAGTATACAGAATACATGAAAAACTCCTGGAACCTAATGACAAAAGTCAAACAAAAACAATACAAAGCAAAAACTAGAAATAAGTATGGCACCGAAATTGTTATTTCTCCAGATAACATCAGCAGATGTCCAGCCACACTTGAAAATACACTGAGCATCACTCAGAAAATGCAAAAAAAACCCAAAAAACCCAAAAAACCAAACCAAACAAACAAAAAAACCACAAGGAAGGTGAGTATGTGTCAGTCCCTCAATAAGGTACTTATAAGATTGTCACAGAACCCAGCAGGAAACAGAGATTATAGAGACCTAAGGTGTAGCCAGGGAAACACCCATGTACCCAGAAGTGGGCCTGCCTTGCTGCATGGCAGCTAATTTAGGAACTACCAGAACTTAAAAAATTCTTTTCAGCTGTTTACCATATAAAATAATGGCCACCATCTTGACTCTGCGTACACATTAACCCACTTGTACTCTGCTCATATTCTGTCCCTGATCACCATCCCTTGATCTTCCCACTGTGCTCTCTCCATCCTTGTGTCCTCCATCAGCCCACTATCTCTTATTTTATCCACTTTATCATAGTGTGAATTTTACCTAATGAGAAACTGATTTACTTGCATTTTAGTTTAAACCAAACAAGAGGTCTATTTCTGTTCCACTGTGGAGAACAACTAGTCAACCTTACTAATTCCAGAGGCACTTGAAAACCATGATAGATAGATTCCATCCCTCTCTTCTGCCTAGGGAAAATAGACTTAAATCCTTTAACGTATCTCCAAATAGTAAAATTGCAACCCCACAGTGGCTCCTATTACACAAACTCATTCTTTGGTTTCTTGACTTCCCAGAGGCCCCTTCTAAGTGAGCCCACACTTTTCTTAAGACTGACTTTCTCTACTCTCTGAGGAGTCTTGGTGGGACATAAAACGAGGCTGCTGAACTCCCTTCGTTAAACAACAGATGGTTTTCCTGGGGCAGGGGGATTACTTTCCTCTTTGGAGAACTCATATAGAGCCAAGTGTTGCAGGAAGGAAGGAGGCATTGGAGGATCCACCATGCTTTGACATGTCTTGAAGAGATAGTCCAAGCAGTTCTATGGTTCTGGTGCCAAAAGCTGACTAACAGTCCCTCATCTGGTACTTAACTGTCTTCCAGGTGAGAACACCACCTCATTTCCATTTTGAATTCTTCAAGGTAGCTCTTGTGAATTGCTAGTTGTTGTAGGCTAATCAGAATCTCATATTTAGG
>CAJQZJ010033689.1:72862-107179 GCA_907164525.1 Lophiomys imhausi | reverse complement strand
GGATTCAGCATCTCATGGCATGCCCCATGAAAAGGATCCAAACTGTTCAACTACTACCAGCTCCTTACACCAGAAACCGGGAATGGCAGCCATCTACTTTTATTTTTACTTTAGATTTCCTGAAGCTTCAATCAATATGATGATGGGCTTCGGTTTTGAAATACATTATGTCTCTAAATAAAAATTTTGAAGTGAAATTTTTATATCTACTCTCTATCCATGATTACAAGGAGCTGAGTTATTTCCTTGTTGGGTACTAACATGTAGAATTTTAAAAAAATCTAGGAAGAAAAGTAATTAGTAGCTGGTATTATTCTAATTGAATGTCCTCCCATAGGAAAGAGAAAAAACTTTCTCTTATGCTATAAAGACCCCATTTGTTATATATAACATGCTGCCTAATTTTTCACATTCTAACTATCATTATTTTGGTAACACATTCATCACTCTTGTTTCAATGATGCCAATAATTAATATTATTAACCTGTTTATTTTTAATATTTTAAATGTTATTGTTAATTTTTTTACATGAGACTGCACACAGCCTAGGCTAGCCTCATACTCACTATATAGTTGAGATTGGGCCAGAACCTTTGATCCTTCTGCCTCCACCTCCAAAGGTTGGGATTAGAGGCATGCATAGTGAGTCTCAGAGCCATCCACTCACTGTTTACTTAACCATGCTGGTGATTGAATCCTGGACATAGGCAAGTGTCCTACCACTAAGCTACATTCTCAGCATCATTAGCTAGTTAAATGAAAAACAATACAGAGGGAAAGGAGGAAAATGCTCAACAGAAAGCAACCCATTGGTATCCAAAACCACCTATTTTGGGAACATTGACTCTTACCATTTCGTGAACTTTGCATGATCTCCCTTTTTACCTTGCTACTTTCAAACCACTCCATCTTGTCTTTCTCTTCTGCTGCTTCTACTCACAAGAAATAGGCCAATATATATCTTGGACACTAGTAAAAGTTTGGCTGCTAATGTCACTTTTTTTCCCTTTCCTGTAAACTGTTCACCTTGGGCATTTTGTCATGATATCAGAAAACTGACTAGCACAGGAAACAAATGGAAGCTGCATTAGAAACTAACAGGATGTCCCATTTAATCTGTCTTTTCCCAGTATCACCTTTCTTAGGTCTAAATATCAGGGCACTTTGTGTACATTAACCAATGTCTCATAAGTTAAATTTCTCCAGCTAGAATATGCATTCTGGAACTACTCAGAATAAGTTTCTATCTGATTCCTGTTGGTCTTTATATGAAAGTGTATTCTAACCTTTGTATTGATGGTTGGATATTACTATTTTAATTAATTTACTTATACTTTGACAATTTCATATTTGCATATAATTTTTATCATATTTACCCACATTATTCTCTTTATTACTTTCCTGCTCCTGTTGAGTTCATTCTTTCAAAGTTCCCCTCTACTTTCAGTGTGCATGTGTCCCACTGAGTTTAATTAGGGTTGCTTGCATGAGCAAGGGTTGTGGCTCCGTTATGGCTCTTTTTATGTTAATCAATGGAAAAGGCCAATGCATAATGAAGACACAGAGCTTGGAATGAATCACAGTATGGTGTATGGGTGATTGCAAGGGGGAGGAAGAGCACTGAGGATTTCTTAGCTGTAGATCTGATGTATTCAAAGGTTCAGAGATGACAGGTGGCATGTGATGATGCAAAGGAAGGGACGAAGGAAACAGAAAATTTATGGAAAGGATTGAATAAGCATATAAGTCTGTATCAATGAGAAAAGTCATTTTTGAATGACTTGAGAGAATAGGAAATTCAGGAAAAGAGAAAAGATGTAGGGGAAAAAAGGGGATGATTTACCAAGTCCAGGAAAGACATTCAAATAAAAAAGTCTAGCCATGAGTTCTAATGCGATGGTGAGTCTTGAGAAGGGGCTGCATTGAAATCTATGGAAATGCTGTTGAATGGGTAAAGAGAAGGTGCCAATGTTTATTCTTCTCTATAAGGTGATTATGAAAGCTAGAGGGAACAAGGACATTTGGAGACCACTTGAACTTATTGGAAATTACTTTCTACCTCTATATAAATATGATATTAAATCTTGCTCAGGGGCCACCTCCCAAATGGAAATGGAGATATAAACTATCATTATCAGGATTAGCTGGATTGACATGCTTCTCCTCTTTCTCCCCCTCATCCTCCTTCTGTTTCTTCTTCGGAAGAGTTTCACTATGTAGGCCAGGAAGTGGCTTGAACTCAGAGATCCTCTTGTCTCTGACTACTAAGTGCTGTAATTAATAGTGTGAGCCTGGCTATCTATATTCTGCTGAAAAAACTTCATTTGCGTTCTGGATGCTTGGAAACTTAGTGATACTGCTGAAAAAGGGATACATGCATACATGAATCTTAAAAGACAAGAAATCTAGCTCCTACCTCACAGTAATACTCCACAGTACAACCAGATTACACTCAGTGTGCACAGATGTAACCAAACTATCAAGTAATATATGCATGGTCCAACAGCACCAAGTACTATGGAACACAATATCGTAGAAAACAAGATTAATTTTAAGAATTATTCATCAAACTATTTCACTGTACCCAGATAGAAATCATAGATATGAAAATACATAACTTGAGACATTTTACATTTGTATACGTGCATAAATTATTTTCAATGAAATGCCAGTGTGTTGATCAGGCATGTCAATGTGGATTGCAAGCATAGACTCTAATTATGCTCATGTAACCATCCATTATATACACAGTTTACTGATTTGCACGCTTAACTAGAAAGACTCTAATATTGTCAGAGTGTCACTTAAATGTCCATGGTTTATAAGTCTAGGGTTGTTCAAAATGAAAGAGTTTTCTTTCCTAGCAGGCACACTACTTTACTCTGCTTATGTTATAATGCATCAAAGTGCTTAAGGCCTAATTCTTCCAAACCTCTTCACGGTTTAATTTTATAGAGCTAAATGGGCTTTGCTATTTTTTTCAACCTGCTAAAAAGAAAACTTCTTTTAGCTTGTAGATAATGCATATAGTGAATCATCTTAAGACTTTGTATTTGCTCTTGTTTACCAGATTATGGAGACTAGAGTAGCGTTTGACTTCAAACACTTGGGTTTTAAGTAGTGTATTTTGCCATGTAATAATATTTATAGAATTGGATCTCTCAGTAGTGGGGTATTTGAAATGGTCAAAGATTGGACTTGAAAAACAGGTTCTACTTCAGAGTGCTCACTATGAAATATATATTTTGTTTTGGACCCTGATATTTTCTTTGATTGTTTTGGGCATCCAGGACTAGGACATAGTTCTTGGAAGTGAATTCGGAGTGATGTATGTCAGAATGGAGAGATAATTAACTGAACAGAATTTAGAGAACATTTGGAAAGAGCTATGAAGTGTCTTCTCTCCTTAGATGTTTATAGTGGGAGAGCTTCCCTCCCCCCAAGTCCTTTTGCTATACCCATCTGGAGCATTTTGGGAACTATTTGTGGATGTCAACTCATATCAATGCTGATTGATAAGATTGTGTCAAATCTCAATCCTGAACTTTGTGTTTAAATCAGGTATGCCAATCACTAGAAAATAGCAAACACATTTTCTAATCTCATACAGCCTTATATTTTTTATTAAGAAACTGAAAAAAGAAATCCTTAATGGACCTTTAATGTACACGGTCTAGGTCATATGGGGTACTGGGACACAGTGGACTTTCTGAACTCCAATTCTTCCCTGCAGCTTTGGTACTGGTTCAGCCAAATGGCACCTTATTATATAAAGGCAACTTTGTTGTGAATCCTTTCCTATAGTTCCTATCAAGAAAGTCTTCAGAAGGCTTAGAAAACATTTTTTTTTTTTTTTGCAAGACAGGGTTTCTCTGTGTAATAGGCCTAGCTTTCCTGGACTTGTTTTGTAGATCAGGCTGGCCTCAAATTCACAGAGATCTTCCTGCCTCTGCCTCCTGCATGCTGGAATTAAAGGGGTGCACCACCACTCCTGGCCAGTTTAGAAAATTTTAATATGCATGTTTTGATAATAGTCATGCAGAAAAACAGTGACAATTAGTATGTGCCACACTTCCATGTTTTTGGTGCTGGACTCATCAAAGCTCTTGAGAGAAAGAGCTGATTGAATACATAGAAGAGCCTTTTTCAGTGTCTCACATTGGCCTTGAATCCACTACAAAGCAGCTGGACCGACGACCCTGTACTTCTGTACTTCTCATCCTGTTGTATCTGCCTCCGAAGTGAATGACTTAAAGGCTTCTACCAGCACACCTAGTTTATGTGGTGCTGGGGAAGAACCCAGAGCTCCATGTATGTTAGAAAACACTCTATCAGCTGAGCTGCACTCTCATCCCAATACAGGAAATTTTCATGGAAGTTGGCTTCCATGGTCACAAAGGCCAAGGAGCCCCTTTCCCCAGCATATACCATCAATAGACTAGAGAACTCAGGACGGTGCCAGGGTTCAGTTCCTGTGGAAAGCTGGAGAGCAAGATGCTGTGTACGTGACCATCTCAAGATCAGCACAGGCTTCTCTTCCCCAGTCTCTGAACTGGGTTATCTTTACGGTCAGCTAAGCTGCAACTGCTCTTCAAGAAGTACATCTTTAAATCTTTCTAAAATGTGCATGGAGAATTTTACTGCCTTTCTCACCTTACTGTTAAGAAAATGAAGACTCGGAAAGTCAAGTATTTTTTCTCAAGGTCAGAAAACTAAAAATTGTATATTCTGGAATTCACTCCAATACAATCCTTTTGGTTGTATTCATACAACAGTGTAACAATATAATACTTATTGTATATTTTTGTAATCAATTAATTTGCATAATTAATAATTATAAAATATATATGAAGGCAATTCTTCCCAATCTTGTGTAACTTTTGAACTTCCTATTCTGTTGAGCCAGTAATCTCTGTTTTGTTTTCCTGGCCTTGAATTCCACTCTAATCAGCTTGCATGACATGAACTAGATCAATTATTGCTATAATTATTATTATAATACAGCACAAATGGCAGCTGTGAATTCCCCAGTTTCTGCCAGTGCTGAAGTAAGCATATTTATTGAACCATCCCATTATGAAACACAAGAAAAGCAAGATACACATGACAGTAATCTTTCATTAATTGTGTAATGTAATCCCTTCCCGTGAATAGGGAAGGACTACCTTTTCCAAAGTGTAGCTCCTTCCTTTAAGTTGCACTATGGTTTTTGTTTTCATCCTTCACTGTCTTTACTCAACACTGAAATGTGATTAAATTGAATATCACTCAAATAAAGAAATAAGCCCATTTCTTTCCATTAACCTGTCAACATGTAAAAGGGCAAGGAGAATGATTTACTTCAGGAATCAATGTGGGGGCAAGTCTTCCCAATCCAGTGTAACTTTTGATTCTTCTAGTCTGTCAAGACAGTAATCTCTGTTTTGTTTTCCTGGCCTTGAAATTCTACCCCAATCAGCTTGGGTGACATGAACTAGATCTATTTCTATTATGTTTTTGTTTTAGCAAAATGGTATTGATGAAAAAATAGAAGGCATGATGACTAGAAATTGCTTAACTGTCATTAGATGTTGCTCTCTGTGGCATTTAGAAAAGTAGAGAGAAAGCCAGCAAAGTCAATAATAAGGTGTCTCAAGGTATGTTTGGCTGTTGTAAGGGCAATGTAAATATGTACATTATAGAGCTGCACATGGGGAGATAGGGCAATCAAGAGAAGAGAAGGGCTAGGAGGAGCAAGGGAAAGGAATACAACAAGTGAGAAGGGAAAGGGGAAGAGAAGGGAGAAGAGGGGAGGAGAGGGAGATAGGGGAGAAAGTGAAAAAGAGAAAGAGAGAGAAAAAAGAAAGAAAGAAAGAAAGAGGAAAAAGAGGAGAGCAACAAGAAGGGGGATAAAGGTTAGGAGAAAGGGAGAGAGAGAGAGAGAAAGAGAGAGAGAGAAAACACAGGATAGATATTTTTGACAGCTGGATTGTATTTGCAGGTACCCTGGATTTTTACAGATTTGTATGTTGGGATACCTCAGCCTGGAGCTTGGTGTGTGCTTGTGATATAAGACCACTTCGGTGTTTGATTGATGTGTGAGTTTAAAAACATGTTACCCATTGCGGGTGTACTGCAGATGTTGAAAGGCTCCATCAAAAGATGGCTTCTTTTTAAATTTGAAAGCATCAAACTCACCAATTTACTCATTACTATTAACAAGATCAAATCATAGCAATATCTAACTCAGCAGGCATTTATTTATTGTTGTTATTAAAAATGTCTGGCACTGCAGGGAAAAGAAAAGACTTATGAAGAGAGTAATACAAAAAAGAGTGACTCACCGGGAAACTCTATGTGGCAGGATTGTCTGAGCACTGTCCCTCCTAAATGTAACTGCAAGGGAGGAATAACTTTACAGACAAAGAAAGCAAGCTGTGGAGAACAGGAGAACTGTTTTCTTTCTTTTTTTTACATTTATTTAGTTTTATTGTGTGTTTTGCTTACATACATGTATTGCACCACATGGATTTCTGGTGCCCAAAAAGGGCGGAAGAGGGCATTGGGTCCCCTGGAACTGGAGCTACACATGTTTGGAAGCACTTTTTCTTATACCTATAAAGGGAAGAAGGCCTGAGTGATGGACCTTACTAAGTCCTGATTGTGAAGGTTTAATTCTATTTTAACTCTACTGCTGTCCCAAACAGAGGTTCTTCAGTTAAAATAAAATAGGATGTGTATGTATACATATGTAAAAAATACACATCAAATCTTATGTACATAAGAGCTAATATATATAAATTATCCCACCCTAACACTAATAATGCCTAAATCTACTCATACATGGATCTATCTCTATATATTTGTTATTTCTTTTTGTATCTATGCATTTGTTTTTAAACTGATAACATTTCAGCAAACATATTATGCTTTGCTTGGAGTGGGGCTGAAATGGGATCAAGAAGGAAAATGCTTCATTTAATCTTAATTGTGAAGCAATTTAAAAGATCTGAAATAAGCAAAATGGAGTGGAGAGGTCACTCCATATGAGTCATGCCATCAGACTAGTTGACAGAGATGAGGGAATTACAAGAGGAGTCTGGAGAGTGCTCAAAGATGAGGTTGCTGAGCAATTTTCAGTGATTTTTTCATTAAGGAATTCTGGAGACTGGGAATCAGCACTCTGAAGATGAGCAAGTGCCATCTTGAGATTTGACAAAAGGAAAACACCTTATAAATAGAGAAAGGTAAGCTTTACTTGCCTCTGAACCAGAGTGTGGTTTCCTAACTTGGGGAGGTGGTGTGGTAGTTACTAGGTCCTAGAGTGTGGACTCCTCAAGGTCAAGAGATGTGAGAGTATTGTATGGCATTTTTGAATAGCATTTATTCTATGGTGTGGCAGAGCAATGGTTGAAAGTTGTCTATATGTCATTTATTCTATTTCACAGTTATTTTACATTAGTCTTTTCTATAGATCAGTAATCTCCTGTCCTTAAGCCTTGCTATCTTTCTGACAATATTTCCTCTATTCACTGGGGAAATAGATGCTAACTGAAAGAACCATATTTCTGCATGTTTTATTTGTGTATACATTCATTAATCTCATTATTTTTGGGTTTTTTGTTTTTTAATAAATAAATTAATTTATTTGTTGCTTCAGATTACATCTCCATCATATTGTCCTCTTTCCCCCCTTCCCAGTCCCGCCCTCCCACCCTCTACCCCCTAACCCTTCCATCCCACTCCTCTGGAGTGGAATGTCCCTACATAACAGTACCTCACCCCAGTTCAGAAGTCATATGATGGCCAAGAGCCTCCTCATACACTGGGTGCCTACAAGGCAGTACCACCAGTGAGAAGTGTCTTATTGCCAGGGAGAGAAAACTATAAAACAAACAAACAAACAAAAAGTCTATGTCCATGTTCCCTTTGGTGTGTTGGTTGTAGTATAGATATCCTGTACTATATAGCTAAAATCCTACTATAAGTGAATAGATGCCATGTGCATCCTTCTGAGTCTGGGTTAGCTCACTCAGGATGAGCTTTTCTAGTTCCATCCATTTTGCTGCAAATTGCATAATTTCATTGTTCCTGATAGCTGAATAATATTCCATTGTGTAGATGTACCACAGTTTTTTTAACCCATTCTTCGGTTGAGGGACATCTTGGTTGTTTCCAGTTTCTAGCTATTACAAATAAGGCTGCTATGAACATAGATGAGGAAACTCCTTATGATTCCGTGAAGAGACATTTGGGTGTATACCCAGAAGTGGTATGTCTGGGTCCTGAGGCAAAGCTATTCCAAATTTTCTAAGATATCGCCATACTGACCTCCATAGTGGTTGCACATTCATAACAAGCCTGCACTCCCACCAGCAATGGAGTAGGATACTCCTTTCTCCACACCCTCGCCAGCATGTGCTGTCATTTGAGTTTTTGATCCTAGCCATTCTAACAGGTGTGAGATGGAATCTCAGAGTCGTCTTGAGTTGCATTTCTCTGATGATTAAGGATGTTGAGCATTTCTTCAAGTGTCTCTCAGCCATTAGGGATTCCTCCTTTGTGAATTCTCAATTTAGCTCCGTCCCCCATTTTTTGATTGGATTATTTGGTTTCTTGGCATTTAATTTCTTGAGTTCTTTGTAGATTTTGGATATTATCCCTCTGTCAGATGTGGGGTTGGTGAAGATTTCTCCCAGTCTGTAGGCTGCCGTTTTGTTCGAATGACAGTGTCTTTTGCCTTTCAGAAGCTTTTCAGTTTCATGAGGTCCCATTTATTGATTGTTGTTCTCAGGTCCTGAGCTGTTGGTGTTCTATTCAGGAAGTTGTCACCTCTGCCAATGAGTTGGAGGGTTTTTCCCACTTTTCTTCTAGTAGATTTAGTGTGACCGGCCTTATGTTAAGGTCTTTGATCCACTTGGACTTAAGTTTTGTACAAGGTGATAAGTATGAGTCTAATTTCATTCTTTTGCAAGTGGACATCCAGTTGGACCAGCACCTGGGGGTAACTCTAACCAAGCAAGTAATGGACCTGTACAACAAGAACTTCAAGCCCTTGAAGAAAGAAATGGAAGAGGCCTTTAGAAGATGGAAAGATCTCCCATGCTCATGGATAGGTAGGGTCAATATAATAAAAGTGGCCATCCTACCAAAAGCAATATATAGATTCAATGCAGTTCCTATCAAAATACCAACACAATTCTTCATAGACCTGGAAAAAAACTGTTCTCAATTTCATATGAAATAACAAAAAACCCACAATAGCTAGATCAATCCTGTACAATAAAAAAACATCTGGAGCCATCACCATCCCAGATTACAGAACAATAGTAGCAAAAACAGCATGGTATTGGTATAGAAACAGACCAGTAGATCAATGGAATCGAATTGAAGACCCAGAAATGGACCCACACACCTATGACCACCTAATTTTTGACAAAGAAGCCAAAACCGCACAATGGAAAAAGGACAATATCTTCAACAAATGGTGCTGGTCCAACTGGATGTCCACTAATTATTTTTGTATGTATGCATGATATATATGTGTGAGTGTGGGCATATCCATTCTCTGGTACATCTGTGGGGATCAGAGGACTACTTTTGGGAGTCAACTCTCTCCTTCCATCTTATCTTGAGATGAAATCCCCTTTTGTACATGCTGCTGAACTGGATAACCCAGGTTAGCTCACTTCTTGCCCTCTATGAAATTCTCCTGTATCTGTCACTCATCTCCCTAGATCTGGAATTTAGATTCATGCCACAACATTGACTTTATTAGGCAGACTCCAAAGATGGAAGTTGGGATATTAAACTCAGATGGCTAGCACTGTTCCAGAACAGGCCTCTCCTGGCTCTGTTTTCTTCCTCAGTGAGAATGCTTACTGCTGCTTTCTTCCTCTGTTAGGGGATAAGCTGGCATGCTTCAAGCATGTCTAGTTCTCCTCCTTGAGATCTACCCCTCTTGTCCTCCTGTTTATTCAAGGCTAGTACCGGAACACATGGTTCTTCTTCCTCCTATGAAACCAGTTGCTCTTCTACTGGCTCACACAAGTCAACACACAGAAGTGTTGGAGTGCTTTTCCATCTTTAAAATCAACTGGAATCCTGAACCAAACAAATGAAATCTTTCAGCACTGGGCACCCACTTCTAATGATAATTCTTTATTTGTCTGATCTCCTTTAAGTAAAAGCTTCTGGAAGGGGATAATTCTGTTGGCTGTCTCTCATTCTTATTATCGGGCTTTCTTGTGGCCTCACTTGCTGCAAGCTTTCAACACTCACACCAACAAAAATGCTTGTGTGTGAGATTTGACTGAAGTTTCCTTCCAAAAATAAAAGCCATACTATGTTGAGAATTCTGCAAAAAGAGTGACTGATTAGAACTTCCTGCTTATAGAGAGTTGGCATTAGAAGAAAAATTATCCTGGGCTGTCCTCAGTCTCCTTAGAATCCACCTTTATTTGATTCCTAGGAAACCCTGTGGAATAGAGTCTTAGCAGACTATCGACTTCTCCAAATTGCTAAGCTGAGTATATTTTGAGCATTTGAAAACTATAAATTAGGCGTTCTTGTTGTTTTCCTTTGCTTTGCCTTGGTATAGCCAACCCACTGGCTGTCCTCACTATTGTGCATGGTAAATGTCTGAAGTTGTAGCTGCTGTCCATCCTGTGACTATCAAAGTTCACTCCTATTGTGGAACATGCCATTTGGGGGGCAAACTCAATCCTTGTTTACAGGCATGGTCACTCTTACTAGGATCAGAATAAATTGTTAGCAGTGAGGGTCAAAGAGAGAATATTGAATGAATGTGGCCTGGCTATGGGGCTAGGTGATGATGGGAATGGAGGAGCATGATGGCCTTTTCAGTGGGAACCATGTTATTCATAACACAATCATTTGGAATGGGACCTTGGTTCTGTTATTTTACATGTAATTCTTTACAAATGATTATAAAATCTGGCCATACCCAGAGCTGACAGAAATGCCCCCATGTAATTGTGATAGTTTCCTGACTTATGAAACTCAATCTACCCCAGTGTTGGGTATCTGTGCGACCTACCTGCAGGTCTATGTGGCTTCTGTCCTCAGTAGTTTTGTGAACAGAATGCAGTGATTATTTTGAATTATCCTTTGTAAGAATTACTGCAGAGTTCCCTTAAGTAGAAAGCTCATGATGCATTTTAAATAAGATTATGGCTTATAAAAAAAAGGAAATGATTCATTCATGAGTTTCCTGAAATGTGGCTCTTACATTAGGCCAGGTACATATTTACAGCTCTGTCTTCTGTTGGGGCTTGGATGCCTTTATAAACAAATCATCAGGAAAAATGTGGGACCTGAGCAAATCATTGTAATAATGTAATTTTGCTTTATGTGTAGGACCTCGTAAGCTATTTTATATCTTTGTAAGACAATGCTTGACATGCTGTGTGCTTGAATTGAAGCATTTGGCTAGGACTACTAAAGATTCATAGATACCCTTTAACTTAGGGTTCTTTTGACTGAATGCATGAAACCTTTGAGGAGGTCCGAGTTATTTACTGAAAAGGTAGCTTTGGTGAGCACTCTATCAGCTTCTGGGGCTGGCATCCCCTACACACTTAGCTACCAACCACTAGCTTTGTGTCTTCTCAAATATTCCCTTCACACTCTCTCCATATTGATGCACATTTATTTGTTCCCATTTCTATTTTTGACAGAGATCAGGATCATGCCAATCAATGCTCAGTAAAAGGAGGAGTTGACTTTTCAACTGTTCACAGGAAACCTTGAAGACCAGGTCAGAAGCCGAATGGCCTGAGCACTCCAGGCAATCCTGGAAGTTAGAAGAGAGCAGATGACAAGCTATGTGTGGCACCAGTCCTAGGTTCACCCTGGGACGTTCACACCAGTCCTTTGCTCTTCTACGCTTCATTTACTTCAGCTCTGAAGGAGTCTAGCTCTGATTACTCCTAAATGCTTAGCATTACATAAAGCTTTTTATAGCCATACCTGGGAAAACAACAATCTACCCTTTAGTAAGGATTTGAATATTTAATAAAAAATGGGAATGATGTTATATTAGCTATACATAATCTCTGTTTTAGTGAGTGCTAAAAATAAATTAATTTAGTAATTTTTTCTTTATGAAAATTGCCAGAGGAATTAGATCTGTCTTTGAGAACAAATACAAGAGCCACAAGAACAGTAAATGTAATTTCAGTTTCATTCATCTGCTTTCAAAGACTGAGACAAACTTGGAACTCTTCCAAAAGACCAAAGTAAACAGAGAGGAAATGTTGGAAGGTTGAATCAGAGCCAGAATAAACTAGGATTTCCAATGTTTAGGATGAATATTGCAAATGGATCCAAAACATGGTTCAAAGGCATACATTTAGTTTGGGAAACCAGGCCAAGTTGCTTCAATTAGTACTTTTCAGAATTAGGAAATTAATTTGTATCAATATTAATCTGTACAGGAGACTACCAAAGATATATAAAAGGGCACTTTGACTAATAATACACTTTTCCCTTATAGTGTCATTACCTTAGGGCAATTAACTCCATGTAATTTTTGTGTCATATTAATGAGAAGGCTGTATTTTAGACAACTCCATGATTGTTTCTTTTGGGCTTTATTGTAAATGAAATGCAAAAATGTCATTTTAAAGAGAATTTTAGAAGGTATCATACATGTTGTAGGAATATCTATCTATCTATGTATCTATATATCAAACTAAACTAAAGGAAAATAATTATAAATGGGGTCAACATACCATTAACCCTTGTCTTGTTGTGTGATGTTTAATTAGACCAATACAAAAAGAGAACAAAGAAGAGGGATGAGATTGACCACAATATGACGGAGTTCTGAAAGAGCTGCCCTGGTTCCAATAATGAAGTCTGATCCTAATTATCCAGGTTAGCGTCATTACTTGTTTCTGGTCAGATTGATTCAGAGTCTTTCCACATTAAGAAAAACATGTTTTCTGGCCTGTAAAATCTGGCCACATAACTAGTGATCGCAGTATTCTGCAACAAAAAGAAGAACTAACGAGCTGCTGTCCATTTCAGAGGACTGCTGCTGAGTCGGACAGCAGTCTCAGTTACTCTTAAGAATCATTAGTAAACGGTGTCTCAGCTGCTTAGTAATGACTCTTAAAAGAAATTAAACTTTTTGTAATCTTGATTTTTAGAAAAATGACAGAAATCGTTGACTGAATTAGACCCTAAATGGCAAGAGAAAGCACGTGGGATATTAACACATTCTTATGCTGGAGAGTTCTCTTGGAACTTCAAGACTGAAGGAAGCACTGCAGAATTTGAACTTTGGTCTTAGTAAAACACTTCAAAGCTACTTGCAAATGGGTCCATTATTTAGCTGGAGAAATGCTAATTTGGTGCCCAGCTTGGATGAAGGTTACTTTAGGATGGTAAATCGTCAGTTTTAAAATTTTATTATTAGGTTTATTTATTTATTTGCTTGCTTACTTATTTATATTTTCATTTGTTTATTTATTTTATCTGCATATACATATGTGAACCATGTGTGCACCTGGTGCTTGCAGGGTTCAGAAGAAGTGGGCAGATCCTCAGTAATTAGAGTTATGGATGATTGTGAACTGCCATGTGGGTGCTGGGAACTGAACTAGGGTCCTCTGGATGAGTAGCCAGTGCTCCTAACCATTGAGTCTCCCCAACCCCCAAAATGGCCATTTTTAAAATGCTAATATTACCAGTTTTTAACTAGATATTTCTTTATACTAACTATACCATAGTTCACAGTAATGCTACCATTTGGTAGAAGCAGCCTGAGGTATAAATGTCAACCTTATTCATTTATTCAATAAATATTCAGAGTGTACCTCCTGCTGTGAGATCCTGGGCTAGATGACAGTTTCTATTCTTTCTAGTCCTACTTTTGTTAAGTAGAAATTTATATTCTACTCTTCATTACAATTCACTCAATATGTTTCTGATTTTGCTATAGCATTAAAAATGAACACTTTTGGGGATTTTTTTCAAAGGTATGTTTTAAAGTTATAATTTGCTGTTGTTTTGTTTTATTTTGCTTTAGAGAAAAGACTTGGCCATATACTCATTTTGTAGACCAGGATGGCCTTGGACTCATAGAGATATGCCCACCCCTGCCTCCCAAGTTCTGGGATCAAAGGTGCACACCACCATGCCTAGCTCAAATTATACAGTTGGCAATCAGCTCTTCCACCCATTTTATTTGTGTTGCTAGGATTCTCACAGACTTCTTTGATTCTTAAGAACATGTGGGAGGGTTCACACAGATGCAGAAGAGGGACACCCTGTAAGTCTCTCCAGGAAGTTACTTTATGGTTTCTTATCAAGGCCAGGGTTGTATCATGCTCTTTCCAAAGTTTTCATTAGCAACTGAAAAGTAAATTAAAATGACAGTAGAGCCTAGTATTCTAAACAAACCTTATTCATGGTTTTGTTTTCTTCCCTTGTTACTAAGCACATGATTGGAAGTGTTGATGTTTTGAACTCATACATGTAGAACCTAAGAATAATAAGGAAGTGAAGTTCACAAACTGGAGTGCCCTGTGGCCAGTTGGCACCTGTGCACAGTCTCTCAGCAGTCTGAAAACTCCTTTAGAGGAGTTTAACTTAACCTTGAGATTACAACCACACACTTGGGTTTGGATCACTGCCATGTGACCTTGGGGAAAAAAATCCCTGCTCTAAATATCAGAAGAAAGGAGACCATCATTTCCAACTACATATAAAGGAGAGTTAAATGGACCACTGCACATGAAGTCTTTATCACAGTGCTTCATCTGGTTCTAGAATACCATTGATCGAATCTATTTTGTAGGTATATATTCACAAAACCCTGTAACTGCTAGGTTGTTACTGGGCACCTTTCTCCCTGGTGTTGCCAGTATAAAATTGAAACCTATTTGGTGGTGCAGATATGAGATGAATGTATAACATTCATGAAATGTATGTATATCCAGGCAGCACTGAATTCATTAATACCTTAAAACAATAATAATTCGTTCTGTTTATGAGGATAGAATTTTACTGTATTGTGTTTTCTTAAAGCACTTTCCTTGGTAGAGCCATGCAAATCTTTGTTTTATATTAAGATATATATGGATACAAGACTGCAGAGAAATTAAGAGTAGAGCCCTGTGCTAGTACAGTAGCTGGATTTTCAGGAATGTTGTGTGACCTTGGGCTATTTACCTTTCTGTGCCTGTTTCTTCACCTGAAAAAAAAGTGGGTAGTGGTGTGACATTTTTTTCCTCAGTATTGTTACAGTCTAAATACTGAAATGCATGTAAAGTTCCTAGAACACACAGTGAACACTCAGTAAATGCTGGCTATTACAAATATGACTCTTTGTGAATGATTTAAATATAGCTACTCTCTCTCTCTCTCTCTGTATGTGTGTGTGTGTTGAGGCTTAGAATTACAAAGTGCTAAATCAGGAAAAGAATATTAGCATTCAGTATTCCATACATTCATCTCTCCCGGTTTTAATAATATATCCAATAACTATCTATGTTCAGCAATATAGTGTTTAGTCATAGGGATAATGGTGTCAGGTATAAATGGCACAATTAAAAACACTACGGGAGCTAACTTACTCAGAAAGTTGCAATGGTAATATTCCTTCCTAAGAGCTTCACAAATGCACAGTGAGGAAGAACGAGGGCCTCTTATTTTATTCCCTGATGGGAATCTATCCACATCAAATAGACAACATAATTCTGCTGGTGGGCAACCTCTGCTGAGACTCCCTGCCTCTTCATACAGGCCTTTTAGAGAAGGAAATAGATGGGCATTGATTTCAATTTTTAAGGAGTCAATACATTATAAGTGTAAGTTAAAAAGGGAAAGATACCATGTGGCTCTTGGAGATATTTCGGGCTATGTCTAGTTTAAGAATACCAACATTAGCACATATTTGGAGCTAAGTTTATGTATTATTGTCAAAGGCTATTTCTACAGCATCTAAAAATGTTTCAAAATGACATTTATGCAGTTTGTTTCAGGACTATGAAATTAATTTGTTCACTGTGTCATGGAAACGCCACTCATTAGACACTCATGCTATGCTAAGCATTCTTCTAGGCACTAGGATACGAAGATGAGGACATTTTCCTGACCTTGGTGGCTGATTTTACTAGGACAAAAGGGAAAGTAAAATGACTTTCAAAAACAATATACACTGAATTAGATTCATAAGGAAGGATCAAGAAGACAGGAGAAAGGTCCCAAATTAAGGCCAAGAGTGGGAGTCACTAAAAGCTTTCAAGAATTGAAACTCAGAGTGATGGGCTGAGTAAGCCAATAGGTGCTTACGTTGGGCAATGGGCTATGGGCCAGTGGGGGATAGCAGGTGTAACAGGGCAAAGGGAATAATGACACAGGTATGAAATGGCTTGAACTGCTTGTGAAACAGTTAAGTATTCGCCATTAATGAATCACTTCAGTTTCTATAGACAATTCTCTAGTGGCAGAGGACCATCTAAACATCTGCAAGGACCTGGGTTTAAACACCAGCACCACAAAAACAGAGAAAATTCCATTCTCCTCTCAGGCTTGGAGAAACCCAGTTGCTATTTGATGTCACAATGAAGCATTAGGAAAGCCTGGGACATTTGAGTAGGGTGAAAGGATTCCCCTACTGTGAGCTACCTTGGGCAGAGCATGCCTTCTGCTTAGCAGACATTCCCCTGTAGGGAGTGAGATGGTGAACCTGACAGATCCGCCATCCCAGAAATCAGCCATGCCTAGTTCCTAGCTGGGTGGGGGGGGGGGGGTGTTGCACAGAAGACATCTACAGGACCCTGGCATCTTCCTGAATGGATGAGAAGGGAACTGTTAAGGGCAGGGAGCTGGCTCAGGCTCAGTGTCTCTAAATAAACTGATGAGTTTGAACTGTGTCCCCAAAGCTGCAGGGAGTCATCGTGGGTTTTAAGCAGGGCAATGGCACCATTAGGCTTGCATTTTAAAAGCTCTTGTTGGCCACTGTATCTAGATGGACCACAATTTTGTGAGCCCAAAGGGACTGATATGAGCTTGCAATGTTTCTAGGATGGGTG
Organism: Lophiomys imhausi; assembly: GCA_907164525.1. Taxonomy (NCBI): domain Eukaryota; kingdom Metazoa; phylum Chordata; class Mammalia; order Rodentia; family Muridae; genus Lophiomys; species Lophiomys imhausi. The sequence goes on along the minus strand of CAJQZJ010033689.1, from coordinate 90,134 downwards.
GTCACTCAAGCTGCTGAAGGGATTGGGGTGTCCACAGACAGAAGAGACCATCTGGGGAGACATGGAAAGTGCCAGAGGAATGTTGCTGGTTGAAGGAGGAGATGAAACTCAGAGCCTGTGAAGAGTCCCTTGAGTCTGCCTGGGAAACCCGCAGAAGCACTGTGTGCAGTGAGAGAGGGGTAAGAGCAAGTGCAGGGGAGGGAAAGGCTGAGGTTAGGGGTACTGGGTTTGATTTTGAGGGTTCTGCTATAAAAAATACATGGAGACACTTTGAAATCTGTTTAAAAGATGTCTGTGATGAAAACTGAAGATCTTCAGTATCATAGTCAATCCCAAGCTGTCAACTTGAGATAAACTTAGAATCACAAGGAAAAATGAACCTTAGTTGAACAATCGCTTCAATCAGATTGGCCTGCAGAACATTTTCTTAATTTCTACTTGATACAGAAGGGCCTATCCCACTGTGGGCAGTAGGATGTCTAGGCATACGGACCAGAGCTCTGTAAGAAAACTATCTGAGCAAGTCAGGGGAGGCAAGTCGGTAAGCACTGTCCCTCCCTGCTCCTGCTTGAGCGCCTACCTTTGCTTCCCTTGGTGATGCATCTGTAAGCTGAATTAAACCCTATGTACTCCTACGTTGTTTCTGGTTATGTTTTTTTTTTTTCACTGCAACAATACAGCAAGCCAGAACAGGTGATGGAAGAGTGCAAGGTTTATATGGAAAGGAGTGTTCAGATAAATGTGGGCATTTAGGAAACAACTGTGGGAGAACGATATAGATTGAGCTACTGTGAAGACAAAGGGAAAAGGAAGTGACAATGATTGCCAGGAAGCCTCAGGAGGAATGATTCTGAGAGAGGGAGAGTTGCAGAAGAGTTAGCATGGTCAGAGATTCTAGGACACTGGCTAGGGGCAAACTAACTGTACTAACCTTGCTGGGCACAGTATATGCAGTGGCTTTTAACCTTCGCAATAACCCAATGGGCACATTCTGCTGTTAACCTCATGCCAGGCAGGAGTATGTGAACCACAGGAAGACGGGCAAGCTATGCATGCTCTAAATACATGGGAGTTCCCTTTCACATTGGTTTTACTTTCAATGGTGTCAGCTGCCTGTGGTCAACACTGATCTGAAAATATTACAAGGCAAATTCCAGAAATTAACAGTTTACAAGTTTTGAGTAGTTTTCATTATGATGGGTTGTTGTGACTATTCTGTTTTATTATAAATTATTGTGGTTAATCGTTTCTTGTGACTAAACAGTAAATTAACCCTTATTGAAGGTATGTGCAGGAAGAAACAGTGTGTATAGAATTCTGGGCTATATTCCTTGGGGAGCTTGGAAAGTTTGCTAGTGAGTAGGGGATTCTTTTATTCAAAACTGACTCCAAAATTCAAACATACCAAAACTGGGCCTGTTAAGGTAGAAAATTAGAAACTAAAATTTAAGAAGTAAGATTCACAGTACTAGAGAGATAACTCCATGGTTAAGATCAGAGGCTGCTCTTGCAGAGGACCTGGGTTAAATTCCCAGCACCCATATGGTGGTTCATATCAATCTATAACTCCAGTTTCAGGGGTTTTGACACATTCCCTGGCTTTTGTCGGCACCAGGTATAAAAATTGTACACAGACATAAATGCAAGCAAATCACTCATATACTTAAAATAAAAATAAAAATAAAAATATTTTTAAAAGTAAAGTGCACTTGCAATGAGATGAAGAATGTAGAAAGTTAGGAAGACTATTCAGTGAATAAGAAACTTTCAATATATTTTCCTGAGGCCCAGTGAGATGGCTCACCAGGTAAGGATACTTGCTACTAAGTCTGATGACTTGAATTTGATCCTCAGATCCCAAATGGTAAAAGGATAGTAACAATTTCCAAGTTGGCCTCTGACTTCATGTGCATACTGACATGAGTATTCATGTACAAATGCGCACGTGTGTGTGTGTGTGTGTGTGTGTGTATGTGTAAGAGAATTTATTTCTGCTCAACTGGAAAGATTTCTAATTTTGTAGTGCGTTAATGGGGAGGTAAACCAGTGGGTAAATGATTAATGGAGAAGTATATAATTAGGAAGGGTTACATTGGTACAGGCATTAATTTCGGGCAGACACTTGTCAAGTACACAAACAAGGAAGTTCTTGGTTCCATGCAGCTCCTAGAAACACAAGATATATGAGGTTTGGTAATCATCCTCAAAGAGCTGAAAGTTGATTTTGAAGCAGACATTTATAACACCCTGTTGCATACTAAGAAACAGGCCATTAATGGACTGACTTTGAGAGAATGAGATACAGAGTGTGGAGTGTGGACTGAATACTGATCTTCTATCACCTTAGGCCAGGGCTCTGTGCTACAACTATACTGACCTTATTAGGTTTTGTAGTTCTCTTCCTTACCTATAGAGCTATCTTGTCACCTTCTTGTGGTTTAAAAGAATTCCTTTTTCTTTTTCTTTTTTAGAATTTATAACGATCTTTTTTGCCTATGCATTTCTTCATTGTGTTTCATCTCTAGCTAAAAGCCCCATAAGAGTAAGGATTACATGTTTCATGACTGTCTCTTCCAGTCTACAAACAATGCATGGCATATAGACAATAATCAATATGCTTTTGAGCTATCAAGGGCTATTTAAATAGCAATCAATAGCATAACCATGTTAGGATCATACCATGTAATAGCTAAAGTACAATGAAGACAAAGGTGAAGGAATAGGGAATGAGAGAGAGAGAGAGAGAGAGAGAGAGAGAGAGAGAGAGAGAGGTGATCATAGAATGGCACATTCAAAACCAAGGAAATAACTTCTCTATTGCTAAGATTCTCTGGACAAGAAACAGCTCACTAAAATACTGAATTCTATGGAAAGAAATACTTAAAAATCTGTTGTAGATGAATTTAGCTATCATCACTTATGCCTAAATTTTGAGTAATCAAGAAAATCTTCTGTTTATTGAATTTTGTCTTGATGAAATCATGGTGATTTACTACAAACTTATAACCTAAGTGGTTCATAAGAAATCTGATTTCTGTGAAAAAAATGAGAATTCTTGTTTGGTCTGCATCATGCATTTTCCTGTGATCATAGCAGTTATTCAGTATCCAGGATCATATCCAAGTGGCTTTGTCACTTTGTCCTTTCAAGAGATGTCAACTTTCATTAAACATTTGGGCTACATGAGCTGCCAGCAGCCTGGGCACTCCCACAACAGGTCAGTCTAGCCAGCACTCCAGCATGGAGGTGGGGAGGCATTAAGAACCCCTACTGCTAACTGTGGAGCTACTGACAACTAAAGGCTCTAGGGAGAAGAGTCAAGTTTCTTTCAGTGTGGCCCAGAGTAGGTCCACCAACCTCCAGTGCATAAATCCACACTCATGAGTGTTTGGACAGCACACACTGGATTCAATTGGTTATTTTAAAAAGGGGGAGAGAGAGAGAGAGAGAAGATGACACAAAGATGTGTTGTGTGGAGGTGGGGGTTTCGGGATGGATCTTGAAAGAATAGAGATTAATATGATCAAATGAGCTGGATGAATTGAAATTCTCAATGAATTAATAAAAACATTATTTTTTTCTTCCTCTGAATCTTGCTAAGCCTTCCACTATCTCGCAAAGTTTTTTAAGTGGGTATAAGTTCTACCTGAGGTGTGGGGAGCCCAATAGGACAGCGATCTATGGCCAAGTGGACCCTGATTCTGCCTGCTGTAAGTTGGGATCGATCTTACCAGGCGCCTCTCCAAATGGGAGTTCCCGAATCCTGGGTTTAGTGGCCTCCGTGTCTGTGAGAGATGGGGAGAGCCTTACCCTGGGACTTTTAACAGTCCCTTGGGAGCTGTGAGTGTTCCCGGGGGGGTCTAGCCCCTCCGGTTTTTGCACAGTGCCCAAAAACTCTGCGTTTTTTATGGCTCTTTTTTCCCCGCGTTCAAAATGCGTCAGTGTAGGTCGCCGCCATCTTGGCCCGCCCCCCCAATCTTAATGTTTTTTATGTTTATTTATTACTTCAGGTTACATCTCCATCACAGTGCCCTCTTTCCACCCCTCCCAGTCCCGCCCTCCCACCCTCTACCCCCTATCACTTCCACGCCACTCCTCCGGAGTGGAGTGTCCCTACATATTAATCCCCCACCCCAGTTCAGCAGTCATATGAGGGCCAAGAGTCTCCTCACACACTGGGAGCCTACAAGACAGCACCATTAGGGGAAAGTATCTCATGGACAGGTAAAAAAGTCTATGTTCTTGTTTCCTTTGGGGCACTGGCTGTAGCATAGTTATGCTGTAATATATGGCTAAAAATCTGATTATGTGAATAGATGCCATGTGCACCCTTCTGAGTCCGGGTTAGCTCACTCAGGATGAGCTTCTCTAGTTCCATCCATTTGGCTGCAAATTGAATAATTTCCTTGTTTCTGATGGCTGAGCAGTATTCCATTGTGTAGATGTACCACCGTTTTTTTGTTTTTTGTATCCATTCCTCGGTTGAGGGACATCTGGGTTGTTTCCAGTTTTTAGCTATTACAATTAAGGGTGCTATGAACATAGATGAGGAAACGTCCTTGTGGTTTATTGAGAAATCTTTTAGATGCATACTCAGAAGTGGTATGGCTGGGTCTTGAGGTAGAGCTATTCCAAGTTTTCTAAGATATCACTAGACTTATTTCCATATTGGTTGTACAAATTTGCACTCCCACCAGCAATGGAGGAGTGTTCCACTTTCTCTGCAACCTCGTCAGCATGTGCTGTCATTTGAGTTTTTCCTGACACACTAAATCTATTAGAAGAGAAAGTGGGGAAAACCCTCAAACTCATCTGCACAGGTAACAACTTCCTGAACAGAACACCAGCAGCTCAGGATCTAAAACCAACAATCAATAAATGGGACTTCATGAAATTGAAAAGCTTCTCTAAGGCAAAAGACACTGTCATTCGAACAAAACGGCAACCTACAGATTGGGAAAAAAATCTTCACCAACCCCACATCTGACAGAGGGCTAATATCCAAAATTTACAAATAACTCAAGAAATTAAATGCCAAGAAACCAAGTAATCCAATTTAAAAAACGGGGAACAGAGCTAAACAGAGAATTCACAAAGGAAGAATCCCTAATGGCTGAGAGACACTTAAAAGAAATGCTCAGTATCCTTAATCATCAGAGAAATGCAAGTCAAGAGAACCCTGAGATTCCATCTCACACCTGTCAGAAAACATTTTTTTTTTTAAAAAAGCAGTTGAGTTGGTCTTTGTAGGTATGCTAATGAAAACCCATAAACCAAGGATCAAGCAATCTAATTAAATGTTAGCAGTAATAATAAACGTCATTTTTTGGACAAAAATAAAATGGTAAATGGTAGGTTTGCAGCATAAAAAAAAAACAAGTGAGAGATACTAAACAAATGGGACTTTGTTTCTTATTAGTTACTAGATTAAGGAAGTGACATTTACTGAGGAAAATAAGGGATCATTTAATAGAATTGCCAAAGGTCTTTTGAACCTCTGGAGAAATGCAGAAATGAGCTAAATGATCAAAACTAATGTTGGGAGCCAGGACTGTAATACTTGATAATATTTTTGCTAATTTGACAAGGCATATGAGTTTCTAAACAACATAATTAGAGCAAAGAAGGAAGTTTAGTGGGGAAAGTACTGTGCTCCTATTTGTTAGTCACCTGAGGGTATTTCCCTGAGGCGATGAAATTGCCTTAATGAAAACTTTGATGGAATGGATATCTCTAGGTACATGTGAGAAGAAAATTTAAATTTATCCCTTAAATCTAGATTCCTGAATAGAAAACTGTATCATTCTATTAAAATATAACATTGCAGCTTGCATAATTACTACTTGAAATGAAGTGGATAAATACCGTATTTTCAACATTGCAACACATTTAATAATTTAGTAAACACATGTGCTATGATGGTGCGTCTTGGTTGTCAACTCTGTGAGATTTAGAGCTACCATGGAAACAAGTGTCTGTAAGGGATTATTTCAACTAAGTTAATGGAGGTGGGAACACAGCCTAAATGTGGGCAGTATCATTGTGTGGTCTGGGATACCAGACTTTACAGAAAAGAGAAAGCAAGCTGAGAACCAGCATTCAACACACTCTGCTTCCTGAGTATGAGCAAGACTAGCAACTAACATAAATCATCCTGTTTCTGAGTAACAACTGTTGGAAATGTATATCTGGATTCCAAGTCAACTAGTAAACTTGAGATGATAGTTGCGGTGGTGGCGCACGCCTTTAATCCCAGCATTTGGGAGGCAGAGGCAGGCGGATCTTTGCGAGTTCGAGGCCAGCCTGGTCTACAAGGCGAGTCCAGGACAGCCAGAGCTGTTAAACAGAGAAACTCTGTCTCGAAAAAACAAAAAAAAAAACAAAAAAAAAAAAAAAAAACTGGAAGTGGCAGGCATCTTAGCGCTTGGCATGTCTCCTTACGCCTCACCATTGATAAAGGTAGAACACAGTTGGCTGTGGTCTTTCTGGTTCATAGTAAATTTCAAAGGGACTTCTCAAGGGGACTTGCTCCTTGAAGAAACCTGAAGGACCAACACCCAGGGGGAAAACCTAAGGAAAAATGTGAATTTTTAGCTTCTGTTTCTGAGAGAATTATGACTCCATCACAGGGTCAGCAACTAGGACCCACAGGCTAACTCTGGTCTGCTGTGTTTCTATAAATGATGATTTGGGTCCCATCATACCCCATTCTGAAGGGTATTCTGTTTAGACTATTTGCACACGAGGTTGAATATTTACTAGTGACCGTGTGACCTTCCAAATCTAAAGGGTTTCCTCTTCAGCTTTTACAGAAAAAAAGTTGGTAACCCTGCTGTACTGCAAAGTTTCCCTAAACATTCCCATATGAGCAGAGTTAAAGGGATTATAAAAGATGGAATTAGTCAAAGGTCAAACAGTTAGGGAAACATTTGTGTAAACAAATGTAATTTTTTCCTCGTTGCAAGATTTTTAGAATGATTACTGTGCTAGTACACATCTTGACCCCCTGGCAGGAAATTGCATGATTATTATCTATCCATTTCTGTGGGCTACGTAATCTGTGCAGGGGATCCATGATCTGTGCATGGGATCTGTGATCTGTGCATGGGATCCATGATCTGTGCATGGGATCTGTGATCTGTGCGTGGGATTCATGATCTGTGAAATGCAATTTAAGAAAGGCTCAAAACTATGCCTTCATGATTCTCTGTTTCTAAAATCACTTCTAGCACTGGTGAATTCTATCAATTTCTCCTTCAGACATTGCAAGTCATTTGCGTTAATCTAATGTGCTCTCTCTGCGCATTATTTCAACATGGTCCAAGTATGGATTATTTTGATGTTCTGACCTTATTTTTTTTAAGGAATCTTTTTCTGTTTTCTTTCATTCTTTTGAACAAATTTAAACTTAACACAAGCATAGTACAGTCTGAATGATTATATAACTTCACAGCTTCTTTTCTTCCACACTGAAATTAGAAATTACTTTGAAAGCCATTTGTATAAATGCTCTGTCCCGAAAATACTGAAGGTGTCAGGCTGAGGAGATGCTCACTCAGTAACATGCTCACTCTATAAGCAGGAGTACCTGGATTTGGACCCCTAGCCTCTATGTGAAAGCCTGCATATGGTGTCATGCTTGTATAACCATAGTGCCTAGTAGGTGAGAACAGATCTCTCTTGTTGCTGGCCAACAAGTCTAGTCAAGTCAATGGATTCCAGGCTCAGTGAGAGCTCTGTCTCAAACAGTGAGACAGACTGATTGAGGAAGACATCCAGTATTGGCTACTTATCTCCCCATGACTCCACATGACACGCAGACCTGTACATATAAATACATCCAACATCCCACTGCCCTACACAAGCTAAAAATATACCTAGAATTTTATCAAAGAAGGCATTGTATGCCACCCAGTTATCTTCCCTTATATGGGAAAACGGTATTGAAAAAAGAAAAAAATTCGTATGGGGAAATACATTCTGCAAGTGGATATGATTTCAAAGCTTCCCTTCAGTGTAAAAGTTAACTGAACTTGAAAAGTAATGATTTGTTCATTTACACTAAACTGAAGGAAACATAGAAGGTCTGGTGCAGGGTGAGGACTGACCCCAGGTCTGCATCAATCCCAGGAATGAGATTGAGAAGGGAGAATTGGGTAAAGGAGAACTTCAGACAAATATGAAAAGAAGCCAGTGGCAAAGGAAGACTGAAAAAAAGTTACTGTGGGATACGTGTCATATAACCAGAGTGCGTGTGAAGAAGGCCTGTGATGTCTGCCTAAATGCTGGAGAAGAGTGGGCACCAGATGAGTGACCTGTATGGGGTGAGGACTTTAATGGCCTGGCATGTATGCAACTCACACCTTCCTAAACTCTCCGGCCTCTTCCATTCTTGGCAGTACCTTTCTCTGTCCTAACTGCACATGAGTCTCTGCCCCCAAAGACCTGAAAATTTCAGGTTACATCCATGAAGAGGTAAAAGGAGGGTCCTGGTACAGAAGATGCAGGTAGTGCCATCAAATAGACCTGGTCCTTACATTGCCAAGCTCTTGTCAGTGAGAAGTATATATCAGGTGGCCAAATTTGGGCCATTGTGTATGAGAACATCTATAGATGTTGCGGATGTGTATTACTGGCACTGACCTGAAGGCAGGAGCTGTTATTACACAAAAATGTAGAAATAGGGCTCAGGATAGAAAGAGAAATTCACTTATGTATGTGGGAACCATATCCTCTCTTTGTGGTGCTTCCTACCCCCTTTCCTTTTGTAAGATGCATTATTTTCCTACAGTTCTTACAAAAATTCACAAATTTAGTGGATTAAGACAATATGAACCTATACTTCTGATGTGCACTGGTTTGCAGATCATTTCATCTACCTATTTCATAGAGCTAAGATTAACATATCTTCTTTGTTATGTACTTTTTGAGGCCTTAAGGGGAAAAACAGTTACATGGCTTTTTGTTTTCTGGGTTTTTTTTTTTTTTGTCTTCCCCCTGCTCCCAACTTCTAGAGGCTTTTGCCTTCCTTGGCTTCTTCCTTCAACTTCAAGCCAGCAGTCGAGTATCTTCAAATCTCTTTATGACTGTTACTGCCATCAATCTCCTTATTCAGCCTATGAACTAACCAGCCCTGTCATAAGGAGTGCATTCCCTCAACTGCCATCAATCTCCTTATTCGGCCTATGAACTAACCAGCCCTGTCATAAGGAGTGCATTCCCTCATGTGTTTCCTACCTCATCAAATGAAATGTGCTCAACGGGCTCCTAATGTATGACTTTTCCAGGGGTGAAGCAAATGTCTGTCACTCTAGACAAGGCACAGGCAACAGAACAAGGAAGCAAGTCCACCCAGCCCAAACTGGGGAATTGATGAGTTTATTGGGCTCCCTTGCAACAGAACGTGGGTGAGAGGCTATGTAAGGGAGGCACAGTTGACCCAAAAGCAATCGCATCACCAAAAAGTCCCACTTAGCATGTCTGACCTCCCACATGCTACGTCAATGAAGTTCAGGCTTTCCTAATCCCCATCTCTTACATGCTCTATAAGCTTTCACGACCTAAGAGGTAAGAAGACATGGTGGATACGGTTAAAGGTAGTGGGCTGGTAGTCATTTCTCCCTTCCTTAGATTATGGGGTGCTAACAACTCTGTTCTATCACAATAGAACCCCAGTATGTTGGCCATTTTATTGGCATAACCATAGAGTCAAACATTCTGTAGGTCACCACGGCAGTCTCTCCTCCACGATGGCCTATGGTCGTTTGAGGCTTAAAGGGGATCGCTCACTTCAGCCGCACCTCTTACAAAGCTCCATGTGTTCTCTGGTAGTAGAACACAGCTTGTGTTATTTACGTCCATCCCTATCTGATTCTCACTGCATACTGAATCATGTAGTGATGATCTAATCATATATTGCTTTATATTGGAATATATAAATTAATGTAATATCTCATTCATCAACTTATGTAAAAAATAAGATAATACAGTATTTGATGAATACAGTTGAATTTTCTAATAGAACCTATGAATGATATTATTTCTGTATGAATAGTGCTTAGCACAAATAAAGTGTTTAATGATGGGTAATTTGCCAGTTTCTTATATGGAGAAAACTCATTTTGTTTGAGAACATTGACAAGGGTTGTGCCCCTGAGTTTTAGCAGCCTACAGATTCTCAGGGCATCTAATACAAAAGCCTTGCAGAAGTCAACCAAATTACAAGGTCAAGTATGGATATGCACTTATTTATCAACTAATTCTAGTTCCTTCATCACTTTTGATATATCATCCTAAAAATTTGTAATTTAATTAATTAGCTTGGTGTTACTAGATTATTTAATTGAGAAATAAAAGTTTTAAATTGATAATTAAGGTACTAACACTATATTTGAAAACAGTTTGATTTAATATTTGAATTAAACTAGACATTGCAATTCATGGGTATTATCAATTTGTTATGTAAATTATTGGTTAGCATGTGTGGGTACATGTATGTGTGAAGGTCAGAGGCTGATATCAAGTGTCTCCTATGATCCCTCTCAGTCTTTATTTCCTAAGTCAGGGTTTCTTGTCGAATATAGAGTTTGCTTATGTAGCCAATAGATTGCCCAAGGGGCACACTGTCTATGCCTCCTTCAGCTGTGGAATTACAAATGTGCCAACTCCTCTTCAGTTTTCATGTTGGTAGTTGGGATCCAAACTCCCATTTTCAGGTTCACAGGGTAAATGCCTTAACCACTGAGCAATTTCTTCAGCTTTGCATATTTTATTTTTACTTAATTGCAAATTATATTTAGATTATTAGTTTTGATTTTATAATTATATAAACAATTAAAAAACAAATCTACTTACAAGAAAATAAATCACATGCAACAAGTACACACATGTTGACATACATACACAGATATACACACAGTACACATTCACACACATACTGTTTAATGTCAAATTTAGTGACTCTGCTGTCAAAGTTCTGTGGCCCTTCCTTCTTTAATTTACATGCCATTGAAAATGATATCAATGTAGATAGCTATGATAATTTCTAAACTTTAAATTCAGAGTTCTGGAGGCATAATTCTTTTATCAACAGATTAAGTTGCTCATCTGTCATTTTTTTTTCAGAACAATCTGTTTGTTGCATTCATACAGCTCTGTCTCTCAAGTTATAGGCAAGTAGACAAAATTTGAAAAGGAAAATACAAATAATAAATTATGATGATGCTAATAAGAATATTTTTAAAAACCTTTGACTTTCTCAAGGATATTGCATATCAATTAAAAAATTTGCAGACCTTATGGAAACCTACCTGCACTTCTTCATTCATTTATTTTTGTTCTGAGTCTTGCACCCAGGGTCTTGAGCATGCTAAATACATACTCTACTATTGACCTCCATTTCAGATTTGAAGTTACTTGATGGGCTTGATCTGAATGCAGCTATAATGATGGAGGTGGAAAAGTTTACAGCCCCTCTTTCCCTTGTAATTACAGTAAGTGTTGGTCTGAATTAATAAGTGGAGAAGGCTCTTCCTTAATTCTAGTTGTTGAAATCAACACTGTGTAATTGGATTTATATTTTAAAAAATCTTTTGGTTAAGGAGTTCATTGAGTAAAGTATGATCACTTCCCGTCTTTGGAACAGACAGACACAAGTAAATTTTAGTCAAATTGTAATGACCTTGCTTGATTCTTTCAGCCATATACAATTTCTCACTGATAAGTATCTTAAATAACTGCTGCACTATTTCCCCCATAATAGAAGTTAAATGGAATCTGGCTGCTTCTCACAACATTCCTGAGTTTAGTAACTTAAAGCTTATATGAAGATGCCGTCAGCCTCAGCACATAGCAGTTTCCTGTAGTACCACCATGGATTTTCCACTACCTGTATCTTTCAGCAAGATGACAAGGAGCCTCTGAATTCTTTCTTGCACAGTCTCTTTACATAAGAAGCTTTCCAGGGAGAAGCAAGGAACAAACAAGGAGGACACACACCATGAGGTAGATTAAAGAAGATCCTTCCACGTGGCCTGGAATATTGCCATAGTGTGGAGAATAATAGTCCAAAGGGACGTATGTATATATGGGGTTATATTTGGGTAATAGAATTATGAGCTAGCTTAGATGGGCTAGGATTGTACAACTCAGGCCTAGGCTTGTTAAAATCCACGTGGTGTCTATGTGTATTCATTTATAAAGGTGGGTTAAGGATTAACACCATCGGGCATATCTTACATGGTTGTGTAATTAATTATATTAATTATAATATAAATACTAATAATTTAATTAGCCATTTTTTCTACAGACCCCATATTGGCAGGTGCACCAGTTGCCTTTGCCTCACTCCTATGATTTAGAACTTAAAATCTGTAACTAGCTGTGAGGGTGTCTGCCTACCTTAATTCTACCATATTGTTAATAAAGGAATGCATGTATGTAGGTGACTAGTAATCTCCATTACAGAGCAGTGCTGCTAATTTTTAGATATAATAATTTTTATTAATTCTTTGAGAGTTTCATTTAGCCATCATCTATCAACTTTCAGCTAGAGATAGGAACTTGGGTAGCCCACCCGATGCAAATTCCTTATGCTCGAATGTTGAGTGTATTGCTCTTGTGTAGGCAACCACAGTTACTGTGACTTCATGCATCACCATGTCCAGAACACGGTTTCATTCCGGTCTTCCCAACATATTGTTCTTAAAATCTTTCTGCCACTTTTTCTGCAGTGGTCTCTGAGCACTGGAGGTGGAAAATGGAGTATGATCGTTTTTTTGTTTTTTTTTTTTTTGTTTTGTTTTGCTTTGTTTTGTGGCTGAGCCACAGACACTTAATCTCTGTACTTTGATCAGCAGTGAGGTTCTGTGTCAGCTGCCATCGCTGCATAAAGAACTTTCTTTGATGTTTGAAAGCTATGTTAATCTGTAAGCATAGGAATATAAATTTAGAAAGCAGTTTGGTGCTATGTCTTTAAAAAAATAGCACTAGGTTTACCCTTGGGGTATATTTAGCTGTCCAACAATGAGTTCTTTGCCAGATTTATAGTTCTGCCCATGTGTTTCCTCCTGTGGAATGGACCTAAGGTCTAATCAGGAAGTGGTTGGTTACAACTGTAACATTGGCATCACTTATAATAAAGTCATGAACATATCTTACATGGTTGTGATTGTGGCTCACAGTGTCCACAGATAGACAACACTGCTGGTGACTGTCCCTGCAACCATCCCAGCAGCCTGTGTGGCACCTTCAGGTACTGTGAAACCAAGCCAGCGTGGAAGAGTTTCCAGGTCAATACCAACTTGATTTTTGATGTCACCTACATAGGTAGTGTCTTCAACAGAGGGGACTTATAATGAAGATCTGATTCTGGAGAGTGTGTGTGTGTCTGGGATAAGCATGATCAAAAACTGAAGAAGAATGCCATATCTGGCACTGGGCCTTTATTGGCAACTTATGGCTTCTGCAAGGAAATTTACCCCTATGTACAGTAATTTCAATCACTCTTTTACATGAATATATATACATATATACAAGTATAAGCGTCAAATATATGTGTATATACCTATATTCATATATATGAAGTTTATAAAATAACAGGTTTCCATATGGCTTTTTCAAACACCCATAGTTTTATTTATCTCTATACCCTACCCCCTTCAGCATCCTACCTTCCCATCCTTCATCCTTCTGCTCACTTAAACTTCCTTCCCCATTATTCATTATTCCCCATTTCTCTTTTTAATTTTTCCCTTTTTAAAATATTTTCTTTCATTTTACATCTCAGTTGCATCCCCCTCCCTCCTCTCTGCCTGGTTCCCCCCCCCCCCCCCTTTCCTCCCTTCCCCCTCTCCTCTCCCCACCAATCCACTCCAGTTTTTCAAGTTACTTGACAACTAAGAGCATCCTCTTCCACTGAGGTCAGACAAGGAAACTCAGCTAAGTTAAAGTGTTTCATAAATAGGCAGCAGAGACCATGTCAGAGACAGCATCTACTCCTACCAGCTACAAATGTGTAGGGGGCCTAGGTCTAGTCATTGCAGGCTTTTTAGTTAGTGGTTAAATCTCTGTGAGCCCCCAGGGGCCTAGGTTAATTGACTCTGTTGGTCTTCTTGTGGAGTTCCTATCCTCTCCAAATCCCTCTATTCTTCCTCCTACTCTTCCAAAAGATTCCCTGAGCTGCACCTAATGCTTGGTTGTGGGTCTCAGGATCTGTTTTGATCCGCTGCTGGGTGGGGCCTCTCAGAGGACAGTTATGATAGGGTCCTGTCTGCAAGCATAGCAGAGTAGCATTAATAGTGTCAGGAACTGGCTCTCACCCATGGGGTGGGTATCAAGTTGTGCTAGTAATTGGTAAGTCATTCCCTTAATCACTGATCCACCTTTATTCCTGCACATCTTGTAGACAGGGTCAACTATGGGATGAAGGTTTTGTTGGTGGATTGTTGTGCCCCTCTCTCCACTGGAAGTCCTGCCAGGCTAGGAGATAGCCACTTCTGTCTCCAGGTCCTCTGCTGCTAGGAGTCTCATCTAGGATCATCCTCATATCCTCCCAGGAGCCTACCCTTTCACAGATTTCGCAAGTTTTCAGAAGTGCCCCCCCATCTATTTTCCTGCTCTCTCCCACCCCTCTCACCTCTCAACCCCACTCTCACCACACCTGGTCCCCATATCACACTCTCTCCCACTCAATTCCCTCTCTACATCAACTTCTGATGTCTATTCTATTTCACTTCTCAGTGAGCTTCGAGCACCTTCCCTTGAGCCCTCCTTGTTACACAGGGTGCTTGGTTATCCTGTACTATATGGCTAATATCCACTCATAAATGAGTACATATGATTTGTATCTTTCTGAGTCTGGGTTACCTCATTCAGGATGATCTTTTCTAGTTCCATTCATTTGGCTGCAAATTGCATGATTTCCTTGTTTTTAATAGCTGAGTAGTATTCCATGTGTAAATGCACCACAGTTTCTTTATCCATTCTTCAGTTGAGGGACATGTGGGGTTGATTCCACTTTCTGGCTGTTATGAATAAAGATGCTATGAACATAGTTGGGCAAATGTCCTTGTGGTTTGGTGAAGCATCTTTTGGGTTTATGTCCAGGAATGGTATAGCTGGGACTTGAGGAAAGACTTCCCAATTTTCTGAGATACCGCCAGATTAATTTCCAAAGTGGTTGTACAAGTTGCATTCCCACCAGCAATGGAGGAGGGTTTCCCTTTCTCCACAACCTCACCAGCATTTACTGTCTCTTGAGTTTTTGATCATAGTCATTCTAACAGGTATCTCCTACCTTGTACGGTTAGCTGTTTGTTTGTTTGTTTTTTTTTTTGTAGTGCTGAAGACTAAACCCAGAGCTTCAGCTGACATATCTTCTGTTATCTGTCTATTTTCATTTGTTAGTATAATTTAACATAAATAGTATATCTTCCCTTCAGAAAATATAATCTCTACAGGTATAAATTTGCTCAGATATAGAACAAATATATTATACCCATGTATTACTATATATATGTATAATCAAAACCATAACTATACTCCTGTAATATTGCACATAAACCATTGGTTATTCCTAAGCATTCTTAGAACCTATTAAATCTATTTTGTGACCTCCCACCTTTTAAAGGAATATTTTATATATTTTGTACATGTGTGTATGTGTAGAGTGGAGAGGACAACTTATGAGAATTAATTCTCACCTTTCACAGCTTGGATCCTAGGGGTAGAACGTAGGTCATCAAGCACGGTAGAAGGTACTTTTACCTGATGTGTGACTCTCATTATTTAGTTTATATCCATGTCTCGAGAAAGCAATCTGAATAGATAGCATCCTATAATAGAAACTGATTAAGACTTCAGAGAAGCTCCCGGGGCACCTGGATACGGAAGAAGTCCTTAGAGGACTCTAGAGCATTCTGCTTTAAAAAGAGAGGATGTGGCTAGAAAGTTTCAAAGCTGGGGTAGGAGAGAAGTACTGCTCGTCCAGAGGATCTGAGTTTGATCTCCAACATGAATATTAGACAGTTTACAATAGCCTATAACTCCAGCACCAGGTGATCCAACTTTCTCTTCTGGCTTCTGGCACCTGTCTCCACACAGACACAGAGATACAAATCATTAAAAAATAAATCTGCAAAAAATAATTTTGCAAAGCTATAAATCTTAAAATTCCCCTTAAATATTATGACATCATTATTAATCCTATGTTGCTAAACATTTTATAACTGAATTGAATTATCTACCCTGAAGTTTATTTGCATGCAGTGGCTTAGTTCTACTTTCAGATGTTACTTGAAAACTGACTTGCAGTGTTTATGAAACCTGTCCACTTACTTAACTCATTTTTGATGGCATTTAACCAGATAAGTCAGTGAGCAGAACTCATTATTTGCTCAGTTTTAAGCAATTTGCGTTGGCTGTGCCTCTTTGTGGATGAGCAGTTCCTCTAGGAAGTGCCTTTACATTAGCTATTGGATTTTTAAACTGACTTATTAAAAGAAAGACTTGGATGAGAAAAATCATACAATTATAAAGCCACCCTTCCCGCTGACTGTTAAGCTAACAATGCAAGCATAATATTTAACTTTATTAACAATGCCCCTAAGTCAAAAGTTTGGGCTTGAATGAAAGCAACAGAAAGATTGCCTTATTGAAAACATTATTTAATATTTTAAAAAAAGAATGCAAATCAAAGGCCAGAGTTAAAGCCCAAGAGAAAACTTTATTTTAGCATATTTGAATTTCTTTTGAGTTCCAGTTAACCCTGAGGTTTTTTCCCCCTTTTTCTTTCTTCCTGATAAACTTTTGTCCTCCAGCCTGCTGTGAAGAGAACAATGGAACTGCCACCAAGGGGCCCAGGACTTTGTAAGCAACTCTCACTGAGCCATTTTCCCTCAGCTTTTAGAAGCAGCATGAAAAAGTCTCTGTTGCACATCTCCCACTGGGAATCCTGAGCAAAGCTGGGCTTGGTGTCTAGAGAACAGAAATCAAGAAGTTCAGGAGCCAACTGCCTGCATCTTACACATTGAATGGAAAACATTAGCACCATTATAAATTAACAGTGACCTTCCATCCAGCTAATGCTCTTTCTTATACCATGTGAGCTAAGACACAAAGATCTGAGACATGAAACTGCCCTAAGCCTGGCCACTTCTCACTTGGGAAATTGGAAGCACACCAGCCTTAAGCCACAAATCCACTGGTGGTCTGGGAAAGTCTTTGTGTCTTCTTCTTCTTCTTCTTCTTCTTCTTCTTCTTCTTCTTCTTCTTC
>CAJQZJ010033689.1:62169-72852 GCA_907164525.1 Lophiomys imhausi | reverse complement strand
TCTTCTTCTTCTTCTTCTTCTTCTTCTTCTTCTTCTTCTTCTTCTTCCTTTCTTTTTCTTCTTCTTTCTTTTTCTTCTTCCTTTCTTTTTTCTTCTTCCTTCCTTCTTCTTTTTCTTCTTCTTCCTCCTCCTCCTCTTCCTCCTCCACCTCCACTTCCCCCTCCTGCTCCTCCTCCTCCTCCTTCTTCTTAATCAAAAGAAGGAAGACCAATAAAAGAAATAATTTGAATCAACAAATCAAATTAAGGATTGACTATTTGATAATAGTATGCCACCTTCCTCTTCTCTCTTCTCTCCTCCCCCTCTTCCTCCTTCTCACCCTTCCCTTTCTCTCTTCCTTCTGCCTCACTTCCCTCTTTCTCTCTAGTCAGGAAGTTCAACTCTCACTTTCAGATGTAGTTTTTGTGTTTATTTGCTGACTTCTTATCTAGTGAATATAAAATAGGAATCAAGTTTTGGATCCCAGGAAATATGAGTGATTCTGAGAGGATATCACCCTATTTTGCAAATCCCATGTACTCTTTCTTACTAAGCCTTCCCCCTCCCTCTCCATAAGAAATCCAAGGCTTTCCCAGGTCTCAGATAACTCCTTTGTTATTTATTAGCATATGAGGTTTTTCCTTATTTGATCAAGGTATAGATTTAGAATAGGAGCTGGTGGGGGACTATCTGGAAGTTGCTTTCCCAGTTAAGCGTGTATCTTCCTTTTTCCTGTTTGCCTACTATTTATTTACTCACCAAACGCCCATTGCAATTGTCAACTTGTTCACTTCTGATTCTTTTTTATCTATTTTTGGAATTTTAACCTTTTTTTAACCTCTTAATTAATGCTTGATCTTTTTTTATGAAAAAAAGTAATTACTATATTATAAAGATAAGGTTTGCCTTATGGAGCTTCAAATCAATAGCTGGTTCTATTACCTAAGGTGGCAGTATAATCAAGTCTCACTCTCTCAGCACCTCTGATGTTGCTCCGTGGTATCTAATTGTTTATGCAGGCTCTTGCTAGATATTAGTGTAGATACTATATTTTTCTTTCCATAGTAAGTTATCATTGATTGTATTTCTCTTCCCTTTTCTTGAGAGTTTTCTGAGACAGAAATGAAAAATAAAATGTCACTTTGAATAAATCTACTCAATTGGGGGCCTTTGGTCAGATACTGTTCTTTCAACAGCCACTATTCTCCTTTCAACAAAAGCCAGGCAAAACTTTGATTTACTGGAAAGCAACTGTAATTTTATTTGGCTCTGAAATGACAGAGTCTATCAAAGGTAATTATTCAGGGGCAGAACTTGCAATGATGTCCCCTCATTAGCAAATGCAGTGTTAAGCTTTTTTATCAGATACTAATATTTCTATTAGCTGAAGATTCTCCAGGTACCAAGAAGTGTACCAAACTCCCCCTCACGGACTCTCGCTGTTGCACTATCATAAACAAACACAACATCATCGATACCTAAATGATGTTTTTCCTGATCTGTCCGTCACTGTGAACGTGATCAGCTGTAAATGATGTCCTGTAGCTTCTATGAAGCAAGTAACAGCCAAGTTGGTGATGATATCCAAGCACAGTTAACATGAAGAAAAGTGGACGTAGTATCCATAGATCAAACACTACAGGTGAAAAAGCAGCCAACACATATAGCTCTGTAGTCCTGTGGTCCACATTATTGCCATTGAGGCTAAGATCCTAAGTTAAATATTGAACTTTTGATGACAAACTCTGTCTCCTTTTGAGTCAGCCAAATGTGTATTGGCCTAAAATAAATCTTTTGTAAAACTCAAATATTGTTATGGAAAATCGAATCTATGATAATTTAACTCATTCTTGTATGTACTTGTTTGTGCCAATGTGTATATACATATACAGATACACTTGTGTGCTTGTGCATAAGCATGCATGCAGGAACACATGGATGTGTATGCAGGGTGTGGTCATGGAAGCTAGAAGTCAACCTCAGATGGATCCTTAGGAGCCTCCCACCTCTCTGTTAGCACGGTTTCACTATCCAGCCCTGGCTGGCCTTTAGCTCACTATACAGACCATGCCCACTTCTATCTCACAGAGATTCTGCCTCCCAAGTTCTGGCACTAAAACTCAATTGCTCCCTAACAAGCTTTTCTGAAAGTGAACCAAAAATTGTGAGTAACAAAACAAATTAAAAAGGCACATATAGTTAGAAACATTTGTTACCTTTGTTAAGGGAGACTGCATGTTTGCACACAGATATTTTTTCCCCATGATCATGTGAGTGATGTGGTTGAGTTTTGGTGAGTTCTGTTTATAGTCCTCAAATAATTACATAAATGAAGAGGCATCTCTCTCTCTCTCTCTCTTTCTCTCACACACACTTTTTAAAGAATATATCAAGAACACTATTGCCTTAGTCAACAATATACAATCATATTCTTATTGACACATTGCTGTGACCAATATTTTGTGAAATAATTAAATGACAATCACTCTCTAGACACTGCAGTTATATTTCATTACCCCCTTAAATAACTCAATAGATCCTCTTCAGACCAGATACTTCATATTGATATGACTGCACAGCATATCCTCCTACTGTTGAGAATGAAGACATGCACTTGTGTTGGGTTTCTGAGGCAATGACTCCAAAAGCAGAAACCCAACACAAGTGGCCCTGTGAAGATGTCCAGAATTTATGAAGAAAGTATTTTTCTTCCATAAGTGTGTGGTGGGTGAGAAGAGACTATGGATATGGCTATTCTGTAACAGGGACTTGGATTGTGGGCCATGAATTCTTCCCAAGAGGGTGACAATCATAAAAGTAGCAACAGACAAGATAATGAAAATGCCAGGAGAATAATGTTTTTAATGTTGACAGAATATAATTTTCTTGGAAAATAGATTTACTATTTTTTTCCCACACATGCTACTCCATGAGCAGGTACTTATTAAGCTGGGCTAAATTATGAGAATCCTCTTCTGGAGAGCTTAGCTAGAATACAAGAGAGTTGGAGCCATTTCTAAGGAGAACAATGCATCTCACAGCATAGTTTAGGTTTAGGACCTGTGGGAAGAGGTTCTGGGATTCTTCAGTTTTCTGAGGACAAGGCTAAAAGTAGAATTGTGGGAATGCATAATAGAGTGAGAATGAAAGCACATCTGTTTTCTCTATCTAAGAAAATTCCAAAAGGAACTGAGCTTAAGCGATAGGATAACAAATTTAAATTAGCAACAAGAAAGAATTTCCTGGCCTGGAGGGATGTTGGGCATACAAAGGCTTGCTGGACTCTCCACTGCACATCTTTGAAGGAGTGTTTTCATGAAAATGGAATGATGTAGGTGTGGATCTTCCTGTTTGTTAGGCAACGGAGCAAATAAGTTTTAAATAACATTTCTCTATTTCCCCAGATTCTTGAATGTTGCTACTCTGGTATAATGAAGGAAAATACTGTCAAAATTAGGAAATCTCTTAATTATTTGCATGAAAAAAAATATATATGTATATGTATACATATATATATATATCAATCCTAGTCAGATTATGCTATATTATTCTGCAACAAATAATTTTTTCTTAGAAGTTTCTATACTACAGACTATTATTTTAAAATCTCATAAAAGACTCTCTAGAAAGTAGAAAGTCTCTACTTTCTTTATGTTTACATTCTTTTATAATATATGAAGGATTGCTGGCTCTTCAACCAATAATTCTTGTTTATTTTCCTGTGCTCCTTTGCATGATGCAAGGCAATACATCTGAGGTCCAGCCAATGGAATGTAAGGTGACAGTTTTTTTCTAGTGGAGAGCCACTTCTGGGCGAAATCTCATTAAAAGAGTCTGTGCTCACTTCCTCACTGCCCTCCTGGCTGCAGACAAACTTCAGAGGCATTAGGAGATGGTTGGAAGGATCACAAGCCCTGAATTAGAATGTGGATGGTCACTTGCTAACTAGGAACATCCTCTCAGCATCGTTTGCAAGTGAGAAAACTAGTGCTATTATAACTGAAACATTCTTCCCTCTTCTTTTTACTTTTCTTTTTAATCTTTTGTCTTTTTTTTTGTAGAGTTTCTTATGAGTTCAGTGGACAAACACATTTTTAAAATTTTAATTTCTCAGATTTGAATCAGAGGGTTCTTTTTTTGTTTTTTTTTTGTTTGTTTGTTTGTTTTTTGTTTTTTCCTCTCCATTCTTCCATAAAATTGTGAGGAATGTGAAATCTCATTGCAGCTTTTTTGAGGACTTTTCTATACAGGACAAATTGTTTCTGAATGAGCTCATTGACTGTTTTTTTCCCAGAATGAGTTTATTGACTTTTGAGACCAGACACAACTGGACTATGATTTGGTTCTTCATTGTAAAGAATCTTTATTATACAAGATTCACACTAGGTAAATATATCAAGTACATGCTTTGTGCATGCATGTGCCAAGACACATAGTATATGTTAAGTGAATTATATCTTGCAGCCCTTAAACTTTAAAGGTTGGCCTCATTTCAAGGTGGCCGAGAGTAAAAATAAATGCATTAACAGCACATATCTAGTCAGCAATGGAACCAGAGCCCCAAAGTGGATCTAGTCAAAAGCTGGAAGAGTTTGAAACTTTATCCTCTTCCCCGTGAGCTCGTAATTGGACCCGCTACAGTTGGTTGCTGGGAGAAACTGAAGAGTCCTAGGTCAGAAACCTAAGATTGGCACATTCATCAAAGAAGCCACAGTCCCAGTATTCTCCTGAATGTCAGTTTTTTCCTTTGGTGTGAAGGCCACGAGCCACCTGTACACAGTGAGCCTCAATCTTAAGAGAAATCTGGGGATCTCAGAACATGGGATATGATGGGAACTTTCTTGGTCTGGACTGTTACTTCACCATCACTGTGACAGGATACCAGAAAGAAACAGTTTTATCACGAAGGGTTGATTTTGCTTCCTGGTTTCAGTCCATGCTGGCTGAGCCATGGTGTCTGGACCCACGGTGAGGCAGAGCGTCTTGGTGGAAAAGAGTGTTAGAACATAGCTGCCCTGCAGCTCATGGCAGCCAAGAATCAGAGAGCAAGAGCAAGTCTGTGCCAGTTGGCTTCCTACTTCTTCTGTCTTTGTTCTATTTGGAGCCCACGTCTGTGGGAGAGTACTCCATCTCCAGGCTCAGGGCATGTTGTCATCACCCACACATACCAATTGTCTCTGGTGGCAATGGCTTCACAGATACACCCAGAAGTATGCTTTACAAATCCAGTTTCATTTAAAAATATTTCTTTGCCTGTCTCTGCCTTCTTGCCCCCCCCCACCCCGTATTTGTATGTAGCAAGGTGTGTGTCCATGAGTTCCTTCAAAACAATAGACACCTGATTCCCTGAAGTTGACTCGAAGGTGGCTGTGAACTGAGCTACCTGGCCCCTGGGTGCTGGGAACTGAACTCTGGTTCTTTGTCACAGCAGTATGTGCTTTTAAGTGCATACCCATCTCTTCAACTCCCTATTGTTTGCCTCGCCTTATAATCAATCCCACTTGACTGTCAAGATCAATCATCATGTCTTCCAAGGTTGTTTGCTATTTAAACACCCTTGAACAGACAGTTCAGAACAAAGTCCATGCCCTAGTAAATTGTCTCCTGATGTACTTTGACTGTACAGCTCCTATTATCAACCACTGCATCACACTGACTTGGGAGCCTGCAGCTGGTAGGAAAATGTGATGTTGAAGGGGAGCTCTTTCCATAATATAAAGTTTCGCCATTGAAATGTCATCAGCAGTCAGCCCATTGCCTCCTAAGTGAAGTACACATGGGACTAGAGATGTATAATTGAGGCTGACTTTCAAAAACTTCTCCTATCTTCAGGCATTTCTGTCTCTGCCTTAGAAGCTTATGTGAAGGAACGATGGAACAGAGAAGTCACTAATCACAGTTTGAAGGGCACAGGCTTTCTAGGCTCTACAGTCACCAGATGTCAGGCCTGACAGGTGCTTGCTAATGTCACTCGGCTCTGCCTGTCCACTGTATGAATTGAAACACTGGCCACCAAGGCAAAAGAGCAGGCTCGTTAATGTTCTGTCTCCTGAATGTGAAGACATTTCACTTCCTTGAGGGTGCCTTTGCATTGGCTGTGTGTCTGTCCTGTCCCCCTCCCCGGAGGAGGGGTTGCTAGTTCCGAGGCAAGGGTGACGCTAGTCCCCAGCAAGTAAGAAGCTATCCGTTATCATCAGTCACCGTTCCAGTTAAAAGCAGGGCTGTGGCCTGGTAAAAAGTGGTAGTAGAAGGCAATTCTAACACTTGGGAATCCCACAAAGAAAATACCACTTTGAACTAAAAGTAGAAATGGAGTCTGTCACTGGCAAAAGAACTTGGTATTATTTAAATGTGCAGCGATAATATTTGTGATGATAACAGTGAAGGTTCAAACTCAGTCCCTTCATGTCTGCTTCCCCCCAAACAAGTAAGCTTTTCTAGGATATCCCCCTCCCACATCGCCCCCCAGACTTCTTTCATCAACGCCTTCAAGTTGAAGAACCATTTCTCATTAAGGGGGAATGATGATCAGCGCCCTCACTTTCCCCTCTGAGTTACCTGCATGACTTTCCTTCAAGGTAAACACAAAATCTGACAGCATAATTCTGTACCCATCTCTTCTTTATTAACTTTCAAAATGCACCCCATTTATTGTACCCTATTTTCCACATTGTGTTAAAACTTTAGATTCCTTAAAATAATACTATCTCTTTCCTTGGGTAAGTGTCTACGGCGGTTTGTAGAGCAGGATGCCTGCGGTAAATCTGAATGGTTTATAATGACTGCTAGCCTTCACTCAGGGCAGGTCCACGGAATTAGCTTCCCTGGCAGTGGAATCCCCTCTCTCCCACAGAGAACGCGATTGCACCCGGCAAAGTTCAGGGGCGTGCGGAGGAGGGCAGTGACGTGAGGCGGCTGTGTGCTGTTATTGCAGCGCGGGGCTTACAGTCTGGGGCTGGAAGATAAGTTAAGACCACCCCCCACCCCCACCCCCCAGCGTTGAGTTGAGCAGCGTCTGTCCTCAGTGCTTTTTAAATACAACAGCCGCACACTGCAGTTTTCTCTCCACGCTGTGAAGCGGTTTTCTCAGAGTTGTTAGTGGCATTCCAGCGCTCTACTCATGGAAGGGGGTGAGCTGAGCGGGAGGGAAAGGGCTCCCTCCCGTCAAAGGGCAGCAGACACAGCTCAGCAGTTCAGAATCAGAGAGGCAGCAGCAGCATGCGCGTTCCACCAGGTCCTGTCTTGATAAACTGATGATAATTACTTTGTTTTTTCCCGCCTCTGATCATGGAAAAACAAAGGTAATAGATCTAACTAATAAAACCAAACTAATAAAATCATTTGATCATTTTGATTCACTGTGCTTCTTGGTAGTAAGCTTCCCTGTCGGCTCACAAATTGTTGCTGTCAAATCTTCTTACATTTGTTTCTTTTTGGATATGATTTAATGTCTCCTCTTCTTTTGTTGCCGTCTGTCATTTCAATTCTTTCCAGGGAGCAGGGGGATGATCAATGACCAGGGCCCAAAGCAAGCTATCCAGCGGATCGCATTGATGACTATTTTTTAAAGGTGATGTGTATATATACATTACCTATACACTTGGATAAAGTATTTGGGGGGGGGTGCATCTTGATCCATTGTGAATTACAGGACATAGTAGGAGATGGAAGAGACAGGACTTTGTTGACTTCTGCGATAGCAGAGGAGCATGTCCACCTGGACTGGCCCACTCTTACTTCCAGGCTAGACTGGGTCTTTACCTTTTATTAATGCCCAACTTGTGTGCAGTGGGCAGGGAAAGAGAAATAAAGTCAGCCTGCCTGCCTGCTTCCTAATAATACCAGTATTATGTATTCAAAGCACTGTGTGATGTATGTTTTCTGATATATATATATGTTATTATGCACATATTATATATTTTATGTGATATATATGATATGTGTGATATGATAAATTTATCACATATATTTATATCATATATGTGATATATTTATCATATATGAAAATATGTGATAAATATTTTTTCATGTCTCCTTCATGTCAACTTTGTTGAATTTGATATGTATATAAATCTTCTTTCCTTCCATCTTCTCTCTCTCTTTCCTCTTCTCCCTCTCTCCCTTTGTTCTTTTCTTTTTCTATCTGCATTTATTTTGTGATGAATTCATCCCCAAGCAAGAAGTTTTAGTTTCTTCAGGGATACCTTTTTCTTCTGTATAACCTCCTGCTCTGGCATTGGGATAATTTGTTCTTCAGTGCAGCAGGGATGCTCATGTATGGGTTAATCCAGCCATGAGCTCTGTAAATTCACTGGATATGCTCAATGACTAGAGAATCTACATCTAAACCCTTAGGTTTAGCATTAGTCTCTTCATTTTTAAGCATGTGAAGCAAAATTTAAGCACTCTATTTTCTTTCTTTCTTCTTCGTCTTTTTTTTTTTTTTTGTCATAGTCATGGTGTCCAGCCCCACTATTTGGTATGGGTGTACCAACCAACTCCACCATTATACCACCAGATTGGCACACATTGATTATTTAAAGTGAGTTTTTCAGACACTTGGTGGCTTTCCAGGTATGTATACCTTGATAATCTGGGCAGTTTTCTGGGAGTTCTTAAAGTGATCACAAAGTTTTGAATCTCGTGCTTTGCATGATTTTGTAGGATTTTCTGGTTCAAGAGAATCGTGAACCATTTTCATAGCTCACCTCAGGCTGCTACAGGAGGAAGGTCTTCCTTCTTCCCTCCCTCCCTCCCTTCTTCCCCTCCTTCCTTTCTGTGTTTCTTTCATTTCAGGCTAACATATGAACTCACAATCCTCCTGCCTCTACATTCCAAGAGCTGGGATTGCAGATGTATGCTACCATGCCTGGCAATGTTGCTCATAACTGTTCATAGACCGCTGGGTCAAACACGTTGTCTCGCACCCGCGAGGCAGACAATGTTCATTTCAGGGTTTGTTATTTGCCTGCTCTTTGCCAACTGTCTTGAGAAACTCTGGACATACACTATTTCATTAAATTTCCACAACTGTTCTTGTCAGTAGTTGCTATGTGACTTATATTTACAGAAGAGGAAGTAGAAATTCAAAGATGAGAATTTGAACACCACAGAATAAGAGACGAGGAAGATTTGGTCTCTTGGTATAGTGAAGAAGGTAGGTGCAGATTCTGGGTATCAGAGGCCATGAATTAACGGTCATTGTGGCCACACTCAGGCGACCTCAAGTGTATTACCAGCACAGCCCATGTTTGGGCTGCAGGTTTACAAACCATCCCTCCTGATAAAAAACTTCACACTCATTTTAGGGTAGGAGGTAGTATTTATATTCTTCCAGGAACCACCAGTTTCTATACTTGAACTTTTTAAAAAAAACTTCTGAAGAGATTTTACCTCTTCTTAAGTGCAAACGAACTTGGGGTATGGAGAGATGGCCAAGACCCAGGCAATGTTTGTTGTCATGTATCTTCCCTTGCTGTCTTAATCAATGTTCTATTGCTGTGAAGAGACACCATGACCATGCCAACTCTTAAAAGTAAATAAATAATAAATAAAAAGCAAAGCATTCAACTGGGGTTTGCTTACACTTTCAGAGGTTTGCTATATTATCAGCACAGAGGGAAGCATATGTCAGCACACAAGCAGACATGGGGCTGGGAGTTCTGTATCTGGGAGAGGAAGAGAGAGTGGTACTGGACCTGGCTTGAGCTTTTGAAACACCAAAACTCACCCCAAGTGACACACTTTCTCTAACAAGACCACACCTACTCCAACAAGGACACACACCCTCATTCCTGTCAGGTAGTGCCACTCCCTAATGACCAAGCATTCAAATTTATTCTCCTACAAGGGACATTCCTATTCAAGCCACCACATTTGGTTGCTGTATTGTCTGGTAAGTTACTCAACCCCCTTTCCCTCAGTTTAATGAAGATTATAATATAACTCCTGCCAGGGAGTAATGGAGCAGCCTCTTCTGACCAGGAAGCACTGATAAAAACTATTTCATCATGTGTCTAAGCACCTTGGGATATATGTTGCTGATATATTTTTCCATACTGTCTCCTTTTTGCCAACTTTGTGAATTTTGAATTGTGTAAAACTTTCATAAATCAGTGACTATAAGGCAAGCTCACCGGAGGTAAAAGTATTGAAAATACCCACTGAAATCAAATGTGTGAAGGACAGGGGTAGAGCTCACAGGTGAATTTCTTCTAGAATTGGGCTTGATACCCAAGCAAACTAAGCACCACTTAAAATAAGTATTCAGTTAATAACAAATAGGCCAATCATTCATAGCCCTGTTGACATTTATGTATGCAAAGTCCTGCCCCCATTTTCTTCTTATCTAGTATTCCACTAATTCCTACAGTAGGAGAGAGCAAATATCTGTGTTCTACTAACCCTGTTGCTCCACTCTCACCCCCCTGGATGTCCATCTTTTGACAGCAAAGTAGGGAAGACATTTTATCTATAATGCAGTGCAGAGCTGAGATATCTGACTAGTTTGCCTTCCTGCCCAGTGCCACTATTGCTAGATGAGTCTGTGACATCACTCAGACCCTTGCTGACTGTATCAGGAGCCCAGAGCAGAGGACTCACAACAATTGTTTAACCCAGGTAACCACTCAGGGGACTGGATCACTAGATGGGTGACCACAGGTGAAGGACAGTTCCAACCCAGGTAACCACTCAGGGGACTGG
>CAJQZJ010033689.1:29355-62159 GCA_907164525.1 Lophiomys imhausi | reverse complement strand
ATGGGTGACCACAGGTGAAGGACAGTTCCAACCCAGGTAACCACTCAGGGGGACTGGACCACTAGATTGGTGACCACAGGTGAAGGACAGTTCCAATATAAATTTTAGGTGTGTTATTTGAATGACGGCTGAATACCATTCTTCATCCACAGAGAGCTGGCAAGAAAAATGCACTCAAAAGAAGACAGTAAGATTTACCACTCTGCTGAAAGAAACACTGCCATTGCTTTTTAATCTGAAATAAAAGCTTCTCTCTGGCTTATTTATTTTTTCTTTGAAAAATAACTACCTAATTAAAAGCATAGAATTAACAATATTGTTACTGTTTTATCAGTCATTTATTTGTGTAAATATAATGTTCCTATTTGGATCATCCAAGAAAGTTAACCAGCCTAAGATCAAATAAGGGAAAACCCATGAGAAATACCCTCAAGAAAAATAAGAAAAAGGAGATAAAGAAAATTTTCTCTAAAAGCATAGGGACTTCAGTTCTCTGAGAGGAATGATTGTAGTGATTCGTACCTTCGAACAGGTCTTTAGGAACTAAAAATGGTTTCTACTACCATGCTGTCCAATGAGGTTCAAATGGTCTGTATCATTAATTATGTGGTTGCCAATGAAAAAAATTACACAGTTCAAAAACGTGCATGCCCATAAAGGACACTGGGGCATATTTCTAACATACTAAGGATAATTGAATGTACTCTGTGAATACATATAGAAAATGGCTACTGGACAGCTGAAGAGGCTGCACATTTCCAGTTCTTTAGTGATGCTGGTATCCACTGATCAAACTCCAGGCAAAAGATTCTTTTAGGTCACATGGATATACCAGTCAAGAAGTAATAAAGATTCTTCATTTTAAGATTATCAGGGACCAGTGTGAACAGCTATTCAGACCAACACATGAGCACATGGGCACAGTCCACTCCGAAAGGGGTGGCTCTCACCAGCATCAGTGGACTTTTAGATGATCTTGGTCCTGAGCTTAGCCTGATAACAATGCTGGTGTGAATAGACTGTTTGGCTGATGATACATTGAAACACACTCTTTGATACATAAGCAGTTCAGAGAATGTGTCAGTTGCTGAGATAATTCAGTACTATACCTCTGAGTTGGTATTAATGCATGGTAGTGTGCACACTGAAGAGAAATGGACTCGCAACTCTGCTATAAACCAAGTATAAGTAGTATATTCACTGAATGACAGATACACAGACAAATACCAACACCAAATAACAGAGAAAATCAACCCAGATCTTTCCCAACTATATCACTGCTGGAACAATGAGTGCTCAGAAGGTGAACACTGAGACATGGGATGGGTGTAGCAAAGGATCTGCTCTTCAGGGAGATAATCTCCGTCTACCAGGGGACCGTGCTCAGGAGGCGTCATCCCCAACAAATTTTTATAATTTTAAAGAGCTAGAATATCTTTGGGATAATGAGTACTAAATAAACTTTTAGAAATGGAAGGAAAGTTCGGCAGGAGATCTTCAGATATGTGCAGTGAGATTTGTAATCTAAGGCAAAGGAAAGTGGGTGAAGGGTTCCAAGAAAATATCCTCATTCAATAACAGAGGCAGAGGCACACAAATGATACAAAGTAAACAGAACTTAGAGACAAATGATGAAGAGGAAAAACAGCTAATTAATTAATAGAAGTTTCTCATGTTTTGATAACTTTTATCATGAATAATTGCATCAATTTAAAAATATGAGTGGAGCTGTTTGTTCCCTATTTAAAGTTAAAATGTTCTTCAATCTTTATTCTCTATGATTTCAAAAAGAGGAAGTCTTGGTTCCAAACATTGCAGGAAAAATCTGGAGAAATTTAGCTGTCCATCTTGATGTCATGCTGTAGGTGGTCATAACCATTAATTTTCTCTCATCACATTTAATCTTTGTCTTGATGTGTTAAATCTTTGTTCTCCACCAGTGGATTCCGTAATGTTAGGGAATGTGGGGAGTGTATATTCCAGCCATACAGTACTCCAAAGAAAGTGTGGCTAATCAGAATGCCAAGGTTGTCTAGAATGTGATGTGGGCACCATTCACCACACGCCATACAATGAGGATCATGGGTGTGCCACGGAGCCACAGCAAGTGTATGGTCAGAAAGAAGTGGAAGAGAACACCAGAGATTCCTCAAAGGAACATGAAAACCAAAGAAAGCACAAAACCCATGTAGGGACCAGGAAATTTACTTCCAAATAAATGAAACAAACAGCAAAACTCATTTTCAAAGGGGCCATTTTGTTCAGGTATTTGTCATCTGACGTGCATCTTGTTAAGTTAAGTTTTCCCTTTTCTGAAAGGAGTTCAGTGTAGCCCATGATGAAAATAAATTTGGAGCTCATTGTTCTTAAGAAAGCCCTTGTCTTGGATTCAGTCCCAAGGTTAATTTCTAGCCATCTTTCCCTCCCTTCCTCTCTGCCTCCCTCCCCTCCTCTCTCTCCCTCTGTCCCTCCCTTCCTCCATCCCCTCCTTTCTCTCCCTCCCCTCCTTTCTCTCCCTCTGTCCTTCCCTCCCTCCCCTCCTTTCTCTCCCTCCCTTCACCCTCCCAGCTGTGTGATCTTGAGAAAGCTATTTCTGGAACCCCATCATCATTTTCTGTAAAATTGGCAGGATGGGATGCATTCAGTAAGATTAGTGCAAAGATTTTTTTTTGCCACAATATCACCTACTAGGATCCTTAATACAGTTCATAAATTTATCATCATCCTTATGTGTGTGTGTGCATGTGAGTGAGTGCGTGTGTGTGTGTGTGCGTGTGTGTGTGTGTGTGTGTGTGTGTGTGTGTGTGTGTGTGTGTGTGCGTGTGTGTTATGTACTCTTATGCCAAGGGGACAACACATCTCAGAGATTGAACTCAGGTCTTTAAGCATGGTGTGAATCACTTTTACCCACCGAGCCATCTTGACAGCCCTCATCTGCTACAATTGCCAGAAAAATATTAGTTTCTCTTCTAAGGAAGAAATGAGGTCTTTAGAAGATTTGTGTTAGGCATTTCTTACTTTGGAGAAAGTCAGTTAACATGTCCACACATTTCTATAGTTTCAGCGATGTGTGATGCTATGTAGCTACATCATATAACTAGAGTCTCGAACAAATTGTATATCTGCAGTGATGTTTTGTATAGCTTTGCTCACAGGGGAAAAATTTGAAATTATCTACATACACAACATGGAATTGTTTGAACAGATTCAGAATATTCATTTGATAGAATGGTAAGCAACCATTCACAACATCTCAGATCTGGAGACTGAAGGTGGTGGTAGTGTTTACAATGCCTCAGTGAAAGACTATTTGCCTAGTTAGAGAGAATTCTAGTCTAATAATTAAAAATTGCATAAGCATTAAAATAATAGAAATACTCCTACACATTAGCACTTTTCTTTTTTGTAGTGTGACTTTTTTTTCTATGTGACTCTTAATGATTTTAATATTTATAGTGGGCATAATTTAATATTGTTATAATAATACATATTTAAAATTATTTTTAATGCTTTAAATGATAGCATATTTGGTTAATGGTACAGTTCCTCACATTGCCAGGGTAAAAAGATAAGAAATAGAGGAATCATATGAGGCTGTGTTTTTAGTCTCTTTCTGACAAAATAGGTCACTGTGTAATGAATGATGCTTATTGTTAAAATATCTAAATAATTGCTGGTTCATGGGGAGATATTTGTAACATGCTTGAAACAATCACAACCTTTCCTTGTCAACTTTTCTTTTTCAATAGAACCCGGGTCTCTAGGTGGATCAAGATAAAATGTTTCAGACAGTTCTTATTTTGTCGTTTATAAGAGAGAGGATGGTAAGATGCTGCTATTACTGCCTACAGAAACTTCAGAGGCTGGGCTCATTGGTAAAGTGCTAGCTGAGCAAGTATGAGGACCAGAGTTCAGATCCCTAAAGCCCACATGAAACACTGGAGACAGATTGCTGGAGCTCATTGGCCAGACAGCAAGCCAAATTGTTGCGACTCAGGTCCCACAAGAAACCCTTTCAGAAAATGTAAGGTGATGGAGATCAAGGAAGGCATCTAGGATTGTTTTCTGGTTTTCAAAAGCATCACACACACACACACACACACACACGCACACACACACACACACACACACACACACACACACAGAGAGGCATTTACATCCTTTCCCTTTACACAGTGCATGTCCCCTATACACATATTAAAATTAAAAATATACACCAAACTATATAGGATATACAATTTATATAGACTTAAGATAGCACTCCTACTGGACTTCAAACAATGAAATACTGTAGGAGCAATAACATTCTCTGTTTTTCAGCCTCTTTTTGTAGTAATCAAATCACACAACTAAAAGACAAAGAACCAACTATGCATTTGTTTAAAATTGATTCTGTTAATAGCTTATAATAGGCCTTTGTTGTAAAGAAAACAATCCATTAGCCCCATTAGAATAGTGGGTAATTTGGAGAAATGAGGGAATCAGATTCCATTATGCACTAAAGTTGGGAAATCTGTTTGAGTCTGGAGTAAGCTGATACTTTTTGTTGACATCACAGGGCATGGAGGACGCATGCTTTACCCTTCTCCTTTAAAGTTGTTGAATCAATGAAAATAGTTTTATTTAGCTATTATTGTGTATGAGTGTTTTGGCTGCAAGCATGTGTGTGCCTGGTGCCTATGGAGTTCAGGAGAGGACACAATACTCCCTGCAACTGGATTTATAAATTGCTATGAGTAACTATGTGGGTGCTGGGAACTGAACTCAGGTCCTCTGCAAGATCAGTAAGCATTCTTAACTACTGAGCCAACTCCTCAGCCCAAATTAATTGTCTGAAAAATCTTTTCTTTAGGGCCTGGCAAGATAGATCAGCGGATAAAGCACTTGCTGCGCAAGCATGTGAACCTAAGTTTGGACCTCCAGCCTATGCAGAAGTTGAGTGTGTTGGTGTTCACCTATAACCTAGTGTCTGGGAAACACAGACAAGTTGAAATGGAAAACCAGGCTTTTTAAGAGATAGTCTTTCAAAATAATAAGGTGGACAATAGTTGAGGAATATACATAATGTCTATCTCTGGTTTCCAATACACATGCATGAATGTACACCTACCCCCACACCTTTGTACACACATGTAACCTACGCAAGTACTTGTTTTCTCTCCCTTCTCCTCACTCCCTTGCCCATCTCTTTTGCATTCTCCCTATAATTCTCATAATTTCTTTTTATAAAATTACTTGTGCTGGGTGTGGTGGCACACAACTTTAATCCCAGCACTCGGGAGGCAGAGGCAGGTGGATCTCTGTGAGTTCAAGGCCAACCTGGTCTACAGAGTGAGTTCCAGGGCTACTCAGAGAAACCCTGTCTCAAAAAATTAAAAAAAAATTGGGATCAAAGACATGTGGTTCCCAACTGATGGTTAGATAGTAGAATGTTAAAGTCAGGTGCCAAATACATATGGACTGGACACTGGGAATGTATGCTAAGCCATATAACTTTCATAAATGTGGCCTAATTATTTCTTTTGTTTTGTATTGTATCTATTGTTATAAGAGAAAGAACCATTTGTTGGACTGAAAGAGGGAGCTGTTGGGGGAAAAAAAGATATACCTTAAACTTAAAAAAAAGGGAAGAGGATGGGGGTTGAGGGGGAAGAGAGTGGGAAGGTGGGACTGGAGGGGGGAGTAGGGAGGGGATTGTGATTGATATGTAACTTGAAGAAATAAAAAATAAATTATTTTAAAAATAAAAAATAAATAAATAAAAATAAAATAAATAAAATTACTTGCATTGATTTTTTATGTTATGCATGTGTGTGTGTTTGTGCAAATGAGTATAGTGTGCACAAAGCCACATGAGGGTATCAGATCCCTTGGAGTTAAGAGTTACAGTGGTTGTGAATTGTCTGATATAGGTGCTGGGAACTAACTCTGGACCTTTGGAAAACTTTGCTCACTCTTAACGTGGGCCATTGCTCCAGTCCCTGAAAAATAATTTCTTTTTGGTTACATATTCATGAGAAAACGTGAAAATAGATAAATCTCTTAGAATTTAGAATATTGAGGTAGTTCAAAAGAGAGAGTAAGGAATATAGAATATTCCTATCAGATTTGGTGTAGGTGCAAACCCAGGTCTCATGAGTCTCATGGTTGCAGACTCCAGCCTGCTTCAGTTGTCACAGATATGCTCCAATCAGGTGGCTCCTTGACCATAAATTAAATCTTGACACTTGTTAAATTTTGTATATGCTGTCTGTATATTAATATAGACACAATAAGTTATCTTTGGTATATCACAGTATATTTATTTCATAAGCAATATAGTGTTACTTGAGAAAAACTGTAAAAATTCAATATAATAGAAAGAGGAGAAAATTAAAGAGAATCTTCATGGACACGTAAACACTAGTGACATTTTGGAAAGCTCTGTTAATTAGTAAAAACCTGTCCTTCTATCTTTGTGTTACTGTTCTCTTATATACAGATACATGCACACACATTTATTAGACTTGTGCGATTTTAGACAATTCATATTATCATGTAAATATGTAATTCCTTCTCTGTTTACTTCCTCCTTACATATGTGTAGGATGTATGTGCCTGTCCATGTGTGTGAGCGGAACATACGCGGGGGTCAGAGGACAACCCCCATCCAAGTGTCCATACTCACCTTCCATCTTGTTTCCAACAAGGCACACCATTGTTTGTAGATGTGCTCCCCAAGCTAGCTGGCCCTGGAAATTGTGGGGAGTCTCCTGCCTGAGCATCTCATCTCACCACAGGGGACTTGGGTCACCCTTGGATGTCACCACATCCAGCTTTAT
The DNA here is from genome assembly GCA_907164525.1 of Lophiomys imhausi. NCBI lineage: Eukaryota > Metazoa > Chordata > Mammalia > Rodentia > Muridae > Lophiomys > Lophiomys imhausi. Next base: position 55,338 of record CAJQZJ010033689.1, on the reverse strand, counting down.
CTGCGTCTGGGGACCCGAACCCACCAGACCTTCACACATGCATGGAAAGTAACGTTACTTACTGAACCGTCTTCGTAGGTACTGCACTTCCTGTTTCATGGGCACAAAATATTATATCACATAGTCTATGACAACATACTATGTAATCTCATACTCTTGAATACTTAAGCACATAATCTTACTACTGAGTATTATAATTGTGCCCAACGTGCCACTTTTAAATAAACTATAAGTTACCTATCTATTTATTACAGTTTGATGTTTTGTTGAACATTTTACTACCATATCTAATCTTCTAATGGACATATTTAGGCCAAATGGTTGTCTATTTTGCTGTTATTCCAAATTTTATGTGCATTTTAAGTTTGATTAACCATCTCTCCAGACATACCCTTCCAGCATAGCGTGAACAGCGTGGGAGATGTAAGAAGCTTTTTGAAGTACACTCAGAGCAGAATGGTTTCCTCACCCTCATGTGTCCGTGAGGTGTCTGCTCGTGTTCTTCCCGTCTAGGTGGTAGTCACACATTTCTTCTGTTAATTTACAGTGATGTCCCAGCATCCCAGCACTGCTCTGGGCATATCTGCCATTCACCTCTGTGCTGCAGACTCCTGCAGTGAACTTTCATGTGCTTCCCTGATGATGTCATGAATGGGCACTGACTTCTCCCTCCTGCCTCTGAGGCATTGGTCCCTCTCTCATTAACTTTAATTTTGTTCTTCCTTTTTTTGACCCCGGACTCACAGGTGCTCACAGTGTGGATAGTGTCACGTATCCCCAGCTATAAACTTTATCTATTTTCTGACAAGTGCCAAGTTCATTTCTCCCCTCCTCTTCCTCTGATCCCCACACTCACAGGCCTGCTGTCCATGTGGGCTTTGGGCTTGAATATCCAGTAGACACTTCAAACTTCCCACCTGCACAGCTGAGCTGCTCACTCCGAGTCTCTCTCCAGCAAGCCTCTGGAAGCGCTCCCCTTGCTCTATAAGGGCAACGCCATCCATCCTTCTAGCTTTCTATTGCAACTCTTGGACACTGCATCAGAGTTAGGTCTAGACTCTGTTCACTGCTGGGGACATATCACTGTGGTTGAGGCACATATTATAAGTCACAGCGCGGCTTACATTTTAGTGGACTTGATCACTCCACCGGAGAATTCCATTGACTCTGCTTTCCTAATATCTGAACACAGCCTCTGTCCATATGCTCTGTTCTTTTCCATCTAATGAAGCCAGAACCCTCTTTCTACAGGACAGGTCTTCTGTGCTCCCCTGTTGTCTCATTAAGGGTTCTTGTCAACACATCCACCAGGTGAACCTTTTACCCCCTCCCCCCAAGTTCTTCTTTGATTTATATAGCAAAATAAAATAGAAAGTCCTTACTAGAAATTTGATGCATCGTAGACACATAATCAGAATGAAGGGTCCATGGAAATATGAGTTTATGCCTTAGAGGCTTGCGTACAAATGAACCCAAATGGAGATCTCACAAAATCAAGCTTGTCTATGTTGGAGAAGGTAGACTACTCCCTTGATAGTCTGAACATTTGGTTGACACATAGTCAGTCTAGAAATAGTCATGAACACTGTGGGAATAGTGACAAATCTCATTGAGAGAGGATATTGATTTTGCATAAAAGCTTCACATTTAGCTTTTCAAATAATTATTTATATCTGTGTGTATATAATATGAGGGTGTGCATGTGTGTGTGTGAAGAGGGGATGTACGCACCACAAGTGTGTCTGTGAATTTCAGAGACCAATCCCAGGCATTTGTCCTCCCTTTAACCTCATCGGTGGCAGGGTCTTTTATTGTTCAAGGTTGTGTATTTTAAAACAACGGGTCCCAGATCTTCTGAGCTGCCATTCTGGGGGCACTCCAGTTTTTGTCTCCCTTCTCTCTGCAAGTGTGCTGGGACTACAGATGTGTGGCAGCGCATGTAGTTTTGCGTAGGTTCTGAGGATTCGAAGTGCAGGCTTCGTGTTTCTGTGACCAGCACGTTACCCACTGAGTCACTGCCACTGCAATGATTCCCCCCATAGGTTGTGTAGGATGGCGGTACTGTGAATTCATATGCGCACAGCGTGGTTCGATGCATCCATATACAATTCATGAGTTATTCAAGTCATATGTATCTTCTGCCCAGTAGTCTGGGGTCCCAGTCCTTCTGCATGCACAGCATCAGTTATCTTCAGCAGAAATTAGTTGACCAAGCTTAGCAAGCTACGCAGACTTTAATCTGTAAGTGGAAACAAGGAAAAAAAAATCAATTCTTTTTGGTTTACATGTGTGAAATTAAAGCTTCTCTACCGTTTTAAAAATAGAAACATTCATTGCTACTTTCCCGGATGCCAGTTGACCAGTGACAACTTCCACCTGATAGTACTGAGTATTAGCTTTAGTAGCTCACATAGCAGCTGGCCTTACTAGGGACTGTGTGCTGCTCACATTCTTTTTAAAAATGGGAGTAATTATTTGAGCTTATGAGAGCAATGGGAGCCACCATCCACTAAAAATAGAAGATATTTGGAATTAGCCACAGGCACCTGACAGCAGGAACAAATCGTGAGTGTCTCCTTGGACTGGCCTGCTGCTGACCTGCTTCTGAAGAGGACAGGCTGTTTACTGGAATGGATGACGTATTGAGGGAACACTTTGGTAATTCTGTTCCATGTCTCTTAAGCTCAAAATGCCAATTGAGGGCTAAGTTTGTTGCTCTGTTTTGGTTCTGGAGATAAACCTTTTAGAACCAGAGCTGAGAGTAGAAAATGCATTATGTTGAGCCCTCTTGTTAAATCTAAGCCATAACCTTTGGATAGTGTAGAAATTTTGCAGTTTTTAATTCCACTTATGTGCCTTTGAACTTCAATCTTTCTGCGTGGTATAGTTAGTATAGACTGGTATCTTTACTGCTGAACAATTTTCTAAATTAAGTAGTGTTAGATGTAATTACTACCAAAAATACATGCATTCATTCCTTCAAAAATATCCAATCCAAAATAATCTTATTCATCTTTGAAAAAGAGAGAGGAAGAAACACACACACACACACACACACACACACACACACACACACACCAACCACAGAAAAAAAGTCCCTGAGCAAAATCACATTTAGTGATCAGATTCAGTTCTTTTGGCTGCTGCAGCCAAGGCATTTGTGATATTTGTGATTATTATCCTTTTGTTTTTTAGAGTGAATATATGGAAGCAGAAAGACCTTGCACTTAACAAAGTGAAATATAAGACTCACACTCGAGTAGATGGATAGACAGGGTTCAGAGGGACAGATGTTCTATGAGTTATTAAAATTTCTCTAAATGAAATTTCATCCTCTATATCTAATTACTGCACTGCTCTCCTTGCACAGTCAGAAGTCAAAGCAGTCAAAAAAAACCTATTGACTAGAATGGAGTGCGGACATGTGGAAAGCAGGACTTCTACCACACCCAGGACTGTGTATGAGTCCACCCTCGGTTGAATGGGCTGGCCTCGATGCTAAAAAGTGGCTCTTCAAAAGGGCAAGATAAGGATCCTTTGGGTGTGTATTTTCTAGAATTATTTCTCTGGAAACCCCTGTGGAATTACAGTGCTTAAAATAAGTACGATTTTATTTTCTTGTCTTTGCACCAGCTTAAAACTCAGGCTATAGTCTTTTTTTTTTTTTTTTTTTTCTCCAGTGCCTGTCATCCGAGCACTGTTTTCTGTTTTCCCCACACATGAAGTGAAGCTTTTTATACCCACAGATTGGGAGCTAAATGCTTCATATTTATTGTCTTTAAGGTGCTGTGTTAATGAAAGAATTTTAATCATTGACATTGCTCTGTGAATTATGTAGTACAAAAACCCCTGCTGGTGAGTTAGACAAAATTAACCTACTATAAGGGGCATTAAAAAAAATCATAGCTAATTAGTAAGCCAACAGGAACAAAGAGACTGGGAGACAAAGACATGGAGAACAACAGGGAGGAAAGAACCACTGCCCGGGTACAGCGGTGGCTCTTTCTTTGCAATGGGCTGGGGGAGGAGGAATGGCCGCCTTCTTGGCTTTGGTCTCCAATCAGCTGCATTGTATTAGACTCCAGCATTTTTATGCTTCGCTATTAGTTCTCGGGGCTGCAGTCCCATTGCTCTTTCAAACCATAGAAACCCTACAGCTCATAATATAGCATGGGAGATATTTAAGATGCTTTAAAACTATTTCCCAGGTGATCTATATGAGAGATGCAAAGCAATGTGAGGGGAATATGATGGGAAATGATTTCCAGTGCTTTTCCACCCTCCAATCACTCTTTCTGATCATTAGACATCCCCTATGTGTTCCTGTAATTTAGAGTAGAAAAGCTTTGTCTGGCCTCCCTTCTGATTGCAGTTCCACATGGAGCAGACAAAAACAGCTGTAGGTTTAATCCCATGCTGACTCCCAGGGCCACCATGCTTTTCTTCATCCCTCTGCTGGTACCAAAGCTGTGATGATACAACTGCTCTCTCCAGCCAAGGGCTCAGTGGACACTCACCAGCCAAGGGCTCAGTGGACACTCACCAGCCAAGGGCTCAGTGGACGCTCACCAGTCAAGGGCTCAGTGGACACTCACCAGCCAAGGGCTCAGTGGACCTCACCAGCCAAGGGCTCAGTGGATGCTCACTATCAAGGGCTGATACTGGGAGCAATCATTTCTCTAATATCTCTTTCTCAGTCAGAAATGGAAAAAGAGATAGAAAAATGGGACAAACAGAGGTTAAGACACTCACTATAATATGTGTTTCTATATTTCCTTGCTCAACAGAGGCCCCAAGTAGTAAAAGGATAAGACAGCCCTTGACCTCTCCTTTTCTCCTGGAACATTTCTTTTCATTTTCATTTTCGTCATGGTGAGTTTCCTCCCTCACCTAACAGCATCCACGACCACTGTCATCTGGATGAAACAGTGCTCTGACTTGTTTTGCCCTAGGGAGGCGGTCGTTAATCTTTCCTCCTCCCACGTTCCTGGCGGAAGGTGGGACTGGTGGCCAACACTTAGATGATTTAAAAGCAAAGCCAGTTAAATACTTGTGCAAGATTCTTGCCTTTTTTGGCAAAAGGCAATTGGTGAAGGGATCCATGGCAAGAGGAGGTTCCTATTTTGAGGAGCAGAAGGGAACAGGCTGTCAGCAGCAGAGTATGATCATTCTGTGGTATTTTGGCTCCTGCTCTGCATGGCTTTGGGCAGTAGGTATGTCTTTTATGCTCTCGTCTTAGATTTTCTTGAGTTTTGAGAACTGAGAAAACTGTTCCAAATCTCAGTGCTCTGAGTTCTTCCTGTTATTAGGTACAGTGAACGTGTTTTTGGAATGTGGGGACAAATTTGAATGCTCTAAAGTGGACGAGTTCTCTGTTACTTTCTATTTCCATCTTCATGGTAAGAAGAGGTCATAGGGACCCACCATTCCCTCTTAGCCCTCTTCCCTTAAATTCATTTCACTTTCCTTTTGTTTACACCAAATTTCCCAGCATCCTCAGGACCCAATTCTTCCATTTTCTACCACACTGTAAACCTGGCCCAAGAATTACCTTTATGATTCATTTTTTTATTCATTCTTTCTCTTTCTATAACTGACTAGCAGAGACTGAGTTTGTTTACAAAGACCAAATTTTACCTGCTGTACTGACTAATTTTATGTCAACTTGACACAAGCTAGTTTCATTAGAGAGGAGGGAGCCACAGTTGAGAAAATGTCTCTATAAGATCAGGCTGTAAGCAAGGCTATAGGACATTTTCTTAATGCATAGGGTGGAGCTTATCACATTGTAGATTGGGACCACTCCTGGGCTGGTGGTCCTGGGTTCTATAAGAAATCAGGCTGAGCAAGTCATGGAAGAGAAAGTGATAAGCAGCAGCCCTCCAAGGCCTCTCTGCGTCAGCCCCTGCCTCCAGGTTCCTTCCCTGTTTGAGTTCCTGTCCTAACTTCCTTTGATAATGAACATTGATAAGGAAGTGTAAACCAAATGAACCTTTTCCTCCCCAAGTTGCTTTGGTCACAGTGTTTCATCACAGCAGTAGTATTTAACTAAGATACTCAGATCTGTCTTGGACTGGAACATTCAAGATTGGGGAGCTATATCTGCTTTGGTCCCTTTTTGCTGTCAGGCAGTCTGCATAGAACCAAGGTGATACAGGCTTCTGCATGGTGACATGGAGGCCCTACTTCTAGCCTTTCCTTTTCTTTGAAAAAAACAAACAAACAAACAAACATCCCAGCCCTAGAAGATTTTAACACTACCCCATAGGTCATTTAACCTCAGTGACCTCCCTCAAAGTTCTGCTTCCAAAAGTCATAGTTAGATTATGTCTGTCTTTTAAGGTCTTGTCAGCACACTTCAACATGGACATGGGGGCATATGAGCCTTAGCACCACAGCCAAATAACTCTTCCACTATACTCTTGGTTCTTTTCAATTGTAGATCTACTTCATTTTCAGCAAAATATCCCATAGTTTTGCCTTTATTTCTAAATGTTCCTATCATGAGTCCTCTTTCAATAAGCATTTGGGTCCCTTCCAAGGGTTGCTTTCTTTATGTCCCTCGAGAGTGGTAAATCTTGCTGTATCCTGTTGATGCTTGCAGACTCCCTCTCAGATTCCCCATGGATTTTCTTCAGCCTACCTTACGTGTCTCACAGTTCCCCTCAGTCTTCCACACAGATTCTCCCAGCCTCCCCATAGCCTCCCATACTGACTCCCCCAACCTCCCCAGCCTCCCCATAGCCCTCTATACAGACTCTCCCAACCTCCCCAACCTCCCTATAGCCTCCCATACAGACTGCCCCAACCTCCTCAGCTTCCCCATAGCCTCTGATAGAAATTCTCCCAACCTCCCCAGCCCCCCCATAGACTCCCATACAGATTCCCCCAACCTCCTCATAGCTTCTCATACAGATTCCCCCAGCCTCCCCATAGCTTCCCATACAGACTCTCTCAACCTCCTCAGTTTCCCCATAGCCTACCATAGAGATTCCTCCAAGTCTGTGTCTCCCTTAAACTTTTCCTCACTCAGCTGTATAATTTGAATTATACAAAAAAAAAAACCTCCTAGAATTGCTTCATTGTTAATTTTGAAGCAAAACCAGCAAAGAGACTTGTACTGCTCTCAAGTATTTAGAATTCATGGACCCAGGGCATTCACTATACACTGCCCTGGTCCAGACACATTTCCTCCTGCCTTGTTTAACTTTACCCACAATGAACTCAACCATGGCAGACTCGTAGATTGCTCATAAGCATCTTATACTGTTAAAGGCTTCCCCAGATTTCCAGTACCCTAGTACCGCATGCGTTTGTGAATGTGGATGCATTGCACAACATGTCTACACTTCAACTTTTTGTCTTCATTGTTGGATTTGGATGACGATCAATAGACTATGTCTTCAGGAAGTCCTGAGTGTACTACCTAAGTGTGGCTGGAAAGGGTGGATCTTTGAGTTAATTTTCTGGATCTTTGGTGAGTTACCAGAGGTAAATATCTTAAAGGGGGCAACAGGGTGTTTGGGAGCTCACAGTCTTAGAGGTTTGGGGACACAAGTCCCTGGGTCTATTGCTTTGGGAGTGAGGCAACATAATATATCATGGTGCATCCATAGAGTGGAGGAGTTCCATCTACCCTAAAATGCTGGGTAAGCAATGAGAGAGAGGAAGAGCACTTCATTTCCATTTGATGACTTATGTTAAGTTAGGCACTTCCTTTTGGAAATTCTGCCATAGGTTTACAGGCTGCTGGTCGAGGTGTTAGCACATTAGTATTTGGGGTACACTTCCATGCTGTGGCCACCACTGTATTTAATTTTGTCTTCAGGTGATACAAGATCTTTCTTTCTATGCTTCTTTAAATGATTATTTTAAATCCGGAATGAAATTGCCTTTCCGATTAATTCATTATGTCTTTTATATCACTACAACACACCATACAGTTGCTCTTTGTTAGTGTGGGTTAGTAGGATTAAAACAGAACACTAAGTTTTAACCATATCATACTCCTGCACATAAGCATATTAACTCCTCATTACCCCCCTTTTACATTCCCCAGATTGTCCTCACTTTTTTTTCTTCCTAACTTGTCCTCATGTTCACAGTTTTAGAATTTTTTTTTTTGCTTGTTTTTTGTTTTGCTTGTTTTGGTGTATTTGTGTGTATTGGGGAGAGGGAGATGGAAACAGAGTTTAAATAAGGTTTCTTGTAAGAACATGGAAAGGGGGTCATTTACCAAGCCATAAGCAACTTACTAGTGGACGCATTAAAAAGTAGGGCCTCATGATCCCCTCCTCCCTTCTTGATGGAATACTCAAGGGACCATTCTTGTGCAGGTAGCTGTAGGTGCTGTGCTGTGTGTTCATAATTCCAATAGCATGCCATGTCTGGAAGGTAGAATTTCACTGCGATCTTCTTATGTTATTTCTGAGCCTTCCATGGCTGACGCTGAACCATGGAGGGGGACAGATGCCCCACTTACAGCTAAGCATGCAGCAGCAGTCACTTGACCTTAGCACGTTGATCACATATGAGCCTGTGTATCAGCAGCTATTGCCCATTTCGAAAAGAAGCTTCTCTGATGAAGGTCGAGAGCCATATTAGTTGACTAGTATGTGGGTATAAGAGTAACATCTAGAAGAATATTTAACTGTACGTCTACCTAGCAAGGCAATGCTGGTTGGTCCTCCTTGCCTAAGGTCTTCCACTGAAGCTCATGCTGGCTTCACACTCATGTTTCTCCCACATCAGTACCCCCTGTACCAGCATGTTAGCCTCTCATGTCTTTTGCAGTAGTCATTCTAATGCCTTCTAGTTATTTCTTTTCTATCTGGCTTTCTCCTTTGCAAAGTTATTTCTTCTATATCTTTCTTTTTTTTTTTTTTTTTGGTTTTTCGAGACAGGGTTTCTCTGTGTAGCCCTGGCTGTCCTGGACTCAATTTGTAGACCAGGCTGGCCTCGAACTCACAAAGATCCGCCTGCCTCTGCCTCCCAAGTGCTGGGATTAAAGGCGTGCGCCACCACTGCCCGGCTCTTTATCTTTCTTGATAATGTCTCACTAGGATGTTCTAACTTAGTGACTGGCCAAAAGATCCCAAGGAAATAAAAGGTAGTTAACATTTTTGGTAAAAGTACCCACATATATTACCTAAAATTAAATTATTAATTTTAGATAATATATGCTTCCATATATTATCTAAAATTATTGTTAAATAACAAGTTATTTTGTGTAAAGAATTACTTGCAAACAAATACCATAATAAATTTGAATTTTGTATACCATCCATATAAAAATCCCATCTAATTATTTCTGATTATTGAATGAGGTTCAGTGGGATTATCAGAAGAGCATGTAGCCCATTTTCAGAGCTGAGGCCAGTCTCTTAGGAATCTATTGAGTATCACCCTGCTCAAAGTTGTAAGTGGCTGCATCACATAAGTTCTGTATACAGTGCATCTCAGGGATGCTTTCCCAGGACTTAATCTTCTACAGAATTGATGGACTAAGGCCTAGATGTGTCCAGATGGAGATGTAACTTCTCTTTTCCTTAGAAGAGCATCTGTTCTTGATTTTTTTTTTCTTGAAAAGGTTCTTCTTGTAGCTGTCTAGGATAATGGTTGGGAGATAGGTCAGCTGGTAAAGTACTTATAGGGATAAATTTAACTCCCAGAACCCATATGAAGAAAGCTGGCACAATGGCACATATTTGTAAATTCTTTGCTGGTAACAGAGGACACAGACAAATTCCTGAGGGTTACTGGACAGCCAACTTGCCTACTTGGATGAGCTCCAGGCCAGAGAGGGACCCTGTATCAAAAAACAGGTTGAATTTTTGCCTCCACAAACACTTGTATACTTACCCACGCATACACACACACACACACACTACAAGAAACTTGAAGATCTTATTTAAGACTGCCTGGAAATTATTGCCCAGCTTCTGTTCTGTTTGACATATTTGTGCTAATTATTTCCTCCATTATCTCTTTGGGAAGATTATTCCATGGATGGCATATTAACAGGTCATGTATACATACTGCTGTTGAGACACAAACAAAGAGGAGGCTGTTTGCTTTCATGTAGGAAGTCATTCCCCCTCAAGTTGAGGAATACTTGTTCTACAGCCCTCACATAACTTTACTCTTTTGAATTTTCATCACCTTGGAGCTTGGCTCATATAAGAAAGATCTGTTATTTCCAGTGTATATGTGGACACAGCACTTTTGAGAACAATGAGGAAACTGTAGATGTCACTACTTCTAAACACTTTTTCTGAAGGCATACAAAGTGCGACCTGTCAGGTGGAAGAACTGTTGGTTAGGCTCTCTGGCTTTCTAGCATGTGAGCGAGAGCCAAGTGGCCCCAACTGAAACCTCACCCGTGCAAAATTGCAATAGATTTTTCATAGTTAGCACATTCTTTATACCTTCAGAGAGAAAAGCCCCCACAAGGGCCTTTCTGTTCCTTTCTAAATCCAGCCTGATGGATCAAAAAACTATCTTAGAGCACTTTCTAAATCATTAAACAGAGAAATATTATACATTTGAAAATGCTAGCAGGGAATCATAAGATACCCATGGACTTTATACAGCAAAGGGGGCTGCATGGACTTAAGACTACAAACACCTTTTGATGCTTGTCTTTATGACTGGTCGGCTAATCTGTCATCTAGCAGTGAGGAGGTGAAGGAGAAGCAGGTGTTCAACAGGCAGCCCTTTGTTACTTGTACACTGTTGTCTTATCTCATAAAACCAAAGTTTCTCTACAATGAACTTCAGGATGGCAAAAAAGACTGTTGACAACGAATAGCAGAAACCCAGGGCAATGTTGTACAAACTTCAGGCCTGTCATCCCAAGAATAATGCTGAAAAATATGTTATTAGTAGCCATCATTATTTACCAACTAGAGTCTAAGGACAAGCTCCTGTGTAAACACTTAAAACATGCATTTATCTAACTTAATTCTTGGTGAGGTTGTTCTCTTCTTATCATTTCCAGAAGAGAAAACTGAAAGGCACAGAGTCGCTCACTGAAGTTGTTTGGAGAGTAAGGAAGAATAACCCTGACCCACAGCCTATATTGGCAGCATATTTTATATTCCTACCTCTCACATCTACAGATCACAAGTCTGTTCTCATTGTCTTTTTCTTTTTAAGGCAGGGTCTCCTTTATATCGCCCTGACAGCCCTGGAACATGACAGGTACACTATACTGGCCTCCAACTCTCAGAGATCAACATTTCTCTGTTTCTTGAGCTCTAGAATTAGGAGTGCGCACCGCTGCAGCCAGCTACAGTCTTGAGAACAGTCTCAAGAGCTGAAGAGTGGGTGTATTGACTGGCCAGAGATTTAGCTGGAAGGGCAAACAACAGGAACACTCGCAATTGTGCTGACCTTTACAGTAAGCAAACACTTGAACTTAACAAACTATGATCCCTCACACAACCACATGCAAGGAATCTCTTCATGAGAGTGAATTCTAAAGGGTGGAAGAAACAGGGATCACTCTCTTGTGTGTAAGAGAGTAAAGAATTCAGCCACTTCCCACCTCACCCAGCCTGCATTTTTCCCCCCTCACAGGCAGCAGTTCTCATTTGGATAGGAGGAAAACCAGACAAGTATTAGATTACAGCCAAGATTCCCATGTGCTCTTAACAGTACCCACTAGCTCTTTCAAAACTATCCAATTTGGACAGTAAGTCACACGACTGTCTTAAGTTTTATACATTAGTATAGGGAAATGGGAATATTAAATAGGTTGAACAATATTTACTTTCCCTTATTATTTTTCCCTATTCAGAAAAGAACTTAAGACAATGGGGAAAATGCAAGCATTTGTGATCATGAAGACAACTAAACAGTCTGTAACTCATGGTCCCTTCCAGTCTCCACATTTGGCTCCCTTGCTGGCTATTTATCGTCCATGGAGTGTGGACACTGCAAAATTTCGCATGACTGCTAACTATCCAAACTGTGTCAGGGAGAGGTACTTCTTAATGAAGGTAGGATCTCCTGATTACACTATGCTCAAAGTCCTGTTTCCGAGAAGCAACTCAGGCCTCCACACTGATACCAACTCTATTTCTTTATGGGGACTATGGTGGTTTCTATGCTCTCAAAAACAAGCAAACAAACAGCTAGACATTTCATGCTTTTCATACAGCAGCTGACGCCACAGCTGGCCACTGGGAACTTACTCCCTGTGCTGAGAAGTGTCATATGGAAAGCAATTGGGCGGCATTATGAACCCCTTACCTCTGAACCTTACCCCCCCCAACTCTACAAGAGCTCAACCCAGGCCACCAAGTTAATTCCCAACTCTGCACGAACATGGGAATTTCATATATAAATGGTGCTGAATGAATTAAAACTTTAATTTAGTTTATGAAATTCCAAAATAGTACTGGTGTTGCCAAAATGCCAACTTTATTGGAGGCTTAGGTTGAAATGTCAGGATTCTATTTGCAATCTGGGTGAGTACCTTGAACTGGGACTAAGTCAGCTCTCTGACTGTTTTTAATGTGTTTTCAAAAAAAGCCTGGCAGAATTATATCAATAAAATGTCTTCAGATTTTCATCTTGGCTTGGCTGCGCAGCAAAAGGTGTAATCAGACTCCATCACTCAAGCACTATGGAAAAACACCACCCAGCTAACAAATTAGTGGTATTTGGTGCTAATATTACTAATTCAACATTTGGAAGGGCTACTCACTGGGGAAAAATAACACATTCTATAAGTCACAGGGGAAACTAGGGAGATAGTTAATGGGTGTTGGCTTCCAGGCATGTACGGCGGCTCACAATGCTCTTCAAGCCACGGCAGAATCTCTGCCAATGACGTGGAAGTAATTGTCAGCAAGATTTATTGTTACTTTCTCATTTACACAGTGAGAGAGGAAAGGTTTTGTTAGTTCTCCGAGGTTCAGTGGTGACTTCTCTTGACTGTAGAATGCACCGTGATTATCTCTAATGTGTGCTATAGAAAGAATTTTGCATTCTTTGACTCTTCAAGTCTTCCTTCTTGCCAGAAATGAATTCCCACTTCCCTCCCTCCCCCAGTCATTTCGTCTTGGATCAATGAGTTGAGCATCAGTTTGATTCCCCCCCCCCCCCATGGCAATTGGTTGTTTTGCACACAGTGAAGCAGAGTTTGTCAGGGGTAGGATTAGGAGTTGGATTTAGGCAGACAGCCACTAACCCCAGCCTGGGGAACTAACAAAAACTTAAGTGGAGAAAGAGGAGGGAGACATAAGTTTTGAAAGGGAAAGTTATTTGCCAATTTAGAAGATGTCAGTGAGAACTAATACAGTAGGATGATTTTTGTTTTATTTTGTTCTTTTCATTTTGGGTCTACTCTTGGGACACCCAGTTTGTGAGATCTTAAAGTTAGTTCTCTTGCTGGCTCAACAGGAATAAAATTGATATGACAAAAATTGCAGTTTCCCTAGACTTGGATGCATTTTTCTCAGAGCAAAGGGCAAACAAGTGGGTGTCAAGAAACCCAGCACCAGAGTGCAAACTTCCTAAATCACGATACAATTAAAAGCATCACCATCACACACAGAAGATTATCTCTGACTTGAATTTCAGGATGGCATTTGCAGGCGTAAGAAGCACCTGTCCAGAGAATTTCTCCCAGTAATGAAGGCCATCTGGCCAGGAGACAGAGTATGGGGTAAGGATGGTGCTAAGTGCTAAGAGGCTTCTGGGAAGAGTGAGGCAGCAACTGCTCTGAGGACGCTTGACAACTGGAGGACAGACATTCCATACAAGGAGACTTTTGTGTACACACTGTTTACTCGGGCACCAGGCATCTGAAAAGGAATGGATTTGGATTATAAAACTTTTCTCCCCTTATGTAAAAAATAGGCATGCTATGGGAAATCTGAAACCTGGCATTCACCCTTGTCATTTGGACTTTTACCACAGTGCTGGTTTGCATACCATCAAGCGCTTATCCCTTGATTGTTTTCAGAGAAAGAAGAGAAGAGCTACAAAAGGACCTGTCATTTTAAACTGCTCATCAGCGTTTAGCTAAAGGTAGAACAGGATTGGCATGGACAAGCCATACTGAGGATGGTAGATGTTGAAGGAGAACAGAGTGCTCTCTGTATGAGCTGGCCAAGTGAATGCCTAGGCTTTGTGTTTTGGTCACAGAGTGTGAAAATCAAGTATTTCCTTGGAGAACATGGTGTGTTTTTGTGATAGGCACCTGGATTGGGATGGGGGGGGACAATGTGAGAATGATTCATTATGAATTCACAGACTATGATCTCTTTGCTTTTAGAGTGTCATTGTTTTGCCAGAATTCATTTCACAAATGCATAGTAAGTTTCGACTCTGCCAAACACACTGCTCTGGGAACTAGGGATTTATCACTGTTCAGAAGAGAAGTAAATCTCTACCTCTTAGCTTATATTCTAAAAGCAAGGTCATCCCATCTACAATTAATATTAATTGATATGGAGAAAGAAGCATTTAGGGTGTAGGGAGAAAGATCGATTGTAGGCATAAACTGGCTGTTCAGAAAAGGCTTTGTAGAGAGAGTAAATGTCTGAAGACAGGGAAGAGGGAGCCTCATTGCACCTGGCGGAATGTTCAAGGTTGAGGGTAGAGGAGGGGCAAGGATCCTGGATAAGGAGCAGGCTTGGTGGAGCAGGAGCTTCCAAGGAGCAGCAAGGAGTGGAAGGTGGTTAAGGAGGAATGGATGGTGCAGATAAGTCAAGCTCAACTGTGTAACATCTTGTGGAAAACCTTAAGGATGTTGGCTTCTTTTCTTTGAGAAAATCAGGTTGACGGTGAAAGGTCTTCTGAAGAGATAGCTTATTAAAATCAGTGCACTTGCTATGTTAAGACAACTGCATGCAGGCAAGTTTGTGAGGCGAGCCAAAACAGGCTTCCTTGGAATACTGCTGGTAGAGAGATAACAGTGACCCAGATTAGGACCGTAGCAATGAGAGAATGAACAGCATTGAGTTTTAAGGTTAGTTCTAAAGATAATGGAGTTATAGGTCTTACTGATTTATTGGTTACAGAGTATATATATTTATATGTGATGAATTAGTTTTAAATCTTTCCCCAGCTTCTACCATGAATTCTTTTGATTTTATACTGAATCTTACACGTGAGTTACTTTCCTAATTTCTTTGACCAGATAGCAAAGACAAAAGGATGTGGGGCAAGATGGATTCTTTTGTTTCCCCATTTGGTACTCCTGGTCATGGCAGGGAAGGCATGACGGCATGCTATGCTGTTGTGGTGAGAGCAGGTGGCTAGAATTCTCACACCTGCAGGTCTCTGTGGAATAAGAGCCTTAGACCATGAGCAAAGAGTAGCTATTACCCTCAAAGATTGCATGCCAGCACCTCACTTCCTTTATCTAAGTGCCTCCTCCTAAACACTACAGTCTCCTCAAAACAGTACCACTAGGTAGGGGCCAAACACATGAGCCTGTAGGGGACATTTCACTCTCCAACAGAAACCTTAAATTTACCATAGTCACATTTCTCTTGAGTTTATCAGTTTTCACTGAATTTTTCCAACAATAGTCTTCTAGACAGAAGCCCTTGGATCCTGTCTTTTTACAGCTATCCTTTATGCTTGCAATCAGCTCCTTGTGCTGATTCCCTCCATGTTCATGATAAGGACACAAGGTTCAGTGCTCCAGATGCCATGTCTCAATATGCAGATCAATACAGTAGTCTAGGAACAGTACACTCACTGTACTTCTACTTTCCCCCCTTCCTTCTTAGGATGGCACTTACTATAATCCATCATTTCATCCCACTACATACTCAGTTTTCTTCACTTACTATGATATGTGACCATATTTGGTCAGCCAATTCTCTTCAGTTATTCTAGTAACAGCAATAGCTTTAAAACATATTTAATAATGTTAGTAACTCTAAATAGTATGGCTCTGTTGGGAACATCCATTCCTTCCTTCTTTACTTTCATTTCTTATTTACTCATTTAATTTCAGTGCCATGTCTGAAGTAAGCGGTAAGGGGTAACACGGGATCCACAGTGGCAGGTGCCATAGTGATGAATCATATAGTTAGTAAGTTTCTACTCTGAAATCCATACTTCTCTGTCTCCCTTCCTCTCCGTCCATTTCTGTTGTGATGCCTGACTTTATGTGTCACTGGGAGGGTGGCTCTATAGTATAAACATTTTCATTGGCAATTAAGTAGATCAACCTCTGTAATGTAAATGATAGTTTCTACCCAAACATTTCAAGGCCCGGCCCAGACAGAGGGAAAAGTGAGACCTCCCAAGCAAAAGAGAATCCCTAGAATGCTGGGGCATTAAGTATCCTCAGTACTTTCTGTTTCTTCTGGTTTTCCACAACCTTGTCCACATTGCACAGTTCAGACTTCCCAGTATCTATAACAAGCATGAGCTCATTCTTTATACTGTCTTACATTTTAAATACACAAATGCAGACACACAGACACACACAAATATACACAGACCCACCCCCTCCATCCCCCCTTCACAGACACACACTTCTGATTGGTGTGTGTAGAGATCCTTAACAAATCTTACCTGGTGTTTTTGTAATTTTAGAGTGATAAGAATACTAAGTTTTCCCTACCCTCTTTAGGTACTGGAGATTCCATACAGGGCCTCCAGCTTGCTGAACAATTATTCTACCTGAAGTCATAATTACTGGTCGACAAATTACCCTCTGAAGTGCAGTTTTCAGCACAACTTGCTTCACATCTACATACATCAAAAAAACCTATTTGTGGCTTCCTGAGATTTGGGCTTTCTTTTTGCATAAGGAAGGTATCTGTCATATCACCATTACTGTCGTCCCTCTGTCAATTTAGACTCAAAGGACCTCATAGCAGGTATTGTATTATTTCTATCTTTCCTAATAAGAACTACCTCACATATCATTACTGTATTAAAGGAAAACAACAGTTCTCATTCTCCTTTTCAGCTTAACAATTGCTGTGATTTGGATCACGTTGCCTTCTAAAGTCCCATGTGCTAAACATGGTTCCCACTCTCTAATACTCATAATAAGGTGGTTGAAACTTTAAGAGATGGGGCCTTACTGGGATGTCCTATGGGCATTTGGGAGGGAGGCATGCCAGCCTGTAGTGGTTACAGCACTAGCTTCTTTCTGCTGAGGTCTTCCTACCAGGAGGTACAGTGTCAGTCTAGCCCCTAAGCAACAGGGCCAACTACACTGGGCTAAATCTATCTAAATTAGAAACCAAGCAACACTTTTAACTTTTAAACTTATTTCAGAGATTTTATTGTAGGGCTGAATACTGACTAGTAAAATAAACCACCTTGTGCTTCCTTTTCCTCTGTGGCTGGTCCAACACAGAGGTATGCTGAAGAGGAATGAAGGTATGGCTAGTGCACTCGGCTGAAAGTTGAATAGTGCTCTACTTCGAACAGTCAAGTGATATTTTCTAGGTACTACTCAAAAAAAGCCGAAACATTTCTCTTTTCGAAGAATTTAGGTTAAAAAATTAAATCAAACCCCAAGCCCTTCAAAAGAATTATCCTCTCAGAGAGGAATTTTTGGAGTAAGTTTCTTGGATTATTTTTGCAACTCACAAATGAATTACAAAAAGTAAATTTCACTTTAATTTTTCCAAGAAAATGTTTAGATATTTCAATAGAGAGTAGTGGCAAGAATTAAAATAAGAAAAGTCCACAGAAGAAACTGGTAACATGCATATTGTCCTTAAAAGATGTTGTTATAATTACCATTTTTATTTGTACAATTATATAGAACAAAAAGACCTTTTTCCCCTCAATTCTGTGTTAGTTCATTACAAAATGCATTGACTGAATCAGTTGAGTTGACAAGTAAATTTAATATAACTTTCCAGATATATAATGAACAAATATAATTTACAACAACAAATAATTTAAGCAAATGTCATACTCTTGAGGCTAATAATATACAGCATTGTAACTTCTGAAGTCAGAGTGTCAGGACAGAGTCACCATGTAAACATACCAGCTGGATTTTAATTTCATAATGACAAGACACAGATTAAGTATAAAACTGATGAAAAAGGGCTCTGAACCCAATCTAGCTGTTAATTATACGCTTATGTCTTGAGGTGTCAGACTGCCACATATTCCCCTGCCTTCCTCTTTATTCCTGTAACAAGATGCCAAAGGCCAACTAGGCGTTCTGTGTTCTCAAAATATCTCAGTCAATCCAACCTTTCATTCCCTCAAAGTTACTGTTATTGGAACTAATTATCTCTAGCTTCAACTCAATTAAATGAAAAATATTTAGACCTTATTTTTAATTAGCACAAGAGCCCTGGCCTTGTGTAGCGGGCAGCACATGATGCAGAAGCGAGTATGAGGTAGTTGTGATCCGCATCTCGCTGCTTCTTTGCTTTAGAACTTCCGAACAACCCTCTGCGTGATCAAGCCTTGCCCACGTAACTTGCTTGGGATTGCCTTCCCGCACAGGTAAGATGGCTGGTATAATCCGATATGATTATCTATGGTCGATTAAAGTGACATTTAAGTAGCCATGATGCGTGACTTATAAAATTGTGACCATTGCTAGAACCCAGCGGTCAGCAAAGTATAGCCCTGGGATCAACTTTGGTCCTCTACCTGTCTGTAAAGGAAGTTTTCTTTAAACTCAGCCACACCCTTAATTCATGTATTTTCTATGGCTTTTCTTAACACTGAAAAGGCACAAGTGAGGAGTTGTGACAGGGTCAATTATCCTCCAATGCTCAGAGTCTGACCTTCATAGAAACAGCTGCTAAAACCAGGAGAAAGATAACTATTAAGTCAATAATTGGAACTTCTTTTCAGGGTCATTTAAAGATTTCATAAAGTTTTAAATAAAGATTGACAAGTTGGCCCTGTTGCTTAGGGGCTAGACTGACACTGTACTTCCTGGTAGGAAGACCTCAGCAGAAAGAAGTGAGTGCCATATCCACCACGGGCAGGTATGCCCCAAATGCCCATAGGACATCCCAGTAAGGCCCCATGTCTTAAAGTTTCAACCACATAATTATGAGTTAGAGAGTGGGAACTATGTTTAGCACATGGGACTTTAGAAGGCAATGCGATCCTGACAAGATTGACAATACATACATATCTCTATCTATATCTCTATATCCATATCCATATTTATATATCTATATCTATATCTATCTATATCTTCAGGGAAATGAAGATGAAATAATAACAAGCAATAACAAGCCAAGAAAGAGCCCCAGTCCCTATGGATGCAGCAGTTTAGAAGGCATGTTGCTACAGGCGAAGAAAGAGAAAGCCCACATAGCTTGGCACTTGCTGTTAAATTTGGCATCGCTGATTGTCAAGTGCTTCAAAATGCAACAAAGTGTCTTCCTCCGGATACATGCACATCTTTGCTTGAACAGCATGGCAAGCAATTAAGGTGCTTTTCTGTACAAACTTGTTCTTCAGGGAGGAAGCACTTTCACACTATCTTTAGATAGATGGAAAGGAAGAAAAAGGAAGGAAGGAAGGAAGGAAGGAAGGAAGGAAGGAAGAAAGAAAGAAAGAAAGAAAGAAAGAAAGAAAGAAAGAGAGAAAGAAAGAAGGAAATAAAACATGCATATGGGTCGCTGACCTATTTCATTACACTTAAATCTGTTCTTGTCCTGTTCCTCTGACCCCAAATAAGGTGCTTTTCTGTACAAACTTGTTCTTCAGGGAGGAAGCACTTTCACACTATCTTTAGATAGATGGAAAGGAAGAAAAAGGAAGGAAGGAAGGAAGGAAGGAAGGAAGAAAGAACAAAAGAAAGAAAGAAAGAAAGAGAGAAAGAAAGAAAGAAAGAGAGAAAGAAAGAAAGAAAAAGAAAGAAAGAGAGAAAGAAAGAAGGAAATAAAACATACATATGGGTCGCTGACCTATTTCATTACACTTAAATCTGTTCTTGTCCTGTTCCTCTGACCCCAAATCTTCTTTCTCATCTTTAATCTACCATAGCTTTGAGACAGAAGTATGTGTTGTTAGGTACACAGATTTTTGTAACCAACATGCTTGCTTCAAGTCTTTTCTCTCCTGCACTTACTGCCTGTGTGACCTTGGGAAGTCATAAACCTCTCTCATCCCCAGTTGTCTTATTCGTGCAGCAAGAATAACGGGGACCCATCCCTTGTGTGAGGATCCTTGGAAGGTTTATGGGAATTAATACAGAGAAGTCACTTTTCCCAGCTTCAGAGCAGAAGGACCTCCAACATGCAGTTTGCTGCTCCTGTTGTTCCTGTCTTAGTCTCATAGTTCTAGTCCTTGAGACATTTAGGTCATGTTCTTTCCTAACACATCACTGACACTTTGAAAAAGAAGAATTTGATTTCTCTCAATCAATATGGTTAGTTCTGATTATCACACACATATATGGGACATTATTAAGCAAATAGTGTAGTAGGTTGATGATAATTAATAAAATAAAATACAGTTCCTACTACCAGATAATTGACAGACCAACAGAAGAGAGGAAATGGAACAATTCGAGACCAGTTCAAAGATGACATCACCCTTACTACCTCCTCAGCCAGTTTCTACTTATTGATCACAGGTTGCCAGATTTTACATTTGCTATTTTACACCCATTCCTTTAGTGAATTCTTACACACCAGTTCTGGGAAGAGATATTACGAGGTGTTGGGAATCAAACCCAAGTCCACATGAATGCTAGGTTTATCATCACACAATTCAAACAATCTATCATCAACCACCTAAAACCCCTCAATACTTGTTTCTAGCATATGAAGAACTTGTTACTTGGAGAAATAGCATAACTTCTCCAACATAATTCATACAGCAATATTCTTTTCATTGTATATTCACTAAAAGGTAATTAAATTTGTTCCATGTGTCTCAATGTTTTGGAAGTAATATTAGTCTTACCCAGGCATGGTGAGATAATTAAGTATTATGGCCAACATGGGCTGCATAGTGAATTCCTTGCCAACTTTAGCTACCTATCCTGATTCAGTCTCAAGGAAGAAAAGAGATATTTTATTTCAAAAATGACTCCTGTTCATTTGAATGCATGAAGGGACTATTAGAAAATGTCAATGACTTAGAATATGTCTCCTCAAACAGGCTTATTAAACTCAATAGAGCCAGGTCCAAAACATATGAAAGCAACTAATAACAAGTAACAGGCTTTAAAAGTTAAGCAGAAGAATGTGGGGGCCTAGGAAATACTGGGTGAACTTGGAAGGGTTCAGGGGTGATTTTATGATCATTTTGATTCAGCTCCACTGCATTCAATGAGTTTAAACACTGGGCTTTTGAAGAACCCATGAAGGTTACTCTGGGCCTGGAGAGACTGCTCAGCAGTTAAGAGCACATACTGCTTTTACAGAGAGCCCGAGTTGTAATTCCTATGTTGGACAGATCACAGCTGCTTGTAACTCTGTCTCCAGGAATGGTATCCAAAGCTTCTGGCCTCTGCCAGCACATGTATCCGTGTGCTCATACTCACACAGACATAGAAACACACACACACACACACACACACACACACACACACACACACCACACACACACACACACACACGTCATTTTGTTAGCCTGTGTGCATATATTTTGACTTATACAACAAATCAATTTAAAAAAAATAACTTGTTCTCTATCTTGATATGTGATGGGAACTTAATACCCATTGACTAGTACAAAGACCGTGTGGATATATTTATATCTTTATGTTGAATTCACACTATTTCCAGAGATGCTGTATTTCTGATCGGTTCTTAACTTATCATATTCTTGCCACCTTTACTTTGATTGTCTGTTCCAGCAGATTCCATAGCAGGTAACATCAAGAGAATACACAACTTAATGTATGAGGATCTGCTAGTCAACTGTATCCTTTTGAAAAAGAAATAAACTTGTCCGTAAAAAGCAAAATGAAAGGATTTGTTTTGCATATTTTATCTTCTTGGTATGTTTTGCATATTTTATTTTCTTGGTATATTTCTTTTTTAATTCTAAGAAGAGAAAGCATGCTCTCAGAATGGAAAAAATATATAAAGGCATATCTGTGTGTTTTTACCTGGGGCACTTTTATTTATTTGGCTGTAAAAGATGTTTGTAAATGGCTATGAGGACCTAAGAGATCTGCAATCATTTTCTGTTATTTGTTGAGGATTTGCTGTACAGCGGAAGTAACCACGACCAACTGTTGATTTAGCTTCTTCTTGTCCCAGGTGAAGCTTTGATACAAACCTGTTTGGGTCCCAGGGACACCTGTTAAGTTGCTTCTTACCAGGCCCTGTCCCAGCTTGTGGATCCAAACAAATCTGGGGTTAGGCCTCAAACATACATATCTTAGGATATATCAGTATTAAGAAAAAGAACCACTGAACCAGTTTTTTTCTTGTTTGCTTGTTTGTTTTGAGAGAGGGTTTCTTTGGGTAGCTCTGGCTGTCCTAGATGCACTTTGTAGACCAGACTGGCCTTGAACTGACAGATATTGGGCTGCCTCAGCCTCTGCCTCCAGAGTGCTGAGATTAAAAGTGTGAGCCACCTTTGATTCAGTTTTAAAGAAGGCAAATATCAGCCACTCCACACTTTCTGAGACACTTGAATTATATATTTATACATACAAAGATCTATAAAATAAAAGCATATGCATCAGTAACATGAAAAATACTGAATAAAAGGTAGCCAAGACAACTCTCAGCGGATAAAGCTTGAGAACCAACTTTTGAATTGCAAGTACCCATGTAAAAGTCACGTGAATGTAGTAACCTGTTGTTAAACCTACCATCAGCATATAGAACAGAGTTCGGGGAGAGAGTGCTTCTCAGTGGAGGGTGACTGTAGAAGGTACTGGACATCAACCTCCATTCCCCCCCCCACACTGTGTGTGTGTGTGTGTGTGTGTGTGTGTGTGTGTGTGTCTGTGTGTGTCTGTGTGTGTCTAAGTGATAGAAAGTTTAATTTTGGCAAGTGATAAGTAATAAGAGTCACATTCCTAACTGCTCTAAAAGATGATTTTTTTTAACTTGGGAAAAGTTTTATTTAAAGCGTATGTGACATATTTGTCTTCTCATTATGTTCATTGTTACTACACAATATTTTACAGAGAGGAACAATGGCATTGTAGGATTGCTAATCAGAATACAGCTACTTTTTCCTTGTAAGTTCTACCTCTGGTCTCAGTTTGTTTTCACTGGTATTTAGTTTTTGGCCATCTCCAAATCAGAGGAGAGGCTGGCACTGGGTACTGTGGCTCCTTTTGGTGTTAACATCTGTAAGTGCAAAGTTCTTACACTCCATCTATTTTTATGCATTGTATTTTGGACTATTTATCCCGTGTGTCCTGTTAACCCTCAAAATCAGCTGCAGAAAGACATTATCCTTGGATTTTGCAGATGACAAGATTGGAGTTCATAGAGATTAAATAATTATTTAATATTTAATTCATGTAGTGTCATTTGCACAGCAGCAGGGCTTTGCAGATGAACTCAGGAACACCTGAGTCCAGACTCGGACTCAACAAAACATCCTGAGAGTGACTGGTAATCTGATCATGATTTGATAACACAGGTAATGTTGGGAGACTTCAATGATATATCAAGCTTTATCCACTGAGAGTTGTCTTGGCTACCTTTTATTCAGTATTTTTCATGTTACTGATGCATATGCTTTTATTTTATAGATCTTTGTATGTATAAATATATAATTCAAGTCAATCAATCAATAAAATAAAATAAGTCTACTCTGTGCTGCTCTTGGTCCTTTTGCCTGCTATTTTTACCTTGTCACTTTAGAGGAGTATTAGTTCATAGGCCAACCGAAGAGATCAGCACATGACTTGGTTGTTTGGTTTTTAAACTGTTGAGGATGTGGCTTCGGGAGGCAAATGTACATTCATTCCAGGGAAGAAGCAAGATTAAGCCTCTAACATTTCTCAGGATAAGCCCAGTGGACCAGAAGTGGCCTGTATGCCTAGACTAGATTCTGGGCTCTGTCTACACTGCACTCGATCATGAATTGAGGAAGGTTGAGAGCTTCACGGGGCCCAGTTCTTGTTCTGCCTCGGACAGGCTCAGTGTTCTATTTCCTGCCACAAAGTTGAGAGGAAAAGCCACGTATGAAAGGGGGGTTTCAAGCAAATATCTGACCAGTAATCCTGAGGTGATGTCATCTGCAATAAAACAAGGGCTGTGCTCCCAGGGAGCACAATGCCAAGCTGAAGAGAAAAGTTCGAAGAGTGCAGACAGAGAAAACAGTTCTGCCTCCCAGTGAAAGCCGAGAGAATGGAGACTAGGCCAGGATCTGTCTTACTACATTTGAAATGAGCATTAACTCCATCAGTAAGAGAGGAATAAGTACAATCGCATCAATGAGTGAGCAAATGAAAATATAGTGTTTATTGTTAGGAGATTTAAAAATTTGAAAAATAAAAATACAAAGGACAATAAGTAAATAGCAAAAAAAATTTTTTTTAATTACCAAACTAGAAAGTACATGGCAGAAGCTTCTAATAGCTTATGATACAGTGTATGGTAGGATTTCAACATTGATAGAAATTAATTTTATGCCGGGCATGATGGTGCATGCCTTTAATCCTGGCATTTGGGAGGCAGAGGCAGCTGGATCTTTGTGAGTTCAAGGCCAGCTTTGTCTACAAAGCAAGTTCCAGGACAGCCCTACTGCTACACAGATAAACCCTGTCTGGAAACGCCCCATCTCCCACCCACCCCCCCAAAAAAGAAAAGAAATTAATTTTATAACCACTAAATTCAATAAATGATATTTTCTTTTATTTTGAGATTATAATACAATTGCTTCATTTCTCCATCCAAGATCTCCCATATACCCACCCCTTGCTTTCTCTCAAATTCATGTCCTCTTCATTTAGTAATTGTTGTTACATTAATATATGGAGATGAATAAATATGTGTATTTCTAAATAGAACCTGATCTATCTGTATAGTAAAATACAGTTTTTGTAAGAATAATTTGCTTCAATATAAAACACAAAGTTGCCATGGTGAAACTCAAAAGGCCGGTGCTGTGGAAGATAATGCACAACTCTACACCACATCAGACAATCCAGGGCTCATGCATTGTTCACCAGCTTTTGGCTGGAGAGTTTCCAAGAGGATCAGGGAGATGGTTTACCTAGGTGGGTCATACTTTCTCTGAAAGGCTCCAGTGAATGGACTTCTCAGAGTAACTATCAAACAGCAGCTTCCATTCACATTCTCCCACTCTTTGAGAGGCTTTACCTGGGTAGTCATTCAACAGTGACTTGGCTATGAGAAAATATGCTTCTCTGTGTTTTCTCCATGTGATTCTTCAGCCAAGACTGTTTTCATGCAGATGTGAATTTGCAGACAAAATCATGCCTGCAAAGTTGGTTACCTATAAAAAAAAGACATTTTTTTTAAAGTAAACATCCAATACCATTAATAGGGGTTGTATTTTCTGGACAGGTGGGCTAACATATATTACATGGAAAGATCTATTTCGGTTTATTTTAGTGCTGAATTCATTCTTGGTTGTAAGTATTTTATTTGAGACAAGGAAGGAGTTATAATAAAATGGAGAAATTAGCTATTTGAAAAGAACCAGGATAATATAAAAATCTCAGTTCATTTTGCAGAAAGATAATAAACACAAGGCCATCAGATAACTAAACAAACAGTTCTCAAGTTTACTTTCAACACACAGTAAAAGGAAGAGATTTTTTCAAAACCAAACAAACAAATAGAAGGAAAACATTGCAGAGAATACAAAATAAACATTTAAAAAAGTAAGCCATAAAATTTGAGGAATGTTGTATTTTGAATATGAAATGTTCTCCGTGGTCTCATGTGTCTAAATTCTTGGTCCACCAGTTGTTAAGTTTCTGGAAGCTTCAGGAGGTGTAGCTTTGCTGAGTTATGGGAGTCACTGGAGTTGGCTTTGCTCTTATATAGTCTCTGCACTTGCTTCTCTCTCTCTCTCTCTCTCTCTCTCTCTCTCTCTCTCTCTCTCTCT
>CAJQZJ010033689.1:0-19478 GCA_907164525.1 Lophiomys imhausi | reverse complement strand
ACACACACACACACACACACACACACACACACACACTTACTGGATGTTCAGGTATCGCTTCTGTTGTTGTAATAAAATACCCTGATGAAAAGCACCTCAGGTGAGGAAAGGGTGTATTTGACTTACAGCTCCTGTTACCTGTTACAACCCACAATGTGGGGGAAGTCAAATCAGAGCTTAAACAAAACCTAGTCACATGGCATCGATAGTCAAAAGCGAGAAGAGCAAACATACCAGGCTGTCTGTTTATTTTGATCTCCTTTTACATTGTCCAGTGCTCAGCACACACAGTGGTGCCATATACAATGGACTGGGTATTTCTACCTTGATTCATAATCAAGACAGCCCTCCATGGACATGCCTATCATGATCTAGATAATGAATAATGAAGTGGATTCATTATGATGCAGAGCTTTTTAGCAATATGGCCAATCTGACCTAGACAGTTCCTTGCTTAGGTTTTCTTTCCAGGTGATTCTAGGATGTTTCAAGGTGATAGTTAAAACTAGGCAGCATGCTGGATAAAACCATTTAAATACATGGAACAAAACAAATACTTAAGTTTTATGTTAATTTTTTAAGAACAAGCCATCAGATGAGTTTCCAAAGATGTGTAGAGTTGAAATTGGCATTGAACAAGTAATCACTGTAAAAAATTCCCAGGCATTTTGATTCATGTAAGAGCAGTTGCCAAAATACATTCAGACAATTGTGGTGTGTTGTATAGACAACTATTTGCTGTAAAGCAGATTGATGGGCGTCTTTCAAAACAGTGTTCAGTTTTTATGATGAGTACTGTCAATTTTTAAGGTGTATTCTTCATAATGGGGGAATTTTTAGTAGTGTTTGTGGTTTCATATTGGAGTTCCAGAATTCACTTTTCAGTTGAGGTTAGTTGGTTCTGCCAAGATCAAGTCTTGCTACAAATCTTTCAAATGAAACAAGAAAAAAAATTCCTTATGGTAATAGCACCATTAACGAAATCTCACAGAAAGCATGGTTGTGCTTGCTTCTCTCTCTTGCTGACATTTTTAATAAGCTGAAAGAACTCTATATGCAATGCTGGCCTGTGATGTTAATCTCATTTACAACTGCATATAAAATGTTAGCAACAAAACTAAACTTAAGGTTTGAGTTCAGTACGGAAAATAAAATAAATTTGATTCTGATGAAACTGAGTGAATATGAAATGAAGACAGGCATTGAGACATGTGGGATGCTTTAATGATATTATTTGACACCTCATGTTTCTGTACATGTGTGTCTGACACAATCATGCATGTCCACATAATCAATAAAGACTCACTGAGAAAACTTTACCAATCTGTGATTCGGAAATATTTCTAGCTATGCAAGTTGCAAACAATAAAAATGTTGTACTCCTCCTCTGGCTGTCTGGGTGTAATTTAGGATGCATAGCATTGAAAACAAAAAGGTTAAAAATAAAACCACTGTGCAAACCTGGATTTCTTCTGTTTTAACAACCTAAATAATCAGAGACATAATGAGTCTTATTTGAAATCTCTTTACTGCTACCAACACCAGCACTTGGTTTTAGAATTCCAAGTACAGTCAAATCATCTGCTTCTTTTCATTGATTGGTGTTTGAAGTGGATATTCACATTTAAACTCAGTGTTTTAACTTTCAAAAGACCCCATAAATTAGTACATATATCTTCTTTCTTGATACCGGCTGTCAATCTGTAGCCCAGGGTGTCCTGTTACTTGCTAGCTAGTACTGGCTGACCTCAAATTAATGGCACCCCTCCTACCTCAGTCCCCAGAGCTCTGGGATTGAAGACAAGACCTACCGTGCCTAGTTATCTACATAGATTTTTTTAAACTGTAATTTCTATCCATGATGCATTAGTTTTATTTCATTTTAATTTTCTTTTCATATATTTGTTATCTTTCACAGACCAAAAAAAATAAAAAATAAAAAAAAAGATCAAGCCAAAAAAACTAAATAAAAGGAACGATAGTATCCAGAGCTTTCCTAGTTGTTTGCAGAACTCAAAACATAGGATACTTGGGGCATTCTACACATGAAAGATAAGTCAACAGATATTTCGTAACTATCAATATGTTCCTAGGAATTCTTTGAGAAATAACTCAGAAAAGTTAAACATCTCCTCTTTAGTCTTTGACCACTGACTTTGAAACAAAATCATTCATGAGCTTAAAAGACAAAAGCAACCCAGTCTGGAAAGTTGCATGTGGAATCTGAAGGTGAATAAGATGTTCCCTGTGCGAAGTATGCCTGTAGCAGAGTTGGCTATAATATAATGTGGGATGTTATAGCACTAAAAAAGAATGACTTTTAAGTGTCATGCCATCAACTTTAAGCACCAATGTAGACTAATGTGGTTGCATGAAACTTGCATGGTGGTAGAGCAATGTTTAGACTGATGGAATGCTAAAGCTGCCATCCAGAATCCTGAAATCCTAACAGGTGGTAGCATCTACAATGTGGAAAATGGCATGCATTGAAGGTCGGACTTTGTTTGGTGTTTCTGGTTTTTCTGAAGAGCTGACTAATAAACAATTACAGGGATAATATCCATCTTGGATTGAACAGTATAAGGCTTAGCGGTTGCTTTCCACCTTCTAGCCCTGATGGTACATCTGTTAGTCACTGTTGCCTGGTGTGATTAGTGCTTGATGAACATGAACCAAGTGCTAAATTTGTGGAGTATGAGGGAAAGAATTGTTGAGAGCAATCAGCTTTAAGACAAATTATAAAAATTATCTCACTTTCCCTGTGGAAATGTTCCTTGTCCTTAGATGTTTGGTGCCCACACACCTTTCTCTGCAAAGGTGCCGAATTTCACACTCTGCTCCAAGGTGCTTTCTTCCTCTTCTCAGTCTGCAGTAGACTTCCCTCTTCTACAGCTTTATAACATAACATATTTTCAAAGTTTTGTTAACCTGTTAAGCTCAGTGTAACAAGTATTCCCTTAGATCACACCGTAGGCTATTCCTAACGATTTTAATCAGCAATGAACACCTTCAGCTGAGAAGTTCTAGGTGACAGTGGAGATCTTTGTCCCTGAAAATTCCACAAAGTTTCTGCCAATTTGACCCAAATGGAGTATTTAGTTTGATTGATATAGTTGAAAAATAATGATCAAGAAATATAAGAATAAATAAAAAATGTTTTTGTAATGTCAGGTTACTTGGTGTGAACTACAAATTCAAATAGTATTTTACCTGGAGATTCCAACTTTGTTCTGTGTTGGAACAAAACAGTCACCACTACAACTAGGCAAATAAAATATGCATTTGCATTTCTCCTTATTTTATTTATCATAGAACCCTTTTCACTCTTCTAGATACCAAAGCCCAAGCTTTAAGTGCCTCAGAATGAGGGTAGGTAACCTTGGATATAGGAAACTGAGTGGAGTCTTGTCTGACAGCAGTAGCTAATAGATGAAGTCTATTCCCATTCTAGTTGCTGAATACTCAACACTATCACCATGTAGTTTTCTGTGGTTCTCAAGAGAAGTTGATCAATAGGAAAACAGCAGAGACTAGAAAGACAAGCATGCATGTTATAGTCAAAAGAGACAAATAGGCTTGGGTTCAAATGCTGATGGTTTTAGATTTGTAATGGGGGAGAACTTACTAAGGTGACTGCCCGGTTGTTTCCTCATTTGTTAAGTGTATTGTATGAGACATCAAATAAGGTTTTGTGTGTGTGTGTGTGTGTGTGTGTGTGTGTGTGTGTGTGTGTGTACTAATGGCATTTTTGCAGACAAAATATAAAAACTTTTGTATTTTGTTTAGTATTTTAAATCAGTATACACACATCACACACAATTCTAACCATTCTGCTTGCCCAACAATTCTCTATGTAGGTGTAGTACTTTATATTTAGCCTACATTACCTTTTGTATTGGGGTGGGAGAGATGACTCAGTAAGTAAAATGCTTGCTATGCAAGGGTGAGGACCCGAGTTCAGATCCCCAGCACCCTCACAGAAGCTGGAAGAAATGATACGCACTGGGAACTCTGGGAGAACTGAGAGAAGTGATTCCTTGGAACTTTTAGCACAGCTAGTCTGGCTAAGTTAATCCAACAATGTCAGTGAGCTCTAGGGTCAGTGAGAAGAAAAACAAATGTGGGGAAAAACTGAGAAGATATTAGATGTTATATTCTTCATATATATGTACATATAGCCACACATGTCTACTCACCCACGCACACACAAACATATGCACAAATACACCATACATATTCAGTTTTTCCTGTTATAAGCACAAGATATGATTCTTATTTTTCTCCGTAGAAGTTTCTAGCTGTAGAGTCATTCCCGTTAGTGCGGAGATGCACATACATGACAGGTTGACTATATGTACCTGAAAACAATTAAAAGGGGTTTGCAGGGTAATTCTTGAAAGGATTCCTCCAAGTTTGGATTTGAAGTTGGGCCAAACAGATCAAACACCACTTAGTAAGGATTTTACAGAGCACGATAGTGCTGTGCTTCCTGCTCTCCTAAAGAGTCAGATCTCTGCAATTGTTTCTGTTTTTGTAACTGAATATAAGAATGTTCTGGTCCCTGCAATGTAGGCTCATACTTGAAGGATCAGGAAATCACCTTGTACATACGAATCTGTGTAGTATGATGTTACTTTGGGATGGGAAGCCCATGTGTGTGCCAACCTATGATACCTGTTTTAAGTATCTCATTCCCAGTGCTCACACGAATGCTTGCTGTCTTAGGAATGGATAGTGCTTCCTCCCCTGACTACTCAGGTCGGTGG
Source organism: Lophiomys imhausi (assembly GCA_907164525.1). Classification (NCBI taxonomy): domain Eukaryota; kingdom Metazoa; phylum Chordata; class Mammalia; order Rodentia; family Muridae; genus Lophiomys; species Lophiomys imhausi. Next base: position 14,712 of record CAJQZJ010033689.1, on the reverse strand, counting down.
GGTGCTGTAAAGCTCAAAGCTTACCTTCAGTGCAAGGTGCAAAGAGTGAAACCAGGAAATTTCAAAAGGAAAAAGGTTTTTCCAAATTCCTTTAGATCTCAGTTATAAGATCTAGATTTGGATGTTTTCAATAAAAGCTGGGGGCAGGGATCAAAAGTGGTATTAGTATACTGCAGAATGGTTATTTTTTTAAGTGTTTAGGGTAGGTATGAAATATAGCATATGCAAACAGGAAGTAGAAATTCTATATCGTTCTGTATTGAACAGAACTCTCATTTCTTAGTCACTTACAAAGCTGCCAACATTTACTTTATCTGTGGTAGTTATTCTTGATTATCAATTTGATTACATCTGGAACTAAGTACGAGACAAGCTTCATCACGTATCTCTGATGGTTTTTCTTTCTCAGGTTACTTGAAGTGGGAAGGTCCATCCTAAGTATGAGTGGCCTCTTCCAGTGGCATGCCAGATAAAAGGAGGACTAAAAGAAAAGCCTTTTGCCTGATTGCCCTCATGTCTAGTTGGTGAGCTCATCTACCAAGTTTCTGCCACTGCGGCTTCCTTCCTTCACTTGTACCAGAACCTAGCTCCTTTGTGCGGTCAATATGAACTGAAGACCAGCATCTCTCCAGGTGTTGTCCAGGCCTTTAGTGGCAGATTAAGATTTAGGATGCATTCAGCCTAAGGATTGGGGAGCTACTAGATTCCAAGCCTCTCTGTGGTGACAGCCCATATTTTGTAAGACATGAACCCCTTTATAATTATATTCATTAGGCCAGATGTGTTCCTCTAGTGAACCCTGGGTTATACACTAGTATGCTGACAATTAAATTTTAATGTTCATATTTTGTGGCTCACACCCAGCTGATAAAAACTTTCTTGGCTACTGTATTCTCAGACATCACCCTGGAGAGTGGGAGGAGGGGAGAGAGAAGCTGGTTTAGGGAACAGACTCAGCTATTCTAATGAGATCATACTAATGTAACTGCAATGCACCTTGTTTAGTCTGTTACCACTGCCCCCAAGCAAGAGTATGTGGGGACCCGGGAAAGGGAAATGAAGGCTTATGAGAAATGTCTCGTGGCTGGGAAAAGAAAGTTAACTTGTGGGAGGTATCTAAGATGGGGCTGGCCAGAAGATGATGGGGAGGAGTTTAAGCCCAACCATGGGTATAGCTGATTGGGTGAACAAGACTTCTGTACTTGTGACCAATGCATTATTATCATGTTACCAGACTTATGTTATGTGATGTAATAGGATAGCCTTTAATGTGATTGGCCCATGTAGCCTCATGTGGAAACACCCATTTGGTTCTGTATATAAGCTAGGGAACAAAATAGTAAAAACGGATAATGCTTAGACATTACCCCTGTCTAATCTGTTTGTCTTTGGAGTGAAGGCTGGAGAGTCAGGCGGGCAGCACACTCACCTTTTCCTTGGGACCCCCTTATTTGGTGATCGCCTTATAAGGGCCCTGCAGCAGGGGTGGACAACAGAGAATATGTAGTATTGGTAGATTGCCATCATGCTGACAGACATGACCTTGATCCGACAGATTTCCTTTAACTCATACAGGAAGAAAAGGGGGGTCCAGAAATATCTTTTGTCATTTCTACCAGCCAGCAAAACTTTAGAAGCTTTTATTTTTATATTTAACATCATAAATATTTTTTCATATTCTAATTCAAAATTTTTAATGTTGTACACACCTTAAAAACGTAGGCCTCTGTTGATTCTGATTTTGTTGCTCACATTTGGGAGGCAGTGTTTCTTCTGTTCCTCTTTGCTTCTAATTTGTTTGCCTCGTTGTCTTAATGCTTACCTAGTTGAAAATTGCTGATTTAACCACATGCTTCTCAAGGACAGCTGATGCTGCACAGTAGAGATTTTTAAATATTAATACATACAATTAGTTATTTTTGAAAGCACTTTAATCCCTTTAATAGGTTTAATTGAGAGTCCTTTCACAACAAGGTGTTAAAGTCCTAACTAGAAATATCTCTAATTATGACCATATTTGTAAAAATCATCTTTATAAATGATTAAGTTGAAATCATTAAAGTGGATCTTAATTTATTATGTCTAGCATCCTTATAAGAAAGGGAAATACTTGCAAATGTTGAAGTGTCTGACAATGTAAAGTCCCAGAGAAAACAGCACCCACAAGCCAAAGGAAGCCTGAGACCCCCAGAAGCTGGGAGAGAGGCTGAAGCACACTTCCTCTCACAGTTGCCAGTAGGAGCCAATTCTGCAAATGTGATTTTGAGAGGTTAGACTCCACTGTTGGAGATAATGTATTTCTGTGTATGAAGCTCAATTCATGATACAGTGATAAGGCAGTCAGAAACACAGTCAATGATTTCCCTTCAACAGTCAGGAGTTTATGAGGCAAACAGTACACTGAGCATGCCCAGCTCACCCCAACTCACCTCTGTCACTAGTAAATTGCCCTTGTTAAGCATATCCTAATGATCTAACACTATGTATTTCCACTTTCCTCTGGATAAAAATTCATTTCTATTTGCACTCATGCACAAATATAAATTACAATGGAAGATAAAGCCATACCTTTTCTTTTTTAGGGAAAGACTCTGCTATTGTGTGTAGTGTTTTTCATCCTAGGATCTAAAGCTTTGAGAGTAGACTAAGTGAACAAAGGGAGATTCCAACCCTGATATTGTTTCTTTTCTCTTCCTCTATTAAATTCCTAGTATTTCTTCCCTGAAGCCATAAGAAGAAAGCTGTGCCTTCAGAGTGAGAGAAAAAAATGCAGAACAGGTAATTATCCTGTTAATTTTAAGGGTATAATTTTTGGCCTCAAGATGAATACTTTTTATTGGAATTATCCAGTTTGGCTGTACAATGAAAGCCAAAGACAATATGAGTGAAACAGACTTTTATTGGGCTCCAAATCTGTGGCTTCTGTCTTTTCAGAAAGTGGTTTGAGCTTTGTGGATGAACTCTCAGCTCGCCAGGTATCCCATTAAAGAACAGGGACATCTCTGTGCTGGTCTTCAGCAGGCAAGCAGTGGTATTGTGTAAGCCATACCGAGGAGGGGAGGACGGTGTGATTAAAAACATTTGTGGCTCATCATTAAATATAGAAGTCATTATGACTGGATTAATTTAGGAAATACACTGTGATGTGTGAGTTTTCCCTTGAGAACAGAATGTACACAAAGAGCTAAATTTTCAAAAAGTGCCAAGTTGATATTCCCTCATAAAAATATGGATTCATAACTCAGACTCCTTTAATCCCTGGCTCTGCTGAAGTGGGTGTGTAACATCTATATACCAGTGCTGGGTGATAATTTTACCTGAGTCGTGTCTATCTTGTCTCAAAATTCTGAATGTGAATATCTGCAGACAAGCATGGTGCTTCTCTGAGAACCTGTAGTCCTATCCTGGTGCTGTATACATGTCTATAAGGTCAGCACAGGCATAGCAGACACAGGAAGAGTAGGAGTTCAAGGTTACCCTTGGTTATATGGGAAGTTTGAGTGCAGCCTGTCTCAAAGGAAACAAACAAACGAATAAGTGAATGTGGCTTTAAGTGTACAAGTGACCTTTGAAAATGCAGCTGGTCGAACTGGGCTACATTGAACCCTATCTCCAAACAACATATGAAAAGTTAGACCCTTTCTCTTTCTTGGAGCTAGAGAAATGCTTCAAGAGTGTGAATTGTCCTTGCAGAGGACCCAAATTCCCTTTTCAACACCAGCTTCAGACTGTTTCTGACACCTGGAGATCTGTGAGTCCAGTTCTAGGGGATATACAGCCATTTTCAGGTCTCTTCTAGCACTTGCCCCCCTCACTTGCTCACTTGTGCTCTGTCGGTCTGTCTGTCTCTGAGACACACACTTAATAATAATAATAAAATAAATCCTAAAAAGGAAAGAGAAAAAGGCACTGGAAGCAGTTTCGTTAATCCGAGTCTGAGGATGGAGAGTGACTGATTCAGATGGAAGAATACAAGTGATAAACTACTCATAGAATAAGATGTTTCCAACATATCTTGTGTTAGGTGGCGCTCCGCATGGCATGTCTATCAGTGATATTATCAGAGGGTGTAATTGCAAAGACGTATTAATTAGCATTTGTCACCTGAAGCCCCCCTGCTGTCGGTAGACTGAAGTCTTCATAAAAAGATGTCATGGATGCTGGCCCCTATGCAGGAAGCTGCAGAGCTGCATTTTTTTTCCCCCTCTGACACATTGGATCAGTTTTTCTTTCTAATGCTGATCTGAAACTCCTGGCTAGGCTAGAAAATGACCCAGAGATAAAAAGTCCAGCCCATCTTGGTCTTTTATGCTCACTCATTCCAGTCCTTCTCGGGAAGACAGCCATGAAGAACACACCATGCTTAAAAGCTCAGTGGCCGGGGTCCAGTGGACTGCTGGAAGCTCTGGTCTTAGGTGCTGAGTTGCCTCCCACCCACCTCCCATTCTGCATGCCCATACAAAGCAGGAGCTGATGAGCTAAGGCAGCTCCCAGCCTGCCCTTGGTTCTCACCACCTCCTCCCTTATGCACTGAAATTTTGTAAGGACAGGTAGTGAATTGTTACATGAAAGGAACAGATCTGCCACACATTGAAAAAGGTCTCTTAATATTCAGCTGTTGTTTTAAAATTATAATTGTGGAAAAAACGTGCAGCATAAACCTGCCTGTTTTCAACTTCTTGTTTTCCAGTGATTTGGGATACTTCCCAGAATTACGGCCAACTTTCTTTTGTCTGCGGTCGTAGGTCAGAGTGCACTAAATGAAAGCGAGAGTCAAATAATTTCAAAGCAGATTCAACAGGGTGCCTGTCTTCAGCCATGAGCATTGGCCTCGCTGACAGGGAGCGATCTAGTGAGGAGGTGGAGAAGGCTGAGAATCATAGCCAGGAGGAGAATCCTGCACCAGTGTGACAGGGAAGAGCGCTCTTTCACTTTGCCAGTTCCTTTTCTTTTACGTATGTGTTAGGATTTTCTGGAACTTATTTGTGTCATTATCTTCTGATTGCTTCTGACAATTTTCAGTTATTGAAAACTCAGATAAGCAGATTGGGATGTGAGTGCGCATTCTTATCTCATGAAGCACCGTCAGGGGAAGGTACAACCCATGAGAAGCAACTCACAGAGACTAGGTCTTAATATTAAGGATATGTTCCTGGCCGGGTACTTCTGCTTCTCCAAGAATTCTTTGTGTTTGGTCAGTGAAAACTATTATTTTAGTGTTTGGAATTCAGTTGATAGAGTTTTTGGCATGCCCAACGCCCTAGGTTTATTTTCAGCTCCTCATACATGGGATACAATGATACATACTTACAGTCCCAGCATTTGGTGGATTGAGGCATGAGAAACAGAAGTTCAAAGTCATGTTGCATTATAGAGGAAGTTTTAGGTAGCCAGCCTGAGCTACATGCTACCCATAATTTTTTAAATATCAAATAATCTATTTCATTATTCTTTCTTTAGATTTATCAGAAATATACACAGCAAACAAAGCAAAGTTACCAGACTTTCTTGAGCTCTCATGATTTTTTTGTTTATATTTTGATTGCTGAAATGACATAAAAATGAATTTGTTTGAAAGATCATGGCCTTGGTTTGGATTCTATAGGCCTAACTCTAAAACTGACACAACAATTATTTGCTCATTTTGGATAACCATATTGTAAGTAAAATTACTATTTTAGGTATTCAAGCTCTAATGTCCAAGGATCTCATGATATACAAAAATGGTACTTAAAAGTACATTTGTTCTGATAGTGTTCTTCTTTACTTAAGTTTGTATATAAATGCCTGAGATTTTGACACAACTCAGGAAGCCAGTCACACGCTCCAGAGACCTGACCACAGAGGAGCCTTTGTTCTTGGACCTCTCTCCTGTGTTATCAAACACCTGCCTAATGACTACTCACAACTCTAACACTTTTCTTACTTGAACTAGTAGTGTTGAAATGTTTTCCCTCCTTGCCTACACAAGGCAAAATATTATGTTAGTAAAATTTATCGGGTGGAGGGAGGGGGCGGCAACGGAGACATAATGAAGTAATGAATAAACGTTTAAAAAAATTATCATTCTCATCCAAGAAAAGAAACTTTAAAATTTGTTCATGTACTTAGCAGCAGAATATTTCAGTTTCAGAGGTATTAAATTTAGTGGTGAGGTATGTTTAATGTCATTAAAATTTTAATCCAGTCTGAGACATAGCTTATAGTGGGGCACTTGCCTATCATGACTGTGTTTTGAGTTCAATCCCCAACACTGAAAAAGAAGGGGGTGAGGATTAATTCATGACAATCTTTCAATCTTTCACATCTAGCAAAGGAATTTAAAAGTAATTTTGTTCTTCAAAACTTCAGAACACTGGATATTATAACTTACTTAAATCTTCACCATAAAACTCAAGGAATTGAAAATTTAAGTTGTCTGAGCCATTAACAAAAACTCATTTCCCCAAATGAACACCTCTTTTTTTCCCCTAACACCCTTGCTTTCAGTGGATTGATTCCTGCATTCTGAGGACAGGACAGGACAGACAGCACCACTCATAAGGGTCTCTATATCACCGTCTCTAACAATGTCACAGCTGTCCTCTCTTTAAATCACATTATATAATTATTATTGGTAAATAGGGTTCTCAAAAGCCATGTGTTTAATATATGACTTAATTACAACAATGCCTATTCAAACTACATCATGACTATTCCCAGGGACCCACTAGGAACACAGGACTCTAGCTAGGGAAACTGATTTTGTGTTTTGAAAAACTGGCTTTGGAAATGCTGGTCTGTTCATTTTAAGTAGATTAATGTCTCTCTTCTTTTCCTTTTGTTATCCATAAAATTGTAGGAAACAGAAATATCAATTTCATTGTCCTGAAAACTACATCAGATATTGTTAAGAAAGCACTGTATGTAAGCACTCACTATTTGTAAGATATTAATATAATGTTGGTTCATCGCTGAGACCCTGATGTTTGTTGAACATATTATTTTACTTTTTCTATGTATGTCATTTATTAGTTTGGGAACAACCATTTGACACTATATCATAAATGAGTTGTTCTTCATTTCTGATGTCAATGTTTTTGTGTTGTAATGTGGCAGTCGCAACTGGTCATAGCATGTTCGTGAAGGAATGTGGATTAAACAAGCTTTGAGGGAACATATATCTGCATACATATACATACATATGCATCTCTGGTTCTTAGCTGCAGATTCTAAATTCTAACTTTTCCAATTGGTATTTCTCATGTCCTAGACAGGGGGAGCAAATAGTTCCGAGATTTTTGACCCATAAGTACCCAGCGATCCTGCTGGCAGCGGGTCAGAGTCCTGGGGCAGGAATTGTATTTTGGGATTAGATTCAAAGTCTTAGTATTTACTCTGTTTCTGTGTGTGGGGGGTGGGAGGGCTAGTCAGGGGGGTCATACAAAGGTTTCCTCTTTTGGAGCTTCAGTTTCTACATATAGAGATTAAATAATAGTACAAGGTGGTGCTGAAATTCAGACAGATATATTATATTAAGTTATTCAGAACCATATTTGATATTAATAACAAAGATTAACTGAGTTTGAAAGTCATAGATGGGCTTCTTGGTGAATTGCCTTTTTAAGATTTCAATGGTGAGAGGTGATCCCTTGGGTTCTGAGTTTGGGTAAATGCTTTGCAAGTCTTCCTTCTCTGTTTTCATCCACAGGTCCTTTCTGGACTCACGGACCTGCTTTGAATACAGGTATCCGTGTTCAGAGCAGTGTCTCTGAGGCTTCGTGTATTAGGATACTCTACGCTCAGACTGCCATTGTCAGTCTAAAGAGACCCTCCTAGAGGATGGGGAGGAATCACATTGCCTGCCAGACAGGTTAAAATTCATTTAATGTAATTCAACAAGTTTTACCAAATCCATGGTAGTTTTGATTAAGAAGAGACATCCATATTTCTGCAAATGTGTTTGTCAAATGACAGGAGCTGCAGCAGCAGTAGCTAGCAGTCTCCAAAGGCTGGTTCCCATTGTGGACGGAACATGTTTTGCTATTCAGTTCCCAGGTTCTAATCACCAGCCTAACGGGATGATTGGCAGTAACAAGGATGAATGGGCTTAGGAAATGAGCACTGACAAATATTTTTCATGCGTTTCTTGGCTAAGCCAAAACAACTCATATCCTTTCTGAGGCAGTTATTGAATGTTATATAAATATAACTCTATTTTTTAAGATGGGATGCTGTAATGATGTCTTATTAAACATAACTGAATGTAGCCTTTTATTGTGTCAGATGATAGAGTGTGGGTTATCAAAACTGATGTTAAACCACTTTATAAAAATGGACGTACTGCTTATAGCTAAAAATTTTACCACCATAATGAACTGTTTGGCTTTCATTTATTTGGACTGTTAGCTGTTATATTTTTATTAAATTACATTGTTCATTATAATTTCAATGAAGCATCTAATAAATTTAACATGTTATCTCTTATCCAATCATATATTACGATTGGTTCACTATGGAGGAAATGCATGTCTTATGTGAAATTTGGATCTTTAGTTTATCTCTGCTTTTTTTGCTCTAGATCTGATGTTCTTTTGGGATGGAATTTCTTTTCAACATACCAGAAATCTGGGCTGAGACTGATTTGGCCCTCAAAATTCTGTAATCCCATTTTCACTGTTGCCCAAGTCTGATCATTTTAGGTAGCCAATGACCTGACATATTGGTTTTAGAATGGGGCATAAGTCCATACAGAATCATTTTTTTTAGAATTATAAACTAACTTATTAAAATGCTTTATTTTAGATTAATATTGAACCATATAGAATACATTAGTTTATACATACATACAGCAAAATTGTGTGTAATGCCATACTTCAAAATTTAGCTATTATTTTCAGGGAAATGGAGCATCAAAAGTACTCCAGTAAGGAGTAAGGTGGATGCTTAGACAGACATGACGTCCTTTTTACATATGTAGTAAGGAGTAGGTTGAGGAAAGGGGTGTGCAAGCAGTTAATTCTGTGTCTCAGACAAAGTACTTACAAATGCATGCTCAATTGTTATCAGGGAGGTGGTATTGTAAAACACGGATGCAGAAAACAATGAAAGCACCCATAGCACATTTCTCTAGTTGAGGTCATGAACTAGCAGTTCTGCTGCATGATGAACACAGGTCTTCATTGCTGTCTTATTCCTGACTGAGGGTGTCATGCAGCCAACCTCTTCAAACTCCTTGAATTCCCCACTGTAATGGACTCTCTAACAAACTGTGGGCCAAAGAAGAACCATTCTTTTTCAAGTTGCTTTTGCCATAGCAACAGAAAATCACTGAACAGCACCCACAATACAGATGCTTTTATCTACTTCATCACCCATCTCCTCTACTGGAATGTGTTGAACAGGCACCTCAAGTAGGCTCAGCTAGAATAAAATCCCTACTGTCCCGCTAAAGCCTCTTTCTTATTATTCAATGTGGTTATTAACAAGTCTGTTATTCTGGTTGGTTTAAAAAATTGTTTTTATTTTCATAGACTTACTTTGGCTTGTAATTAATATTTGCACTGTTAGAAAATGCTATGGGTTTGACTTCTAAACCTCAGCCTAGATCTCTTCTTTTTTAATATTTATTTATTAATTACTTCAGGTTACATTTCTATTGCAGTATCCTGTTTCCACCCCTCCCAGTCCCACCTTCCCACCCTCTACCCCCTATCCCTTCTATCACACTCCTTTGGAGTGGAATGTCCCTACATAACAGTCCCCCGCCCCAGTTCAGCAGTCATATGAGGGCCAAGAGCCTCCTTATACACTGGGGGCCTACAAGGCAGCACCACTAAGGCAACGTGTCTCATTGACACTTGGCATGTTCCCTTTGGTGCATTCCTTGTAGTATATTTATCCTGTACTATATGGCTAAAATCTGACTATAAGTGAATAGATGCCATGTGCATCCTTCTGAGTCTGGGTTAGCTCACTCAGAATGAGCTTTTCTAGTTCCATCCATTTGGCTGCAAGTTGCATGATTTCATTGTTTCTGATGTCTGAGTAGTATTCCATTGTGTAGATGTGCCACAGTTTTTAAATCCATTCTTCGGTTAAGGGATATCTGGGTTGTTTCCAGTTTCTAGCTATTACAAATAAGGCTTCTATGAACATAGATGAAGAGACTTCCTTGTGATTCAGTGAGGAATCATTTGGATGCACACCCAGAAGTGGTATGGCTGCCCTCTGCTTCCATCTTGCCTCAGTCAGCTCTGCTTTGGCCTTGACGGCTGTGTATGACTCCTCCCTGGCCTCTGCCTCTGTGAGTGTGCCCTGTAGTCGATTGTCAGCAAAGAAGCCATCTTACCATTCCAGAAGTACAAAGATGAGTTCTATCACAATGCTTTTCCCCTCAAATTCTTTCAATGACTGCCACTGGCAATAAACCCTCCAAATGGTTACAGAGTCTGGCAATGGAAGCAACAGCTCTCACAGCCTGAGCACATTTGTGATTTCCTGTTCTTTGGACACTGTAGGAATTTCCTCACTTCATAATCTTGGCTTTTTCCTAGAAATTTTCCTCCAGTTATACATTATTCAAACCTGAACTTCATTCTATGTGCTGTTGAAGTTTACCTTATTTGAAATTAATGTTCCCTCCTCCAAACTTCCGTATTTCATACTGGTACTTAAGTCTGAGTCATAATACTTACTGTGATTGAACATACAGTGTTTTATTTATTATTGGTTGTCTTTCTCACTGGACTAGAAGCTCTGTGAAGAGAACAAGTTTTTCCTGTTTTCCTAGCTTCCATATTGTTGTAAACAAAGCAGTGGTGGCATAGTACACTTCCAGCACCACTTGGTAAACATTAAAGACTAAGCGTAAGCATCTATTATCAATACCAAGCATCGTGCTTATGGGTCTGCAGAATAGGAGAGAAGCACAGAGCTAGTTTACAACCTGCAAATCTTTGTTACCTAGCCAGGCAATTGTGTGGGGCTCCTGCACTTTCACATGATATTTTATCATAACCACTGGCATTGTCTACGTATACCACAGAGCAATATTTGTTTTTCAGCAGTCTGTCTTTCAGAGCTTGAGAGCCTTGAGAATTCAAGGCTTTTGTTCATATGTTCATATGTCTTTCATGATTGTGTAAGAGCTTCATGTGAGTAATTCTCATTGTACACACAATAACCCTACAGTCCAGTCGTTGAAATCAAAGCTCTATTACTTAATCTAGACCAAGGAATGTAATAAGCACCCAGATTCTTAAGTATTTGAGTTAATTAAAATGATTTTCTATAGCAGCAACTCTGATTAAAGCATAAAGTATAAATAATTAGCTTTCATAATAGAGGTTTCAGCAGGAAACAATTTGAATTTCGTTATTGGCCTATTACCATTTAGATAATTATGACTTCTCAACCTTGATCTGGATCCCAGATCTTTACTGAATGCCCAACTCAACTCCTACTACAGATCTAACAGATATTTCCTTTAGTTGTAACTTGGCATATTCAGATGCGTGGTCTGTCGCCAGATACTTCCTGATCCCTTTATGTTTTGTTCCAGTGAACAGTGCCACCACATACTCAGTGGGTCCAAGCAGAAATTAGATGTTATGAGGAAATCATCTCTAAGAATATTATACTAAAGATGTTGAGTGTGCATAGTTGATTAAAATAAAGATTATATTCTTGAGCTACTGATATCTAAGATGGGGGTTGAGACAAAATCATAAAGTCATTTTATTGTGGTTAGTGGTAGAAGTGATGTGATATATGGGGAAAGTCCTTTAAGACTTGCTTGGAGATTTATTGAAAAATCCTCTGTACTGAATATTGAAGGATGACTCTTGAAGTTGTAAAACAGGAAAAAATACATCAAGCAGAGAAACCAATGAAAGTGATAGGACAGATGAATCACAAAGCTCAAAGATGGAGGGTGGTTTGAGCCACTTATATAATAATATTGTAAAACTCAATCAATATCAGGCAGCAGGAGTAAACTATGAAGTTGATGGGAGATATAGAGAAGTACATAATGAGCCTGTGTACCATGCTAGGGATCCATGCATAACATGAACTATGCGAACATTTCAGGGGAAGCATACACAGTCAGACTTGATTTAAGATCCATCACATGAGTTTTTTTGTTTTTTGTTTTTGTGGGGAGGATATAGCAGGAAGTAGGGAAGACTGATTGAACTGAATTAGAAAGGGATAGCTTTCATCCTGGTAGACAGGAGACACTAAAAGCCGTGGGAAAAAGAGGAACCAGGTGATAGATACAGAAAAGATCAAGAGAAAAAAATATTTTTGTTTAAAAAGATTTATGTACTTTTATTTTATTCATAAGCATGTTTTGCCAGCATGTATGCAAGTGTACCACGTGCATGAAGTACCTGCAGAAGTCAGAAAAAGATGGTTGTAAACCACAATGTGTATGGAAGGAATCAAAGCTGGGTCCTTTGCAAGAACAGTGGGGCGGTGCTGGCAAAGGCCTTTAATCCTAGCACTTGGGAGGCAGAGGCAGGTGGATCTCTGGATCTCTGAGTTGGAGGCCAGCCTGGTCTACAGAGTGAGTTCCAAGGCAGCCAAAATTACACGGAGAAAACCTGAATTAAAACAAACAAACAAACAAACCCAAAACACCCACAAACAACAAACAAACAAATAAAGAAAACACCACCACCAACAACAGTAACAACAAAACAAACAGGTGAGTGCTCTTAGAAGGGAAGCATTTCTAAGGGTCAGGTGATTAACACTGATCAGGAGAAAGCCAGGCTTGTAGATGCAGCAGTCAAGTTAATAGACAAATTGAAACTTCAACATACAGTGAAAGCCTCACAGTGAGAACCACCAAGATTTTCTTCAAAATCACAATGGTCTGCCAAAAAAGGAAACCAGGAAAGAGCAAGGCCTACTGGCATATGCCTTTAATCCCAGTTCTCAGTAAACAGGGGCAGGAAGATCTCCAAGGGTTCAAAGCCAGCCTGATCTACATAGCGAGTTCTAGGATAGCCAGGGCTGCATACTGCGTGAGACTCAAGAAAAGGAGTGAGGAAGGAAGGGAGGAAAGAAAGTAGGCAGGAGGCAAGGGAAGAAATGAAGATTAATTGTCAAGAAAGGGACCTTGAGAGAAATCTGGATTCAAAAGTGCGTAAGAAAAGCATTATCAAGTTGATAAGGAGAACCGGAAGAGGCAATCAAAGTTTGAAGTATTCACTTAGAAACCACGAAAGGTGAATCCCCCGAGAAGGTTAATAAAATGTAAGCTGAACTGCGTTGCATCTACACTAAGGATTTGTGGTGACTCTGGCTGGCAAGATTTCGGCTGCGGGATTGCAATGGATGCTGCATGGTTACAGGCTGCTGGAGAGGAAGCAGCCTAGACCACTAGTACAAACCACCAGTCTACGAGACTGACTGACAAGAAAACACCGAGACTTGAGCTTTGGCTGAGAGACTTGCGTTTCCTGAGCTTCTCAGAGGAAAACAGGAAGGAAGCACTGAGCTCCTAACGTTTCACGATGTTAATCCATGCTTCCAAGGATATCTGATCGTGTTACCCTCAACGTCGTAAGTTTTCACTCTGGAACTGGTTTTTGCTTTGTAAACCAAATAGTCTCTACAACCAATGACAAGTGATGAAAGGATCTACACTAAGATCTTTCTGATTAACAGTTCATCTTTTTCTCCTGCCGCATTTCATGGCAGCTAAAGTTGGACCTTGTTTTAGAAGAGGCTGGGTTTATTGGCAGGCCACATGGAAAGTAAGGGAAGAACAATCCGGAATAGGTGATGATTTGGGAGATATGTATCCCTGGAGCTTCTACATAACTTGAAGACAGCTCCACCAGAGAATCTACTGTCCCCAGCAATGGTTTTAGTGTGGTTATAACCTAGTAGAGGGGTTCTGTGAGTCTTGTAACTTTCATGAATTCTCCTGAACCTTGTAAGTCCATTACCTTCTGTAGTGTCATGAGCCTCTCAGTGTGTCCATCCGGCAGGACTGTTCAAATCAGAGGTAGTTACATCACAGGTGGAGATTATGGTGAAACATGGGTACATACCTTGGCATCCGTCAATCCTAAAGTGTCATGGGAATTCTATAAAATTTGATCAATTGCCTTTTATTGGAAAGAAATTCTGTATTCACTAGTACACTAACTATGAAGGAAGAACTGCTGTACCAGAAACTGTTTCATTTAGGAACAATGTATCTAGTTCTTAGTGTCATTAGTTGTTCTCATTTTGAGCAGTAAATTGTCCTAAAGAAATTTTAGTTGAAGAATTTGTCGTGCATATCACATGTGCATAGTGCTTGTTTGCCAGCAATGCATGGCCCAGTTGAAAACGCAAGGAGATTCTTCCTGATGCCTTGTTATTTGGGAATAGTGGTGGTGATGTGCATGTGGAGGGAGAAGGTTGTTCTAAAGAAAGAATATTTGCATTTCAGCCATCGTTGGTTAGAGACCAGGCTGACAGAAGCTATTATCTTAAAGTTAGTTTAGACGATAATTTTCAGTTTACAGAAATTATTTAAAGATTGTTAGCTACTATGACAGTCTATCACAGATATTCTCTAAACTACCCAGTAATCAAGTTGTTAAGAGACAAGCAACATTTGCTTATCTAAATACAAGAGATGGATAGGGCATCTTCAAAAACCCCTAGAGATCTGCAGAATATGGCATTCAAAGATGTTATCTTAAATTAAGATTTTCTTTTTTTTTT
>CAJQZJ010033682.1:601760-617994 GCA_907164525.1 Lophiomys imhausi | reverse complement strand
CACAAAACAAAACAAGAAGACATGAATGTGTGGTGGGTAGTTCATTTTGGTTAAAGCACTTATCACCCAGCTTGACAATCTAAATTGGATCCCTGGGGCCCACATGGTGGAAGGAGAGAGCCAATTCTTACAAGTTATCTTCCGACCCCCACATATGTGCCATTCCACACAGGCACTCCCCAAACAAATAAATGTAAAATAATACAAAGCTAAACACCCACAAACTATATTATAACTATAAAAAGACATGAATTATACACAAAAAGATGCATTATACACATAACTGAAACCATCAAAGACAAATTGAATCAACAAAAAAGAACAGCTTGTCACTTCTGTGGAGTTAACACATAAAGAAAAAAATGTTCATGTTTTTTACTGATATTTTTCAATAAATAATTAATTTTTTGGTTTTTCGAGACAAGGTTTCTCTGTGTAGCCCTGGCTGTCCTGGACTCACTTTGTAGACCACGCTTGTCTTGAATTCACAGCAATCCACCTGCCTCTGCCTTCCGAGTGCTGGGATGAAAGGCATGCACCACCACACCTGTCTTTCAATAAATAATTGTAGCTATTAAAAATTAAAAGTTCATGGACTGGAGAGTTGGCTCAGAGGTTAAGAGCACTGACTGCTCTTCCAGAGGTCCTGAGTTCAATTCCCAGCAACCACATGTTGGCTCATAACCATCTATAATGTGATCTGATGCCCTCTTCTGGCCTGTAGGCATACATGCAGACAGAACACTATATACATAATAAATAAATCTTTAAAAAAATTAAAAGTTCAAACATTTTATGTGTCTCCAAAGTAACCTGAAATGATAATACTAAGCCAAATCTCTCTTTCTCTCTCTCTCTCTTTCTGTGTTGCATATGTACCTATACACACATGTTCATGCACCATATCCCTGGTAAGTCTAATGTACTGCAGTGGATAACCACAGCCCAAGAATAGTTAGACAACACTAACAGGACTTACTGAATTTAAAAAATTATGAGGATACAGTTGGGTGGATATGGATGGAGGGTTGGGAGGAGGTAGAGGAGGGGGCAATATCAAAATAAGGTGTATGAAAATGTTAAGGAACTAATGAAGTATTTAAAAATTTTTCAAGCCTTCAGGAGGATAGCAGTAGGACAGAGTAGGGGCATCACAGCTTAGCTTAACTTAGAGTGGAAAACAGTTAAAACAGGGTTCTCTTAAGGTTGAGTTGCACAAGGAGTATTAGGGGAAAACCACACAGATCTGAAGTTTTTTACTTTAAAAGTAATTCTTACATTAAAACCTTTAGAGGAATCTCACTGAGATAAAACTGAATTTTAACACAAGGTTCTTTTGGGTTACAGTGTTATTTACTAGGGAATGGATGAGAAGTGATTAGTAGACAGGCCAATTATCTTCATTGTAGTTTTCATAATTATAATGTGTTGATTTAGCCAGGAATCATGACTGTATTATCGTTATCAATTATAAAAGTAATCAAGCCTGCAAACAACGCTGCAAGCTAGTGTCCCTGGAAACTTGTTGTCCATTACTTTGGATTCTTCCCTTCACAGTCCCCCAACAGTGTGGAGTGTTGTTTTCTTTCTTCATTTGTATTAATAACATGTTAGAGAACAGACAGACACCATGAAAGAATCATCAAAACATCTATTCACCCAGACATTCTGAAAGTTCAGTGGAAGTTCAGCTACTTCAGCTCCTTTGGTACACATAGCTTCTCCCCAAACATGCCAACTTTGCTACACTAATTGGTCACTTGGGGGCACATCTTTCCCAGGGAACTTCAGAGAAACTGGAAGTTACTAGTTATTTCAGTGTTAATAAGCAGGGTTGTTGTAGACTTCCCACAGTTCCCTGGGGAAGTTTGGAGTATAAATGTTTTCTGCATTGGTGAGCTAAATCTGTAGGACCAGCAGTAAGGACCTTCCAGCCTGAGTTCAATCAGTGTATTCTGGGCGCAGGCAGAGATTTGAGGACCCAGAACTGACTTGGCAGTTAGAAATCAAGGCAAAGGATCGACAAAAAAAAAAAAAAAAAAAAGTACCTTGTGACCATTCTCAGTTCATTTAGCCTCTCTAGGAATATCTACAGCTCAGAAGGCAATTTATTTAGGTTTTCATCTCACATGTAACAACACTCTATCTTTCCCCACAAGGGTCACTAGTCCCAGTAGTCATGGCTTTTGTTTTTTTAAGTCCAAGAAATCCAAGTAATATCCTATTTCTTGTAGTCTTAAAACCTCTAGGTCTGATGATCTGTGAATAAACTAAAAATTAGATCATAAAACATATATAAAACCACACATATATCAATGTATATTTCTACAACCACCATCTTTTTCATTTTATAATGGGCCATGAGAATACTGTGTGTACTGACTTAAGCCACACAACTCTCTTTTAACTCAAACTAACTTTTTTTTTCACCCTACCTGGTGAGAGGAGTCAAACTTTTGTTTCTTGAAGGTCACAGTGATGCTATCTCTGTTGAATTGTCTTAATCTTCCAGTAGCTTGAATATCAAGCCTGGAATATTCATTACTATAATAGGATACTAGTGTTAATTCTCCACTGTGGTAGGAGTTAGTTCTCTTTAGTACTCTTTAGTGAATTAGTATGGAGTTCAGCCTGGCATCTGGCATATAAGGAGGAGCTTGGTGTTGCTTGGACTTGGGGCTGAGATGGGCCGAGCCCAGTTGAGGCCACAGCTCTGTGAGAAACAAAACAAAACAAAAAAATGCCTAGTTTAAGGGGCATGGCTAAGAAACCACACAAGCTGGAGATGAAATTCGGCACTGTGAGAAGCCACAGAGATGGCTGGCTATCTCAAGAGATCTTATGGGATGTCGAGGCTGCCTAGGATCAAGAGACGATGGTATGTATGCCAGAGAGCTCCACTCGGCGCTCTGTTCCTCTTGCCCTCATGGACAGAGATGAAGTGTACAGCAGGGTATGCCATTCATCAGCATTTAGGCTGTAGTAGCCTGAGGCAAACCCCGTAAGCCAGCCTAAGAAGACTGGCAGAAAAGGCACGGCATGGAACCTACTAAGAGAAAACTGGACATGAAAGATGACTGTTCAGGGCCCTGGGAGTGCCAGGAGATTTTCAGAGGCCGGGCAGAGGACTACTAGGCCGTGAAGTATACACAGGCTGAGGAGACTATAGAAGTGAGTTTCAACTCATGGAGGAAGCGAATCTCAAGTTTAGTGGTCAAAATAGGCTGACCTTATAAGCAGGCCACAATCTTGCGGTTGAATGAAATAAACTGACCATGTGAACTGGCAGATTAGTTCCAACGGACTGCCTTCTGTGACTGCCAGACTGTTAAAAATCAAGCTTTCCCACATGGACCTATGCTAAGAATGTTAATATCCTTTTAAGAAAATCAAGATAGTGTTGGTTAGGTGTTCCTAGATATTAAGTGTTTATAGGTATTAGGATATAGGTGTTTGTTAAGTATTAATAAATATATAAGTATTTTAAATAAAAATTTTCTGTCACACTCCATTAATAGTGTGCAAAGATTTCTGTTGTAGTTTCATTTCTTGGATGTGACAAAACATCTTAAGAAAGAGTATCTTAGGGGAGAAAAGGTTTGTTTTTGCTCACAGTTCCAGGTTACAGTCCATCAATGTGGGGAAGTCACAGTGGCAGGAACCTGAGGCAGCTGGTCACATCACAGCTACTGTTAGGAGTGGACAGAATTCAGTGCGTGTGTGCTTGCTGCTCCGCTTGCCTTTTCTACTCTTCGACAGTCTAGGACCTAGACTCAGGCAATGGTACTGCCCATGGTGAGCTGTCTTCTCACTTCAATTAATCAAACCAAGGAGAAATCTCCTTTCAGGCATGCTCACTGGTCTAGACCGTTCCTCATGGAGACTCTTCCTAGGTGGTCTCAGGCCACAGGTTTTCTCTTCTCATCCTTAACAGCACCTATAATCACAGGTCGTTTCCATAACAGACACTGTTACTAGAGTGAGGTGAGTTCTCACGGTGGATTTTGCATATAATCCCCTGGTGGTTCGTGATGGTGAACATTTTTCATTTCTCTATAGGTCATTTGTATTTCTTTTTTTCCCAGAAATTTCTTTTTTTTTAACTTTCTTTTTTTTTAATAAATACTTTATTTTTTTTTCTTCAAGTTACATCTCAGTAACAAACCCCTCCCTATTCCCCCTTCCTATCCCGCCCTTCCACCCTCTTCCCTCCAGAGGTTTCCCCTTTCAGTCCAACAGCTGGTTCCTTCTCTTATAACAGTAAGTATTATACAAAACAACAGATATAAATATGCCATATTTATGAGAGTTAAATGGCCCAGTATACCTTCCCAATGTCCAGTTTATACATATTTGGCCCCTGACTTTAACATTCTACTATCTAACCATCTCCATGAGTTTAAAGGTCTATATCTGCTATAAAGTTTTTGGAGCTTATTGTATATTCCATGTATCAGTTTTTAATCCAATGTATATTTTCAAATATTTTATCTCATTTCACAGATTATATTTTTACCCTGTTGGCTGTTTATTTGACATAATCCCATTTCCTCCTTTGGATACATTTGTTGTGCTTTTGGGTTTATGTCAATTTCCATTTCCTGAAGTGTTTTTTCTGGTTTTTTTTTTCCATAGCTTTATTCTATAGGGTGGCCTATTTAAGTCTTATGTGCATTGTGAATTGATTTTTTTGGTACCTTTAGAGAGATAGGAGTCTATTTTCATTTTTCTGCATGTACATTGTACCATTTTAAAAAATCAATTGGATGTAGAAGCATGGTTTACTTCTTTGATATCTACTTTGTTTTATTGGTACATGTTCTGCTTTTATGCCAATGCCATGCTGCTTTTTCCATTACAGCTTTGTAGTATATTTTAAAGTCAGATACTGTAATATAAGATCCTCTGTTTTTTTCTCCTTGCTCAAGTCAGCATTGGATATTCAGGGGTTATGCATTCCATGCAGGCTTTAGTGTAGTTTCTTCTAGTTATGTGAATAATATTTTTAAAGTATTTATTTGTCTTTACATTTAAAAAGTAATGATTGTATTTTTTGAGATTATAACTATATCATTTTCCCTTTCCATTTCCTTTCTCTAAACCCTCCCATGTTAGCCCCTCTTTTAAATTAATGTCTTTTTTCTTAATTGTTGTTACATGTATATATTTGAATATATATTTCTAAATAAATAAATACACCTGCTCTTTTAGATTTATTTATTTTATATGTATGAGTGTTTTGCCTGCATGTATGAATGTGTACCACATACATGGATGTCCCTATGTTGGTCAGAAGAAGGGGTCAGATCCCTGGGAACAGGAGTGACAGACAGCTATGAGCTGCCATGTGAGTGCTGGGAACTGAACCTGGGTCCTCTGCAAGAGCAACAAAGACTCCTAATGACTGACCCATCTCTCTGACTCTATTGTTGACATTTTTGAGACAGGGTCTTATGAAGCCTGACTGGCCTCAAACTGAATGTGTATCAGAGAATGACCCTGAACTTTTGATCCTCTTGCCTCTGCCTCCCAGCTGCTAAGACTGCAAACCACACCCAAGTCTGCAAGTTCTGGGGACTGATTCCAGGGCCTCCTGCATGCTGGGCATGCATCAGTATTTTCAGCGTGTTATTCATATTTAAATAGGAATTATAGTGAATCTATATGTTGCTTTCAGGAGTGTAGACTTTTGAGGACTTTGATTATTTTCTGTCTTTCCATTTTGTGTGTTCCTCCAATTTTTTTCTTTAATATTTTATGGAAGCCATTAACTCTTTTGTTAAAGAGTTAGGATCTTGTTTTCTGTAGCTATCATAACCAGTATTATTCCTCCCACCCCCAATACAAGGTTTCACTGCGTACCAGTCCTAGTTGGCCTGAACTAGCCATCCTTCTATCTCAACTTTCTAAGTTCTGTGATTACAGGTGTGCATCACCACATCCTGTTCCAATAAAGGTTTTTACAATTTTTTTTCATATACCTAAGATCTTTGCCCTTTTCTTTTCTTTTTTTTTTTTTTTTTTTTTTTTTGATTTTCAAGACAGGGGTTCTCTGTGTAGCCCTGGCTGTCCTGGAACTCATTCTGTAGACCATGGTGGTCTCGAACTCAGAGATCTGCCTGTCTCTGCCTCTTGAGTGCTGGGATTAAAGGTGTGTGCCACTGTGCCTATCTCAGGATTACTTTTTGATTTCCATTTCACATAATTTGCTTTTGGTATAAAAAGCAGATTACAGTATTTTATAACCTATAACTTTGCTGCATGCATTTATTTATTTTGATAATCTTTTTTTGTGTGTGAGGTCTTTAAGGTTTCTATAGTATCAAATATCTGAAAACAGTGACAGCTTGACTTCTTCATATCTGAATTTTGTTTTTCTAGTTACTTCAGTTGCCAAAATAAGTTGCTTATTTGAGAACTTCCTGCTTGCTATGGTCCAACTATGAAATATTCCCCATAGTCTTATGAGTTGAATGCTTTGTCCACCTGGTGGAACTATTTGGGAAAGTGGTGGACACTTTAGGAGGCAAGACTTAAATGGAGGAAGTGGTTAAGGAGACATGCCCTCGCCGGGCATAGTGGCGCACGCCTTTAATCCCAGTACTCGGGAGGCAGAGGCAGGCGGATCTCTGTGAGTTTGAGGCCAGCCTGGTCTACAAAGCGAGTCCAGGACAGCCAGGGCTACACAGGGAAACCCTGTCTCGAAAAACCAAAAAAAAAAAAAAAAAAAAGGAGACATGCCCTTAACCACAACTGGTCCCCCGTTCCCTCCCTTCCCTGCTTCCTGTCTACACAGTGAGTGATCTCTGCCATGTCCTCCTGCTGCCATACCATCCTCAGGCCTCACCACAGCCCAGAATCAACAGGGCCAGTAACTACAAACCTATACATGAATCTATGAGTTAAATAAATTATTCCTCCATCAATAATATCAGGCAATTGCCATTGCAATAAAAAGCCTATTACATTTATTATTTTTTGATGTGGACAAATGGTTATCATAAACTTACCTCTTGGTAGAGGTTTGACTGTAGTTCATCCTTATATCATTTGTTTCAGGATATTTAAACAAAATTATTCTTGATTTCTTACTCTAACCACTGGTTATTCAAGAGTAATTTTTTAAAGATTTTTTTTCTCAGCAGGATTTCTCTCTGTGGGCTTGGCTGTCCTGGAAATGACTTTGTAGACCAGGCTGGTCTCAAACTCACTGAAATCTACCTGCCTCTCTATTCTCTGTCTCCTGAGTGGTGGGATTAAAGGTGTGCACCACCATGCCTGACTTTTTAAAGAAATTAAAAAATATTTATGTGTATGAATGTTTTTCCTGCATGTATGGATATGGAGCATATGTGTTTGGTGCCCTCAGAGGTCAGAAGGGGTTATCAGATTCCCTTGGAACTGAAATTACAGGTAATTGTGAGCCACCATGTGGGTGAAGGAAATCAGGCTTAGGTCCTCTGCAAGAGCAGCAAGTGCTCCTAATCCCTGAGCCTATCTTCTCCAGACCCTCAAAAACAATGAGTAATTTCCATGGCTCTGCATAGTCTTCAAAACTTCTCTCATCACCAATTTCTAGCAAATTGCATTATAAACATAAATGGTACTTGATATGGTTTTCTATAAAATGTGTTGGAATTTGTTTTGTAGCTTATCCTATGATCTCCTCTGGAGACTGGCCAATTCACTGTTGATAAGTAAATATTGTCTGCTGTTGTATAAAATGTTCTGTAGATATCCATTAGGCCACTTGTGCTAGGGTAAACTCAACCTTTCTATTTCTTTATTGATTTTATACTTTTTGATTTTATTGAAAGTAGGGTGTAGTATTGCACAAGAGTTCATCTCTCCATTTAGTGTAGGAACTAATTTAAAAGGTGTTAGCTTTTTTTAATTCCTGCCCTAGCTCCAAATAATAGACAGACCTATTAGATTTATCCAAAAAGCTTTAAGCACAGTAACCGGGCAGATAATCATCTATCCTAAGCCAGCTATGCTAGCTTGGCTACGTCCCAGCCACATGCCTGTTACTTGCCAGCTCAGTCTCATATTGGCTGCTTTTGCTCAGTCTGTTTGTCCTCAGGGTCAGCTTCTCTTGGCCACCTGCTCATGGTCCATCTTGCCTCATGGTGATCTCCTTCTTCCTCCTCCTCCTCCCTCTCCCTCCTCTCTCTCCCTTTCACCCCTGAATGGGATAGGAAGTCCAGCCTTCCAATCTCCTTTGCCCAGTCATTGGCTATTCAGCTTTTTATTAACCAATAAGTGATAATTGGGGAGCATTCTTTATATAATATTGATACATGAGATTCTTCATAGAAATGACAATGCCCATGTTTGAACTGCAACCAGATCTTAGGGCATAGAAATCAGCATCTGAACACAAGTGCACAAAACCAACCCCCCAAAATTTAGGTCTACTGATACTTGTTTTTATATATGTTTGCTCTGATGCTAAACACATGCAAAAACTAGGCAGTTGGTGGTGCACGTCTGTCTTTAATTCAAGCACTTGGGAGGCAGAAGCAGGTGGATCTCAGTGAATTCAAAGCCAGCCTGGTTTATGGAGTGAGTTCCAGGACAGCCATAGCTACACAGAGAAACCCTATCTCATAATCCTGATCTTCCCTGCAGCACTAATTCTTGGCTCCTATGTACACATTGCCTGGGAAGTGATGAGAGTCAACTCAATGGGTGGATGCAGAAAAGCTCTTGGAATATGTGGTTCCCACCTCCTGGTGGTTTCTCTGCTTTATGGCTCAGCCATTTACACATACTTACAACCCAAGGGCAGTTATTCTGAGAATGATGGAAAGTTTGTTGCCCTTTTTTGTACTATCATCACCCCCACGTTCAACCCTCTGATCTATACCTTGAGGAACAAGGATGTGAAGGGGGCTCTGTGGAAGGTGCTAGGGAGAGGCACAGACTAAAAGTAAGAGAAAAAGCAGGACCACTACAAGTTTCTGTGATATCTCTCATATCCTTAAGTTCATCCTGTTCTACTGACCAGTAAATTATCCTCCAGCAAGTCTCAGAATTTTGTTGCTTCCCTCTTTGGGAGTTGGAAGTCAAGATCTCTTTAACTTCTTTCTCTGTTAGTGATTACAGTCCTTACAGGAAGGGAGTAAAAGTTGATTTATCTCAAATATTGAAAAAGAATGTTTGAAAAGACAGTGTATTCTCACCATGTGCAGAGAACAGCACAGGTGTGTAGGAATTTCTGTGTGTGAGGGAAGAGTTAACTGAATGTGGCACCCCTTTTCCAAAGCAAGTGATTCCCAATGTATGTCATGTACATGGCACTTTGCCTATAGAACATTGTTCACCACCTGCTTCCTAATTAGTTGCCTGCATTCTCTCATATCTCAACGTTTAGGTTGTCAGGTTGCCTGGTTGCCTCTGCCTTTATACTTTTTTTAATGTTTATTTATTACATTGTTACATCTCCATTGCCACCACCTCCCTCCACCTCATCCTAGCTTTAGCTTGAGGCAGTCTCTCCAATCGTCATCTTCTGGCCCTGTGCCTCCCCTCACCTGCCCAATGCCCTGGGACCCTCCAAACTGCTCTGAGCTGGGGACAGTCTCTCCAATCATCATCTTTCAGACCTGCGCCTCCTCCACTCTGGGCCTCTCAATCTCAGGACTACATAGGACTACATAGATCTACATATCACTACATAGAGCTACATAGGACTACATAAGAATACATAGGACCACATAGGACTACATAGGACTACACAGGATTACACAGGACTACACAGGATTACACAGGACTACACAGCCTGGGCAGAGCTACAGCTCAACTAGATTATAAGGCCTCCAAACCAATGCTCCTTCCTTGACACCAAGTTCAGAAGGCCCCAGGAGCAAAAAACTAAAGAACACCAGATGGCAAAAGGCCAGTGAAAGCACAGGACTGACAAAAGTCAGGGAAATATGACTCCAACAAAACTCAACCACTAATACAGCAAGCCCTGACCATCCCACCATGGCTGAATACAAGAATTTGATGACAACTCTATACTTATGAAAATGATAGGGGCCTTAAAAGAAGAAAATAAATCCCTTAAAGAATCTCAAGAAGCCACAATCCTACAGATGAAAGTAATGGAGAATTCCTTTAAAGACTTCAAAGTCAAACAAGAATGGGAAAGAGAGAAGGCTATGAAAGAACTGCAGGCAAAGACAGCCAAACTGGAACAGGAAATGTATAAAAAAGTTCAAGACATGAAATTAGAAGTGGAAACAATAAAGAAAACACAGAGACAATCCTGGAGGTGGAGAACCAAGGAAAGAGAGCAGGAAATACAGACATGAGTGTCATCAATAGGATGCAAGAGATGGAAGACCGAATCTCAGGCATGGAAGACTTGATTAAAGAAATCAATACAACAACCAAAAAGAAAGAAATCTAAAAAAGCCCTCACTCATAACATCCAAGAAATCAAGGACTCAATAAAAAGGTGGAACCTAAGAATTATAGGCATAGATGAAAGAGAAGACTCCAGACTCCAAGGACCAGGAAACATTTTCAAGAAAATCACAGAAGAAAATTTTCCAAACCTAAAAAAATGTGATCCCAGTAAAAATCCAAGAAGCATACAGAACCCCAAACAGATTGGACCAGAAAAGAAATTTCTCCCACCACATAATAGTTGAAACCCCTAATATACTGAACAAAGAAAAAAATGTTAAAAGCTGTAAGAGAAAAGGCCAAGTAACATATAATGGCAGACCCATCAGAATTACACCCAACTTTTCCTCAGAAACTTTAAAAGCCAGAAGGGTGTGGTTGAATGTGCTACAATCCCTAAAAGACCACCGGTGCCAGTCCAGATTACTGTACCCAGCAAAACTTTCGATTACCATAGATGGAGAAAACAAGATATTCCAGGACAAAGCCTTTATACTTTCTTAGTGCTCACTGTTACTAGGGAAATTAAAGGAGACTGTGGTCATAAATACTTCATCAAACATGTAGCGTTTTAAACATGATGTCCTTAACTAATACTTGAAGAAAATACAAAATCAACAAAACAGCACCAAATAAAAAAAAAACCATCAAAATCTTCTCAGGTGGGCCACAGGTTTGTTTGTTGCCACAGTGAAGATACTTCCATTGATGACAGAAGAGATTAGAAATGATCCCAAAAGCAATAAACATTGAGAAATTTGTTTAATACAAAAAAGAAAGAATGAGAGAGTAACTCTGGTGAATGGCGAGATAAGTTAGTGTAGGGAGGAGGTGTGGAAACAGCCGTCTTCAGATTTTACCACACCTGTTCCTTTTCATGTACTTAAATAATGGTTCAGATCAGAGTATAGATATTCTTGTAAATGAGCTTTAAAGTTTTATTATCTTTCAGGTTGGATAAAAATCTTAACTCTAATAGTGATCGCTACTTAAATAGTCTTTCAAATATTTTTATACAATTGTGAGAGTTAAATATGTTTAGCAATTCATGATTAAGCTTTACAGTTTTTTAAATAACTTATCCATGTTCACATGACATGGAGACAGTTTTGTAGCCCTAATCTAACCCATACCATTGCACTTCTTGATTCTTTTTTCTGAGAAAGTATTCACCTCCCCATCTACTTCTCCACAAAGTCCTGGGTATAGAAGCTAGTGAATCACCATGCTGGCGAATCACTGAGCTGTATGTCAGGCCAGTCTCAAGGGCCAAAGCTTAATAGTAACTCTTAACTAAGAGCTAAAGCTTAATTCCTTTCCTTAATGGAAAGGAATATAGTTGGAAGGGAAAGCAAATGTCAGCTCAATGCTCATTACAAACTCTCCTTGCTCCATTCGGGCCTGGGTCCTGCATTTGTCTGAAGTATGAACATTCTGGCATCAGTGTGAATGTTTTTGTTCTGGGAAGAAAGTGAATGTATGTGATCTTTGTTTCCATTTCTTGAGCCTTTTGTGTCAAAAATCCATGCTGAAGAATGTACTACATTGTCACAGTTAGTTCCTCAACATTTTAACTAGATATATTCCCTCTCCTGACCTCATTAGTTTCACTGATTAAGGCACTGAAGTTTAAGTAGTTTTTGCATGGCTTACTTTCAGTTACCTAAGCATTAAATGAAGGGTCAAGATTTGGACCTGGCCTATTATACTTCTGATCTTACTTTCTTAGCTACTACTTAGCCTCCATGCTTTTATACCTCTTCAGCTCAAGGTAATCACCAACCATAAGCATGTAGCAAATGCTTTCTCCTTCATCTTTTCATACTCTTTAAACAATAAACACACATATATAATATAATATATATATTATATATATATGAACCTAATAGTCAAAGGAGGACTAAAGTTTTGTCCTTTGACTAATGCTCTATCATTTGGCATGCAGAAAAGAAAGGTGGTTCTTTAAAAATAACAAAACCCAATATACAGCAATTGGTACAGCTGGGCACACACAGACATTGCTTTTGAAATTAATATCTTGTGGGATGCAGTTGCCATCTCCACAGAAACATCTAACCCCTGATTATCCATGGAACTTCTCATTTATGACAGAAATTAAATGCCAAGAAACCAAATAATCCAATCGAAAAATGGGGGATAGAGCTAAACAGAGAATTCATAGAGGAGGAATTCCTAATGGCTGAGAGACACTTGAAGGAATGCTCAGCATCCTTAATCATTAGAGAAATGCAACTCAAGACGACTCTGAGATTCCATCTCACACCTGTCAGAATGGCTAAGATCAAAAGCTCATATGACAACACATGCTAGTGAGGGTGTGGAGAAAGAGGAATCCTCCTCCATTGCTGGTGGGAGTGCAGGCTTGTGCAACCATTATGGAGGTCAGTCTGGAGATATCTTAGAAAACTTGGAATAGCTCTGCCTCGGGACTCAGCCATACCACTTCTGGCTATACATCCAAATGACTCCTCACCGAATCACAAGGAAGTTTCCTCATCTATGTTTATAGCAGCCTTATTTGTAATAGCTAGAAACTGGAAACAACCCAGATGTCCCTTAACCAAGGAATGGATTAAAAAACTGTGGTACATCTACACAATGGAATACTACTCAGCTATCAGAAACAACTAAATCACGCAATTTGTAGCCAAATGTATGGAACTAGAGAAGCTGATCCTGAGTGAGCTAACCCAGACTCAAAAGGATGCAAATGGCATCTATTCACGTGTAGTCGGAAAATAGCCATATAGTACAGGATAACTATACCACAATCAATACACCAAAGGGAACATGAACATAGACTTTTTTCCTGTCAATGAGACATTTTTCCCTGTGGTGCCGCCTTGTAGGCCCCCAGTGTACGAGGAGGCTCTTGGCCCTCATATGAATGCTGAACTGGAGTGGGGGACTGTTATGTAGGGACACTACACTCCAGAGGAATATGATGGAAGGGATAGGGGGTAGAGGGTGGGAGGGCGGGACTGGGAAGGGTGGAAAGAGGACACTGTGATGCAGATGTAAGCTGAAGTAATAAATAAATAAATTTTAAAAATTATAAATTAATTATTTATTGTAACTATTAGGAAAAAAATGTTAAAGTATTACAAAAATAAATAAACATGTAGCCCAGGTTAAAAAAAAGATTTTTAGCCACAAAGAGCAGAAAAAATAAATGCAACCTGAGATAATCATATTAAGATAATTAAGCCAATAGAGCATTTTATCTGAGAAGTAGGTGAATGAGATTAGTCACTGTGGAGTGAATGTGAGGTCCCATAGCAGACTGTGAAACACAGACAGTGTCTGAATTCCCACGGCGAACACTGAGACTGGTCATCATAAAAAACAGCTCATGCAGCTCCCAGAAACACCCCCCTGAGATGAACCAGCTCAGTCACCCATCTGCAGAGGAGTGCCGGCTAAAGCAGTTCTAGCCCACAAGCGGATTCAGTCCATGGCTCCAGCCACAGATCAGTGGCCCCACCTGTCTGCCTGATATCCAGCCCGCACATAGACCTGTACACCCAACAGGAAAAAACAGCCAGACTACAAGAGCAAAGGTAAGTAAGATTTTATTTTTTCCGGAGTTTCCAACATGGCAGCACAGTGTGCACTGTAGCTGAGTAGAAGACCTAACCCAGTCACAGAATAGCAAATAGGAGCCAAGACTGACTGCAAACAGAGCCACCGACTGTGTGTTCTCCACAAATATTGAGGCAGGTCACTCACCCCAGCACCAAGCATTGAGGCAGTCAGCAACAGGCACACCAAGGCTGGTACCCATATTGAGTGGAGCTCCCTGCCTGCATGGTAAGCATAGCTGCTGAACCAGAATGACTGGGTCAGTGAGGGGAAGAACACAGGCCCAATCACAACACTACCTGCCTTTCTGAGAAGACCAGCCAGCTCCTAGGTCCTCAGAGGAAAACTCCCTCCCGACTCCAATACCCTGTATATTGGTCCAATTGGGTCACAACCAGTTGAGGAGAGCAGCAGCCACTCTCCTCTCCAAGAACCAGTCTATTACAGGAACCTGCCCACCACATGGAAGTGGACACCAGGATCTCAGGATTAGCCTTCCCCCAGGGAAAGGAGTTTTCCTGAGCACCAAGGTCAACTGACAAAAGAAACAAACAGACAACACCAAGATCAATCAGATAGCAAAAGGTCAGTGCAAGAACATGGTAAAAAAAAAAAAAAAAAACAAAAAAACAAAGCAATATGATGTCTCCAGAACCTAGCAATAATACTACAGACAACTCTGGACATCCTAATATGATTGAAACAAAGGAAAATGACCTTAATCCTATGCTTATATTAATAATAGAAGGCCTAAGGGAGGAAATCAAATACTTCAGAGAGCAACAACAAAGTACTGAAAAGGAAGTGAGGGAAATGAATAAAGTGGTTAAAGGAATGGAAAACCTGAAAAGGGAAGTTGAAGCAATGAAGAAAATCCAATCCGAGACATCCATAGAACTGGAAAACCTTAAGAAAAGAATAGGAACTACAGGCACTAGCATCACCAACAGAAAACAAGAGACAGAAGAAAGAATTTCAGGCACAGAGGATAAAATTGAACAAATTGATACATCTGTCAAAGAAAATGTCAAATCTAAAAAAGTCCTGACAAAAAACCTTCAGGAAATCAAGGACACAATGAAAAGATGAAATTTTAGAATGATAGGAATAGAAGAAAGAGAAGATTTCCAGCCCCATGGGCCAGAAAATATCTTCAACAAAATCATTGAAGAGAATTTCCCAAATCTAAAAAATGAGATGCCTACAACTGTACAAGAAGCTTACAGAAATCCAAAGAGATTAGACCAGAAAAGAAAATCTTCCCACCACATAATAATCAAAACACTAAATGTATAGAACAAAGAAAGAATATTAAAAGCTTCTAGGGAAAAGGGTCAAGTTACATATAATGTCAAACCTATCAGAATCACACCTGACTTTTCTTCAGAGATGCTAAAATCCAGAAGGACCTGGACAGACGTCTTGCAGACCCTAAAAAACCACAAATGCCAGGCCAGACTACTATTCCAGCAAAATTGTAGATCAACATAGATGGAGAAAACAAAATATTCCATGACAAAGCTAAATTCAAACAATATCTCTACACAAATCCAGCTCTACAGAAGATGTTGGAAGGAAAACTCCAACCCAAAGAAGTTAACTACACACAAGAAAGCACAGGAAGCAAATAGCATGCCTGCAGCAAAACCAAAAGAAGAGAAGCTCACTCACACACTATTTCCACCAAATCAAGATGGCAGGAAGTAACAATCTCTGGTCATTAATATCTCTCAACATCTATGGACTCAATTCCCCAATAAAAAAGACACACTCTAGCAGAATGAATGTGAAAACAGAATCCCACATTGTGCTGCTTACAAGAAACACACCTCAGCAAATAAGATAGGCATTAGCTCCAAGTAAAGGGCTGGAAAAAGATATACCAAGCAAATGGACCCAAAAAACAAGCTGAAGTGGCCATTCTAGTATGCAATAAATTGGACTTTTAACCAACATTAATCAAAAGAGATGGGGAAGGACACTACATACTCATCAGAGGAAAAATACACCAAGATGAAATCTCAATACTGAATATCTATGTCCAAAATGTAAGACCACCCACATTCATTAAAGAAACACTACTGAAGCTCAAATCCCACATTGAACCTCACACATTAATAGTGGGAGACTTCAACACACCACTCTCACCACAGGACAGATCAATGATTCAGAAACCAAACAGAGAAATAATGAACCTCACAGATGACATGAATCA
>CAJQZJ010033682.1:587156-601360 GCA_907164525.1 Lophiomys imhausi | reverse complement strand
CCCTGACCCAGAGGTCATTGAGGAGAGAGTTGTTCAGTTTCCATATTCTAGCAGGCTGTCTGTTATTTTTGTTATTGTTGAAGCCTAGCTTTATTCCATGATGGTCTGATAAGTTACAAGGGGTAATTTCAATTTTCCTGTATCTGTTGAGGCTTGCTTTGTGACCGATTATATGGTCGATTTTGGAGAAGGTTCCATGAGGTGCCGAGAAGAAAGTGTATTCTTTTGTTTTGGGGTGAAATGTTCTGTAGATATCAAATAGGTCCATTTGATTCATGTCATCTGTGAGGTTCATTATTTCTCTGTTTGGTTTCTGCATCGTTGATCTGTCCAGTGGTGAGAGTGGTGTGTTGAAGTCTCCCACTATTAATGTGTTAGGTTCAATGTGGGATTTGAGCTTCAATAGTGTTCCTTAATGAATGTGGGTGGTCTTACATTTGGGATATAGATGTTCAGTATTGAGATTTCATCTTGGTGGATTTTTCCTTTGATGAGTATGTAGTGTCCTTCCCCATCTCTTTTGATTAATGTTGGTTGAAAGCCCAATTTGTTGCATACTAGAATTGCTAGTCCAGCTTGTTTTTTTGGGTCCATTTGCTTGGTATATATTTTTCCAGCCCTTTACTTGGAGACACTATCTATCTTTTTTGCTGAGGTATGTTTCCTGTAAGCAGTGGAATGTGGGATTCTGTTTTCGCATCCATTCTGCTAGAGTGTGTCTTTTTATTGGGGAATTGAGTCCATTGATATTGAGAGATATTAATGACCAGTGATTGTTACTTCCTGCCATCTTGCTGTTGGTGGAAATAGTGTGTGAGTGAGCTTCTCTTCTTTTGGTTTTGCTGCAGGCATGTTATTAGCTTCTTGTGCTTTCTTGTGTGTAGTTAACCTCTTTGGGCTGGAGTTTTCCTTCCAACGTCTTCTGTAGAGCTGAATTTGTGTATAGATATTGTTTGAATTTAGCTTTGTCATGGAATATCTTGTTTTCTGCATCTATGTTGATTGACAATTTTGCAGGGACTAGTATTCTGGCCTGGCATTTGTGGTTTTTTTAGGGTCTGCAAGACGTCTGTCCAGGCCCTTCTGGCTTTTAGCATCTCTGAAGAAAAGTCAGGTGTGATTCTGATAGGTTTTCCATTATATGTTACTTGACCCTTTTCCCTAGCAGCTTTTAATATTCTTTCTTTGTTCTATACATTGAGTGTTTTGATTATTATGTGGTGGGAAGATTTTCTTTTCTGGTTTAATCTGTTTGAAATTTTGTAAGCTTCTTGTACAGTTATACACATCTTTTTTTTTTTTTTGATTTGGAAAATTCTCTTCAATGATTTTGTTGAAGATATATTCTGGTCCATGGAGGTGGGAGTCTTCCCTTTCTTCTATTCCTATTATTCTGAGATTTCGTCTTTTCATTGTGTCCTTGATTTCCTGAAGGTTTTTTGTCAGAACTTTTTTAGATTTGACATTTTCTTTGACAGATGTATCAATTTCTTTAATTTTATCCTCTGTGCCCAAAATTCTTTCTTCCGTCTCTTGTATTCTGTTGGTGATGCTAGTGTCTGTAGTTCTGATTCTTTTCTTAAGGCTTTCCAGTTCTATGGATGTCTCAGATTGGATTTTCTCCATTGCTTCAACTTCCCTTTTCAGGTCTTCCATTCCTTTAAGTACTTTATTCATTTTCATCACCTCCTTTTCAGTACTTTGTTGTTGCTCTCTGAGGTATTTGATTTCCTCCCTTTGGCCTTCTATTATTAATATAAGCATAGGATTAAGGTCATTTTCCTTTGTTTCAGTCATGTTCAGCTGTCCAGAGTTGTCTGTAGCATTATTGCTAGGATGGAGACATCCTATAGTTTCTTTTTTTTTTTACCTTGTTCTTGCACTAACCTTTTGAATTTCCGATTGATTGACCTTGGTGTTGTCTGTTTGTTTCTTTTGTCAGCTGACCTTGGTGCTCAGGAAAACTCCCTGTCCCAGTGGTTGGCTGATCCTAAGATCCTGGTGTTTACCTCCAGATGGTGGGCAGGTTCAGGTTCCTGTTATGGACTGGCTCTCAGAGAGGAGAGTGGCTCCCACTCCCCTCAACTGCTTGTGACCCAATTAGACCAATATAGAGGGGATTGGAGTGGGGAGAGGGCTATCCTCTGAGGTCCTGGGAGTTGGCAGGTCTCCTCAGGAAGGCAGGTAGAGCTGTGGTTGGGTCTGTGTTCTCCTCTCACTGACCCAGTCGTTCTGGCTCTACATCTAGGCTGACTGTGCAGGCAGGGAGCTCCACCCACAATGGGTGCCAGCCTCAGTGTGCCTGTTGCTTACTGCCTCAGATGCTTGGGTGCTAGGGTGAGTGACCCACCCTCCCCAGTATTTGTGGAGAGCACACAGTTGTGGGCTCTGTTTGCACTCAGTGTTGGTTCCTAATTGCTTTTCTGTGACTGACTGGGTTAGGTCTCTGTCTCTCTGCTACAGTGCACACTGTGCTGCCATGTTGGAAACTCTGGGAAAAAAATCTCACCTCAGCTCTTGTGGTATGGCTGTTTTTCCCTCTTGGGTGTACAGGTCCACATGCAGGCTGGATATCAGGCAGACAGGCGGGTCCGCTGATTTGTGGCTGGAGCCGTGGGCTGGATCTGCTCCTGGGCTAGATATCCTCTAGCCAGAGCTCCTCTCCAGACCGGTGTGTACTTGAAGTTTTAGCTAGAGCAATAAGACAATTAAGGGAGATAAAGGAGATACAAATTGGAAAGGAAGAAGTGAAAGTGTCCCTATTTGCAGATCATATGATAGTATATGTAAGTGACCCCAAAAATTCCACCAGAGAATTCCTACAGCTGTTGAACTCCTTCAGCAAAGTTGCCGGATACAAAATCAATTCAAAAAAATTAGTAGCCCTTCTTTACACAAAAGATAAATGGGCTGAGAAAGAAATAAGGGAATCAACACCCTTCACAATAGCCACAAATAATATAAAATACCTGGGGGTAACTTTAACCAAGCAAGTGAAAGACCTTCATGACAAGAACGTCAAGTATCTGAAGAAAGAAATTGAAGAAGATATCAGAAGATGGAAAGATCTCCCTTGCTCATGGATAGGTAGGATCAACATAATAAAAAATGGCCATCTTACCAAAAGCAATATACAGATTCAATGCGATTCCTATTCAAATACCAACTCAATTCTTTACAGATCTGGAAAAAAATTCTCAACTTCATATGGAATATCAAAAGACCCAGAATAGCTAAATCAATCATGTACAATAACAGAACATCTGGAGGTATCACCATCCCAAATTTCAAGCTGTACTACAGGGAAATACTAATAAAAACAGCATGGTACCAGTATAGAAACAGACCAGTTGACCAATGGAATCTAATTGAAGACCCAGAAATAAACCCACACACCTACAGTCACTTAATTTTTGATAAAGAAGCCAAAACCACACAATGGAAAAAGGAAAGCATCTTCAATAAATGGTGCTGGTCTAACTGGATGTCAACATGTAGAAGAATGCAAATAGATCCATACTCATCACCCTGTACAAAACTTAAGTCTGAGTGGATCAAAGACCTCAACATCAATCTGGACACACTAACATTAATAGAAGAGAAAGTGGGGAAAAGCCTGGAACTCATTGGGCACTGGTAGCAACTTCCTGAACAGAACACCAGTAACTCAGGTGCTAAAACAATCAATCAATAAATGGGACCTTATGAAGTTGAAAAGCTTCTGTAAGGCAAAGGACACTGTCCTTAGAACAAAATGGCTGCCTACAGACTGGTAAAGGATATTCACAAACCCAACATCTGACAGATGGCTAATATCCAAAATATATTAAAAAACTGAAGAAATTAAACACCAAAAAATGAAATAACCCCATCAATAAATGGGGTACAGAGCTTAACAAAGAATTCACGGAAGAGGAATCTCTAA
Organism: Lophiomys imhausi; assembly: GCA_907164525.1. Classification (NCBI taxonomy): domain Eukaryota; kingdom Metazoa; phylum Chordata; class Mammalia; order Rodentia; family Muridae; genus Lophiomys; species Lophiomys imhausi. Next base: position 597,435 of record CAJQZJ010033682.1, on the reverse strand, counting down.
GGCCGAGAGGCACCTGAAGAAATGTTCAACATCTTTGGTCATCAGGGAAATGCAACTTAAAACAACTCTGAGATTCCATCTCACACCTGTGAGAATGGATAAGATCAAAAACTCAAATGACAGCACATGCTGTCAAGGATGTGGAGAAAGAGGAACATTCCCTCATTGCTGGTAGGAGTACAAACTTGTGCAACCTATTTGGAAATCAATCTGGAGATATCTTAGAAAATTGGGAATAATTCTACCTCAAGACCCAGCCATACCCCTCTTGGGGATATATCCAAAAGATTTGAAATGAAACCACAAGGACATTGCCTCAACAATGTTCATAGCAGCTTTATTTGTAATAAAAGCAACCCAGATGTCCTTCACCTGAAGAATGGATAAAAAAAACGTGTGGTATATTTATACAATGGAATATTACACAGTTATCAGAAATCAGGAAATCATGCAATTTGAAACCAAATGGATGGAGCTAGAAAGGCTCATCCTAAGTGAGCTGACTCAATCCCAGAAAGATAAACATGTTATGTAATCTCGTATAAATGGATATTAACCATACATCACAGGACAAGTATCCTACAACCCACACACCCAAATAGATAGGAACCTAGCATATCTATCCTAGGAAAAATTTCACCCACCAATGAGTCATGGAATCTGCTGCAGGTTAGTGGAACACGTTACCCTAGATGGTGTGCCATATCAATCCCCAGGACAAGTGGAAGCTCTTGGCCCTCACATGACTGAAGATCTGAGGGAGTATGATATGTGAGGGTCTACCTCATCTGAGGAGAAGGAGACTACGAAGTAGAGTAACAATGATGGAAGGAGGGAGGGAGAAAGGGAGGGAGGGAGGGAGAGATGAAGGGAGGGAGGGGCCAGGAAGGGAGGAGGGAGGAAACTATGTTCTAGAAGTAACTTGAGAAAACAAAATAATACTTTTTTAAGAAAAGAGTTAATAATCTTAAAAAATAAAATAAAAATACGATATAAAATTTTTAATCTATAATTTATCAAAGGTATACTTGCCTTACTGGCATGAAAGAAAAATGGCCTTAATTTCATATTAGAATGTTAGACTGCAGGTGGCCACATAGATTACACAAACTTGATAGCAGCTTAAAAGATTTTTTTTGTAGATATAAAGGATATTTTCATTGTTTTGGCATTTAAAAACAGGTAAGAGGTTTAAAATACTGTAAATAAATTAAAGGCTAGTGCAGTTCAACCTGCTTTTCTAATCCTACAAGAGTTGAAAAATTTGGAGCTAAGGTAAAATATATGAAAAGCGTGCTCTTAGCCCATGCCTTTAACTCCAGCAGAGACAGGAGGATCACTATAGAGATATTGTCTTATAAATTCTAGAGTTAGGGGATCCAAGATGGCGGTGGCCGGCGCGGAAGTATTTTGATTTCGGGGTCAACAATCTCAAGGCGGCAAGTGTTCCAGGATGCTGTACAAAGGACACGACCCCTTCTAAATCTCATCCAGCTACACAGGGACCATGGAAGATGCCTGGGCAGGATGCCCCTTCCAAATCTCGGACACGCTAGGAAGCCTCTGGACCCGGGAATCAGGATAACCCATCCCCCCAAAAGGAGAGACCCCCAGTAAGTTCCAACCTAATACCCAGCTGGCAGATTCAGAAAACACACAGAGATAATCCCCACCCAGCTGGGCACTCCCAGGTCTCACACAGACGATCCAATTATCTAGCGCAAGGTTGCAACCCTTGGAAGTGAGCAGGAGATCCGCTGCAAAGTGCCTTCATAACACAGATCACAGTCTGTGATGTCACTGGCCAGTTTCCAAGCCGGGGGAGCAGCAAGGCTACTGCAGCTGAACTGCAGACTTACCCGCTACAGGAACCAACCCCGGGAAAACTGCAAGATATTTGAAATGGTCGTATATCGATCTTATGTACTAGTACAGGCCCTTCCAGCGGGGAATCAGAGCTTACTTGTAAACAGCTCCGCCACCTGCATTAATTAGGTCCCCACCTGGAAGGCGGAACTGAATGACTCACCTTATAGGGGTGGAGGAAGGCAACTCGAATCCTACCTACACCACAGTGCCCCCTTTGGACCCAAGTCCAGAAGACAGCAAATTCCACATGGCCAGAGGCCCCAGACCAAAAAAAAAAAAAAAAAAAACAGAGCGAAATGTCTCCAACAAAAGAAAGCAACGCTATTCTGTCCAGCCCGAACCACCTCACCACAACTGAAACACATGAAAACGATGACAATTTTACAGTATGGAAAGTGATAAAGTCCCTTCAAGAAGAACTTAAAACTATGAAGGAATTCAAAGAAGCCACAATCTTACAAGTCAAAACAACGAATAACATCATTAAAGAGCTCCAAGACAAGGTGACCCAGCTTGAACAGGAAAAGGATAAAGCAATGAAAGATCTCCAGACCAAAAAAAAAAAAGAAAACTGGAGAAGAAAATGTACAAAACAAACACGACCATTCAAGACATGAAAATAGAAATGGAAACAATAAAGAAAACACAGTCAGAGTTAAAAGAGGAAAAGGAGAATCAAGAGAAGAGAACAGGAACTACGGATGTGAGTATCAACAATAGGATGCAAGAGATGGAAGACAGGATCTCAGACATGGAAGATTCGATGGAAGAAATCAGTACAACATCCAAAGAAAATGAGAAAGCTAAAAAATCTCTCACCCACAACATCCAAGAAATCAAGGACTCAATGAAAAGACGGAACCTAAGAATTATAGGCATAGAGGAAAGAGAAGACTCCCGACTCCATGGTCCAGGAAATGTCTTCAACAAAATCATAGAAGAAAACTTCCCAAACCTAAAGAAAGAGATGCCAGTAAAAATCCAAGAGGCTTACAGAACACCAAACAGATTAGATCAGAAAAGAAACTCCTCTCGCCACATAATAATAGAAACTCCAAATGTAGAGAACAAAGAAAGGATATTAAAAGCTGTAAGAGAAAAAGGCCAAGTCACATACAATGGCAGACCCATCAGAATCACACCTGATTCTCCTCAGAAACTTTAACAGCTAGAAGGGCCTGGACAGATGTCCTACAAGCCCTGAGAGAAGATAGGTGCCCAGCCAGACTACTATACCCAGCAAAACTCTCTATCAACATAGAAGGAGAAAGCAAGATATTCCATGACAAAATCAAATTCAAACAATACCTCCTCACAAACCCAGCCCTACAGAAGATCCTAGAAGGAAAATTCCAACCCAGAGAAGATAACTACACCCAAGAAAACAAAGGAAATAGAAACCTCCACAGCAACTAAACAAAAGAGAAACACAAGACAGCCAGCTAAACCAAAATAATGGGAAATAACAACCCCTGGTCACTAATATCCATCAACATCAATGGACTCAACTTGCCAATAAAAAGACACAGACTTACAGACTGGATACGTAAACAAGACCCATCTTTTTGCTGTATACAAGAAACACACCTCACTATTGAGGATAAACACTACCTCAGAGTAAAGGGCTGGGAAAAGGTTTTCCAAGCAAATGGACCCAGGAAACAAGCTGGAGTAGCCACCCTAATATCAAACAAAATAGACTTCCAATTATGGTTAATAAAAAAAGACAGAGAAGGGCATTACATACTCATTAAAGGAAATATCCACCAAGAGGTCATCTCAATATTGAACATCTATGCCCCAAATACAAAGGCACCTACATTTATAAAAGAAACACTTCTAAAACTTAAATTGCACATTGATCCAAACACTTTAATAGTGGGAGACTTCAACACCCCACTCACAACTATGGACAGATCATCAAGACAGAAGCCAAACAGAGAAATAATGAGTCTAAAAGAGATCATGAACCAAATGGACCTAACAGATATCTACAGAACGTTTCACCCAAACACAAAAGAATACACCTTCTTCTCAGCACCTCATGGGACCTTCTCCAAAATCGACCATATAGTTGGACACAAAGATAGCCTCAACAGATACAAGAAAATTGAAATAACCCCTTGTATCTTCTCAGACCACCATGGAATAAAGCTGGACTTCAATAGCAAAAGAATCAACAGAAAGTCTACACTCACATGGAAATTGAACAACTCTTTACTAGAGGACCATTGGGTCAGGGAAGAAATAAAGAAGGAAATCAAAGGCTTCTTAAAATCCAACGAAAATGAAGACACAACATACCCAAACCTATGGGACACAATGAAAGCTGTGCTATGAGGAAAGTTCATAGCATTAAGTGCCTTCAAAAAGAAAATTGTGACAGCTCATATTAGCGAATTAACAGCTAAACTGGGTGAATTGGAAAAAAAAGAAGCAAACACTCCCAAGAGGAGCAGAAGGCAGGAGATCATCAAACGTACAGCTGAAATAAACAACGTAGAAACAAAAAGAACTGTACAAAGAATCAATGAAACCAAGAGTTGGTTCTTTGAGAAAATCAACAAAATAGACAGACCCTTAGCCAAATTAACTAAAAGACAGAGGGAAAAAACACAAATCAACAAAATCAGAAATGAAAAGGGAGAAATAACAACAGACATTGAGGAAATCCAGAGAATATTTGGATCCTACTTTAAAAATTTATACTCCACCAAATTTGAAAACTTAAGTGAAATGGACAATTTTCTTGATAGATTCCACCTACCGAAGCTAAATCAAGATCAGATAAACAGATTAAACAGCCATATAACCCATAAGGAAATAGAAACAGCCATTAAAAATCTCCCAACCAAAAAAAGCGCAGGGCCAGATGGCTTTAGCACGGAATTCTACCAGACCTTCAAAGAGGAGCTAACACCAATACTTTTCAAACTCTTTCACAAAATAGAATCTGAAAGAACATTGCCAAACTCATTCTACGAGGCCACAATCACCCTGATTCCTAAACCACACAAAGACCCAACAAAGAAAGAGAACTTCAGACCAATCTCCCTCATGAACATAGATGCAAAAATACTTAATAAAATATTAGCAAACCAAATTCAAGAACACATCAAAAGCATCATACACCATGATCAAGTAGGCTTCATCCCAGGGACGCAGGGATGTTTCAGCATACGAAAGTCTATCAACGTCATTCACCATATAAACAAGATGAAAGAAAAAAAAACCACACGATAATCTCGCTAGATGCCGAAAAAGCATTTGACAAAATCCAACACCTCTTCATGCTAAAAGTTCTGGAGAGAACAGGCATACAAGGACCATACCTAGAAATAATAAAGGCAATATACAGCAGGCCAGTGGCCAACATCAAAATTAATGGAGAGAAACTTGAAGCATTTCCTCTAAACTCAGGAACAAGACAAGGATGTCCACTTTCACCATTTCTCTTCAATATAGTACTTGAAGTTCTTGCTAGAGCAATAAGACAACTAAAGGAGATCAAGGGGATAAACATCGGAAATGAAGAAGTCAAATTATCCCTATTTCCAGATGATATGATAGTATACATAAGCGACCCCAAAAATTCCACCAGAGAACTCTTACAGCTGATAAACACCTTCAGCAAAGTGGCTGGATGCAAAATTAATTCAAAAAAATCAGAAGCCCTTCTTTATACAACAAACAAATGGGCTGAGGAAGAAATAAGGGAAACAACCCCCTTCACAATAGCCGCAAACAACATAAAATACCTGGGGGTAACTCTAACCAAGCAAGTTAAGGACCTGTAGAACAAGAACTTCAAGCCCTTGAAGAAAGAAATGGAAGAGGCCTTTAGAAGATGGAAGGATCTCCCATGCTCATGGATAGGTAGGATCAACATAATAAAAATGGCCATCCTACCAAAAGCAATATATAGATTCAATGCAATTCCTATCAAAATACCAACACAATTTTTTATAGACTTGGAAAGAGCTTGCCTCAATTTCATATGGAATAACAAAAAGCCCAGAATAGCTAAATCAATCCTGTACAATAAAGAAACATCTGGAGGTATTACCATCCCAGATTTCAAGCTGTACTACAGAGCAATAGTTGTAAATACAGCATGGTATTGGTACAGAAACAGACCAGTAGATCAATGGAATGGAATTGAAGATCCAGAAATAGACCCACACACTTATGACCACCTAATTTTTGACATAGAAGCCAAAATGGCACAATGGAAGAAGGACAGCATCTTCAGCAAATGGTGCTGGTCCAACTGGATGTCCATTTGTAAAAGAATGAAGTTAGACCCATACTTACCACCTTGTACAAAACTTAAGTCCAAGTGGATCAAAGACCTCAACATAAGGCTGATCACACTAAATCTACTAGAAGAAAAAGTGGGAGAAACCCTCGAACTGATTGGCACAGGTAACAACTTCCTGAACAGAACACCAACAGCTCAGGACTTGAGATCAACAATCAATAAATGGGACCTCATGAAACTGAAAAGCTTCTATAAGGCAAAAGACACTGTCATTCAAACAAAACAGCAGCCTACGGACTGGGAGAAAATCTTCACCAACCCCACATCTGACAGACGGCTAGTATCCAAAATCTACAAATATCTCAAGAAATTAAATGCCAAGAAACCAAATAATCCAATCAAAAAATGGGGGACAGAGTTAAATAGAGAGTTCACAAAGGAGGAATCCCTAATGGCTGAGAGACACTTGAAGAAATGCTCAACATCCTTAATCATCAGAGAAATGCAACTCAAGACGACTCTGAGATTCCATCTCACACCTGTCAGAATGGCTAAGATAAAAAACTCAAATGAGAGCACATGCTGGCGAGGGTGTGGAGAAAGGGGTACCCTATGCCATTGCTGGTGGGAATGCAGGCTTGTGCAACCACTATGGAGGTCAGTCTGGCGATATCTTAGAAAACTTGGAATAGCTCTGCCTCAGGACCCAGCCATACCACTTCTGGATATACACCCAAATGCCTCTTCACGGATTGATAAGGAAGTTTCCTCATCTATGTTTATAGCAGCCTTATTTGTAATAGCTAGAAACTGGAAACAACGCAGATATCCCTCAACCGAAGAATGTGTCAAAAAACTGTGGTACATCTATACAATGGAATATTATTCAGGTATCAGGAACAATGAAATTATGCAATTTGCAGCCAAATGGATGGAACTAGAAAAGCTCATCCTGAGTGAACTAGCCCAGACTCAGAAGGACACATATGGCATCTATTCACTTATAGTAGGATTTTAGCTATGTAGTAGAAGGTATCTATACTACAACTAACACACCAAAGGGAACTTGGACATAGACTTCTTATTTTTAATTTTTATTCTTTATTTATTTTTTATATATTAGTTATATATTTTTTTTAGTCTTTTTTATCTATTGTATGCTTATTGGTTTGTTTGTTTAGTAGTTCTCTCTCCCGGGCAACGAGACACTTTTCACTGATGGTACTGCTTCATAGATCCCCAATGAATGAAGAGGCTCTTGGCCCTCATACGACCTCTCAACTGAGATGAGGGACTGTTATATAAGGACACTTCACCCCAGAGAAATGGGATGGAAGGGTTAGGAGGTAAAGAAAAAAATGAAATGTAATGTTTCGGCCTTTTACTACTAGTTGTCATAAACTGTTTAGGATAATTAAGAAGTGCAAACTAATGGTTATGCAAGCCAGTCATTCTGTTAGGTACTATGACAGCCTATTATAGTTACTTGCTAAGCTAATCAGAAATAAACCTACTAAGAGACAAGCAACATCTGCTTACCCTAATATAAGAGATAGATAGGGCCTCTTCAAAAACCTCAAGAGATCTGCAGAATATGGCATTCAAAGATGTTTTCGTAACTTTAGATTTTTTTATATCAAGACATATCAACTCCTGACAGCACCCCCTATTCTCCTCCAAGTAGAAGATGAGCATCGAAGAATCTCCAGTGGAAGATGATTGAATTAGTCGCAAGCCTATCTCTTGGTAGGAAAATCCCCTTTCTCCAACTGTAGACAGAATGCTGTCCAAAAAGGACAAAACCTGGAAGCAGGTAAGTCGACAGCCTAGCTCTGCCAAGACAGGGTAGCTAAGTCCTTCATAACCCCTGTTCTACAATCAATGTCTGTCAGAGAAATGGGGCCAAATGACTGAAGATCGATGCTGTAATGTATGGAGAGAAAATGGGAACTGTCCAGGCAGCCACAGGTATGTCATTTCTTAGTTTGGGAATCTGCAGGCCCTGTACTTCCTATAAAATCAGATATATTTATCCCTCTCAGGTCTCTGAGGAGGTTGAAGAACAGATAGCTAGAGTCTCATAGTTAAATTTTGAGTTGTTTAGGAATTAAGAGGGTGTTCTGGATCTAAGAAGATGTTTTTAAAATTGTGATGCAAGTTAGTATGAAAGCTGAGTTAGATATAGAACTTTAAACTCATGGAGATGGTTAGATAGTGGAATGTTAAAGTCAGGTACCAAATACATATGGACTGGACAGTGGGAATGTACGCTAAGCCATATAACCCTCATAACTGTGGCCTAATTATTTCTGTTGTTTTGTATTGTATTTATTGTTATAAGAGGAAGAGCAATTTGTTGGACTGAAAGGAGGAGCTGTTAGGGGGAAAAGATAGAACTTAAACTTAAAAAAAAGGAAGGGAATGGGGGGGTTGAGGGGGAAGAGGGTGGGAGCATGGGACTGGAGAGAGGAGTAGGGAGGGGATTGCAATTGAGATTTAACTTGAAGAAATAAACAATAAATTAAAAGAAAAAAGATAATCAAGCCAATGTTAAACAAATGTATGTTTTCTCTCATTGGCAGTTTCTAGACTTTAAATAGAGTTTTGTATAGAGGTTACATATATGTGTCTATATAATTTTAGATATTTTGTATATGAACCTTATGTGTATAAATGTTACACATGTATTATATATACATATTGTACATATATATCTATATGCACATTACATACTGTATTTTATATACATATGGTTGCTCTATATATGATCACACATTTATAGAAATGATCAACAACATGAAAATATTGTTATTAAAAAAATTATAAGACTGACAAACCCTTGGCTAGAAAAAAAAAGAAAGAGAACACTTAACAACTGAAACCACTTCAGCAGACACTGGAAATGGGAAAGGCCTCTGGAGATTACTATGAGAATCCACAGACCAGTGAGTTCGATGACCTAATTGAAATGAACAGGTTCTTGGATACATTTGGGTAAGTGTGACTGAATCACAAAGAAATGTAAAGCCTCAACAGATCAATAGAAATCAATGAGATTAACAAAGTATTTAAAAACATCTCACCAAAGAGATAACCTGTTCCAGGTGGCCTCACTATTGAATATTACCAAAATTATAATAAACCAATATCAAACCTTCCTTGATTATTCTAGAAAAAAAGAAAAGCAGAAAATTCTTCCAGATTCACTCTGTAAGACCAGCATTACCCTGATAGCAAAACTAGATAAACACACACACACACACACACACACACACACACACACACACACTCACACACACACAAGTGCACAAAACTAAAACAACAAACAAATAAAAAATTACAGGCCAGTATTCCTGATAGCATAGATGTAAACATTTTCAATACAATATTAATAAATCGCATCCAATGATACATTTAAATATCTACTCATCATGACAAAAATGTGATTCTCCAAAATGCAAGAATCACATGACATCAATCACATGACACACAGGAACAAAAACATATGATGATCTCTCTATTGGGTTGGCTTGTCCAGCCTAGATATGAGGGCTTTTGCCTTGTCTTATTGTGTCTTGTTTTGTTGTGTTTTCTTGTTGTTTCTTGGAGGCCGGCACTTTCCTGAAGGGAAATGAAGAAGGGAGGTGGGGATGGAGAGCTGGGAAAAGTTAAGGGAGGGGAAACTGATCAGATGCAATGCATGAGAGAAGAATCTACTTTCAATAAAAAATAATTTAAGTAAAAACATGTTTATTTCCACAGATAGAAAAAAACATTTGATAACTTTCATCAGTTCTTTAAATAAAAGTGAAATACTTCAGTGCATGGTATGTGTTTTTTTTTTTGTGTGTGCATGGGTGTGTGTGATATGTTCCTAAATATGTGAACACACACACACATGTGTGTAGGTACTCACTTCTGTGTGTGTGTGTGTGTGTGTGTGTGTGTGTGTGTGTGTGTGTGTACAGGCTCAAAGATAGCACTGGGTATATTCTCCAATTTCGCTGCACTTTTATTTGTCTACTTTTAAATATTTTCAGATTTTTCATGTATGCATCTTCATATGTTTCCATGTGTGTTTGTATGTGTTATGCACAGGAACCTGAGGAGATCAGAAGATGGAGTTACAGGTGGTTTTGAGCCACCCAA
>CAJQZJ010033682.1:560080-577156 GCA_907164525.1 Lophiomys imhausi | reverse complement strand
CAGAAGCCAAAGTCTCATTTAGTCAGGAAAAGGAGTCAGTTGAAGGGGCAGGGAATGAAAACACCTTAACCTTGAAGCTCCATAGTTAGGGGCTGTGACTTTGCAGACGATGCTCCAGAATAAGAGACCAGATCTCCAGGAAGCAGGACAATGTCTTTGTCAGGTCCCTGTGCCCCCACTTGCTAAGGGATCTGTATGAAGGCTAAGTTAGTTGCCTATCATCTATATACATATATGAGGGCTTAGTTCTGGTCTATATATGCTTCCCCCCCTTTTTTGGTTAGTGTTTCAGTCTCTGTGAGCCTCTAGGGGCCTAGATTGGTTGCTTCTGTTGATCTGTATGTGTTGTTCTGGTCCCATCTGGGTCCCTTTATTCCTCCTCCCTCTCTTATATAGGACTCCCAGAGCTCCACCTAGTGTTTGTGATCTGCTGCTGGGTGGAGTTTCTCATAGGATAGTTATGCTAAGTTCCAGTTGCTTTGGGTCTGTGGGTTGTAGGATAGTTATCCTGAACTATACGGATAAAATCCAGTTATAAGTGAGCATATGGCATGTGTATCTTTCAGGGTCTGGGCTAGCTCACTCAGGATGAGCTTTTCTAGTTCCATCCATTTGGTTGCCAACTGCATGATTTCCCTGTTTCTGATAGCTGAATAGTATTCTATTGTGTAAATGTACCACATTTTTTTTTAATCCATTCTTCAGTTGAAGGACATCTAGGTTGTTTCCAGTTTCTAGCTTTTACAAATAAAGCTACTATGAACATCATTGAGCCAATGCCCTTGTGGTTTGGTAAAGAATCTTTTGGATACATGTCCAGAAGTGGTAAGGTTGGTCTTGAGGTAGAACTATTCCTAATTTTCTGAGATATTGCCATATTGATTTCCAAAGTGGTTGTACAAGTTTGCACTCTCACCAGGAATGAAGGAGTGTTTCCCTTTCTCCATATCTTTGCCAGCATGTGCTGCCCCTTGAGCTTTTTTTTTTTTTAATCTTGGCCCTGTGACAGGTGTGAGATGGAATCTCAGAGTCATCTTGAGTTGCATTTCCTGATTTCTAAGGATGTTGAACATTTCTTCAAGTGTCTCTCAGCCATTAGAAATTCTTCTTTTGTGAATTCTCTGTTTAGCTCTGTAACCCCCTCTTTTTGATTGGATTATTTGGTTTCTTGTTGCTTAGTTTCTTGAGTTCTTAGTTCTTTGTAAAATTTGGATATTAGCCCTCTGTCAGATGTGGGATTGGTGATCTTTTCCCAATCCATAAGCTCCCATTTTGTTCTAATGACAGTGTCCTTTGCCTTACAGAAGCTTTTCAATTTCATAAGGTTCCATTTATTGATTGGTGGTCTCACAGCCTTAACTATTGGTGTTCTGTTCAGGAAGTTGTCACCTGTGCTAATGAGTTTGAAGCTTTTCCCCACTTTCTCTTCTAATAGATTTAGTGTGTCTAGTTTTATGTTGAGGTCTTTGATCCATTTGAACTTAAGTTTTGTGCAAGGTGATAAGTTTCTCTCCATTTAATTTGATGTTGGCTACTGGCTTGCTGTACATTGCCTTTATTATGTTTAAGTGTGATCCTTATATGCCTGATATCTCAAAGACGTTTAGCATGAAGGGGTGCCGGATTTTGTCAAATGCTTTTTTGGCATCTAATGAGATGATCATGTGATTTTTTTTTTGTTTCAGCCTGTTTACATGGTGGATTATGTTGATGGATTTTTATATGTTGAATCACCCCTGCATCCCTGGAATGAAGCCTACTTGATCATGGTGTATGATACTTTTGATGTGTTCTTAGATTTGGTTTTCAAGTATTTTATTGAGTATATTTGCATTTGTGTTCATAAGGGAGATTGGTCTGAAATTCTCTTTTTTTATTGGGTCTTTCTGTGGTTTAGGTATCAGGGTGTCTGTGGCCTCCTAGAATAAGTATGGCAATGTTCTTTCTGTTTATATTTTGTGGAAGAGTTTGAGGAGTATTGGTATTGCCTTTTCTTTGATGGTCTGGTAGAATTCTGTGCTGAAATCATCTGGCCCTGGGATTTTTTTTGGTTGGGAGACTTTTAATGACTGTCTCTATTTCCTTAGGGGTTATAGGACTGTTTAATTTGTTTACCTGATCCTGATTTAACACAGGTATGTGGAATCTATCAAGGATATTGTCCATTTCACTTGGGTTTTCCAACTGTAGAGTATAGGTTTTTGAAGTAAGATCTGGTGATTCTTTGGGTTTCCTCAGTGTCTGTTGTTATTTTTGATTTTGTTCATTTGGATATTTTCTCTCTACTTTTTAGTTAGTTTGGCTAAGGGTTTGTCTATTTTGTTGATTTTCTCAAAGAACCAGCTCTTGGTTTCATTGATTCTTTGTATTGTTCTCTTTGTTTATAAGTTATTGTTTTCAAACCTGAGTTTGATGATTTCCTGCTGTCTGCTCTTCTGGGAGGGCTTGTTTGTTTTTTCTAGAGCTTTTAGTTGCACTGTTAAGTTGCTAGTATGAGGTGTCTCCAATTTCTTTTTGAAAGCACTTAGTGCTATGAACTTTTCTCTTAGCACTGCTTTCATTGTGTCCCATAGGTTTGTGTATGTGGTGCCTTCATTTTCAGTGAATTTTAGGAAGTCTTTAATTTCTTTCTTTGTTTCCTGACCCAGTGGTCATTGAGTAGTGAGTCGTTCATTGTCTATGAATGTGTAGGCTTTTTGTTGTTTCTGTTATTGTTGAAGTCCAGCTTTAATCCATGGTGATCCAATAAAATACAAGCAGTTATTTCTTGTATTGATTGAGTCTTGCTTTGTGACTGACTATATGGTCAGTTTTGGAGAGGGTTCTGTGAGGTGCTAAGAAGAAGGTATATTCTTTTGTGTTTGGGTGTTATGTTCTATAGTTATCTGTTAGGTCCATTTGGTTAATAATCTCTGTTAGTTTCATTATTTCTGTGTTTGGTTTCTGTCTCAGTGACCTGTCCATTGGTGTGAGTGGGGTATTGAAGTCTCCCACTATTAATGTGTGGGGATCAGAGTGTGGTTTAAGCTTCAGTAATATTTCTTTCACAAATGTGGGTGCACTTATATTTGGGGCATAGATGTTCAGGATTGAGATGTCATTTTGTTAAATTTTTCCTTTGATGAGTATGTAGTGTTCTTCCCTATCTTTTTTGATTAATTTCAGTTGAAAGTATATTTTATTTGATATTAGGATGGCTACTCCAACTTGTTTCTTGGTTCCGTTTGCGTGAAGACCTTATTTCAGCCCTGTACCCTGAGGTAAAGTCTATCTTTGTTGGTGAGGTGCATTTCTTGTATACAGCAGAATGATGGGTCTTGTTTCTGAATCCATTCTGTAAACCTGTATCTTTTTATTGGGGAGTTGAGTCCATTGATGTTGAGAGATATTAATGACCATTGATTGTTATTTCCTGTTATTTTGGTGTAGGTGGTAGTAATGTGTTTGTGTGTTTCTTTTGATTTTGCTGCAGTGGGGTTATTTGTTTTCTTGGGTGTAGTTATCTACTCTGGGTTGGAGTTTTCTTATTCTGGGTAGTTATCTACTTCTAGGTATAAGATTCTAGGATCTTTTGTAGGGCTAGATTTTGGAGAGATATTGTTTAAATTTGGGTTTGTCATTGGATATCTTGTTTTCTCCATCTATGGTGATTGAAAGTTTTGTTGGGTGCAGAAGTCTGGGCTGGCACCTGTGGTCTCTTAGGACTTGTAGGACACCTTCCCAGGCCCTTCTGGCTTTAAGTTTCTGAGAAGAAGTCAGGTGTGACTCTGATGGGTCTGCCATTATATGTTACTTGGCCTTTTTCCCTTACAACTTTTAATATTCTTTCCTTTTTTTTTGTACATTTGGAGTTTTAATTCTTATGTAGTGAGGGAATTTATTTTCTGGTCTAATCTATTTGATGTTTTATATGCCTCTTGGACTTTTACAGGCATTTCTTTCTTTACGTTTGGAAAATTTTCTTCTACAATTTTGCTGAAAATGTTTCCTGGTCCTTGGAGTCAGGAGTCTTCTCTTTCCTCTATCCTATAATTCTTATGTTTTGTCTTTTTATTGAGTCCTTGATTTCTTGGATGCTATGAGTGAGGAAATTTTTAGGTTTCTCATTTTCTTTGGCTATTGTACTGATTTCTCCAATCGAGTCTTTCATGCCTGAGATTATTTCTGTCTTCCATCTCTTGAATCCTATTGGTGATACTCATGTCTGTAGTTCCTGTTGTCTTTTCTAGGCTTTCTACCTTCAGGATTGTCTCTGCTTGTGTTTTCTTTATTGTTTCCATTTCCATTTTCAGGTCCTGTATCAATTTACTCATTCCTTTCTCCAGCTTGTTTATCTTTGCCTGTATTTCTTTAATAGCTTTATCCCATTCCGTCTCCTGTTTGTTTGTGTCTTTCTGGATGTCTTTAAGGGATTTCTCCAGCACTTTTATCTGTGTCTGCATCAGTTCCCACAATCTTGCTCCACCCCATAAGTATTGCTTTTCTGTTTGATTTTTCTCTATTTTCTTTCCTTTCACATGGAAAATACTTTTTATATATAAGTTACTGGTTTTACTTTTAATTTAAATTTACATATGATGATGTGCACAACTATAGGGTACAATGTCATAATTTGAACATACTTGCTACATGAAATAATCGAATCAGCGTAATTTGGATTTCTACAGATCCAACGTTTTTGTTATTTCTATGTGTTGAGATTCTTCTATTCTATAATTTTGAAATATATTATGGAGTTTGAAACACAGTCACATTTCTGGGACATAGAAGAACGTGTTTTCCTATATAAGTGAATTTTGGTTCCTATTAATCAAGTAGTTTCTATCTTATCTTACTCTTACCTTCCCAGGCCTCCAGTGATCAGTGCTCTATCCATCACTTCTATGACATCACTTTTGTAAATGTCACTGTATGAATAAGTAACTGTGGTGTTTCACTTTCTCTACCTAGTTTATTTCACTTAATGTAATGTCATCCAATTCTAACCACTTTGCTACAAATATCAGGACTTCATTCTTGTTTTGACTGACTGATATTTCATTGAATATTTGGACCACATTTTCTTTGTCCACTCAACCACTGGTGGACATCTGATTGACAGCTTACTTCTGCTGTGATGAATAGTGCTATACACATGGAGATAGAAAAGAAAATACTTTCTGTATCATATCACATAGCCAAACAGCAGCTCATGGTGAAGCTGAAGAGATGCTGTTGCCTCCCTCCTTTTATTCCATATCATCCTAATGCATCTGTCTTTTTTTCTGAGTAATTAAAATCAGGCCACATAAGAATCTATATGTACTTCATGGAGTACCTCTATTCATGCTTTTCTTAGTTGATACATATATTGTGGAAGAGTAACCACCATAAAAGACAGTAGAAATGGTCCATGAGATAAGAGTAGATATGGCTGGGGTCACACTTATTTATGAAAGAGCTGAGAACATTAAGTGACTACCTCTGGCATATCACTATCCACTTGGCATGATATGGTGAATGTTGATTTGGGAAAGTGTTGCTATTCTGACTTTGATCTTCTCTCACTGTCAGTTGTGCTGAGAACCCATGTCCATTCTCATTAAAAGAATTACTGTATCTTATTCTCAAACTCATTCCTTTGGAAAGTTAAGATATAAATCAACATGGTGCACAATGCCTCTAAACACTCTACTATAATGATTTTCATGAGTTCACTACTTCAAATTCCAGACAAGAAGGGAGATGAAATTACCAGGTCTGGCGAAGGGTATTTTCTAGTGATTAAGAGCCCTTGGTTCAAGGACAGTATGTGTTTCAGAATATGAGTGTTATTACACAGCATTTTATTACTCTCTTTCCCTTTTCTATGCTGAGTCTGTGCCTCTTCCTAGCACCTTCCACAGAGCCCCTTTCACATCCTTGTTCCTCAGGGTATAGATCAGAGGGTTGAGCATGGGGGTGACGATAGTATAAAAAAGGGCAAGAAATTTCCCCTCCTTCTCAGAATACCTGTGGACAGGTTGGAGGTATGTGGAGATGGCTGAGCCATAAAACAGGACAACCACAATGAGGTGAGATGTACACGTTCCAAAAGCCTTTCTACGACCAGTCATTGACTTGATGCTCAGCACCACCCTGACAATGTGGGCATAGGAGCCTAGAATCAGAACTAAAGGACAGACTAAGATTATGACCCGGGCCACAAACAAATTGGCCTCTGTCCCACCTGTGTCCTCACAGGTCAACTTCAGGAGAACAGGCAGCTCGCAGAAGAAATGGTTCAGTTGGTGTCCACAGAAAGGCATGGCCATCAGGAGACTTGCCTGAATCAGAGAGTTCACGAGGCCTCCCACCCAGGAGAACACAACCAAAGCCCTGCAGAGAACGGGGTGCATAATATTTGTATATTGGAGTGGGTGACACACGGCGGCATAGCGATCTATAGCCATTGCCACCAAAAGCACACACTCAGTTCCTCCCAGCGAGAGCACTATGAAGAGCTGGGCCACACACCTTCCAAAGCTGATGGTCCTGTCAAGCCCAGAGAGATTGACCAGAAGCTGAGGCACAGTGCTGGCAGTGTAGCAGATGTCCAGGAAGGAGAGGTGGCAGAGAAAGTAGTACATGGGTGTGTGCAGGCGGAGGTCCATTTGGGACAGAATGATGATCATGGTGTTGCCAAAGAGAGTCAGAGAGTAGAAAATAGAAAT
The DNA here is from genome assembly GCA_907164525.1 of Lophiomys imhausi. Lineage (NCBI taxonomy): Eukaryota > Metazoa > Chordata > Mammalia > Rodentia > Muridae > Lophiomys > Lophiomys imhausi. The sequence goes on along the minus strand of CAJQZJ010033682.1, from coordinate 570,464 downwards.
GAAGGCCAAAAGGACAGGTTCTAAGTGAGGCCAGTCTGAGAATCCCACCAAAGTGAAGTCCTCTTCTGAACTGGTGTTCAGATAGTCCATGGTCTTCCACCTGCACAAGTAGAAGACAAGTCAATGCTTTCTATGAAGAATGTTAATTAATTATTCATAAATGCACCAACAGCACACATTTTGAGTTTCTACTCTGTTCAGTTTTGTGGAGTCGTCCATTCCCCTCTCCAGTCACTCCAATCCATACACACACACACACACACACACACACACACACACACACACATGCATACATACATCATGTTCAGCTATTCTTCAGCTGGAGAGTAATAAATTAGCAATGGTGTGACCTCATGCATACCTGGTGCTTACAGAGGCCAGAAGACACTGTCAGATCCTCTGGAACTGGAGTTATTCATGGTTGTGAGCTGCCGCATAGATGCTGAGAACTGAATAAGGGCCTTCTGCAAGAGCAACAAAAAACTGCTGAACCATCTTTCCTGCCCAATACTTTATTTTTAAAAAAGAAACCTGAAGATTAATTACAAGTACATTTGGATAAGCTAAGGAAATAGGACAAGGATTAAAAAAATTGCTTTTTTTTTTTTAGAGATTGTTGTGCAAAAAACTACACAAAATTACAAGATTTTAGGTGTTCAGTGTAGGGATCTTTCACTTCCTTGGTTAAAGTTGATCTTATGTATTTTGTTTATTTTATTGCTATTATCAGTTGAATACTTTCTTTTTCTTGTGGTTGTCTACGGGAACATTATTTTTGTGTGGTGTTTGTATCTTACATTTAGCTGAATTCCTTTATTATTTCTGCCAGTTTTTAAAATTGCCTTGAGCTTCTAGCATTCTCTATTTACCAATGGTTCTCAGCCTGTGGGTCATAACCCCTTGGGGGGTTGCATATCAGGTATCCTACATATCAAATATTTACAATTCATAACAGTAACAAAATTATAGATATGAAGTAGCAACAAAGTAATTTTATGCTTGGGGGTCATCACAACATAAAGAACTTTATTAAAGGATCACAGCTTCAGGAAAGTTGTAAATCACTGGTTTAGATAGTCACATCATTTTTAAACAGTTGACTTTACTCCATCCTGTTTAAATTTGTCATCTTTTATTTATCTGTCCTGGGAAAACTGGATCTATAAATGCAGAAAGATCAAAATAGACCCATCTCCCACCTCATATACGAATAGCAACAGAATAGAATGATAGCCTTATTTATATCAACCCAAAGTGAGTGGAGAGAATGTGGGCTTCATCCTAAAGTTGATTTTGGCAAAGATTATTTAAACCTGTGCTTCCAAACACACTTGAAGCAGAGAGAGTGAAACTCAGTGTAACGTACAGGCTCTGGGTGGTTGCAATGTCTCCATGCTGATTCTGCAGTCACAGCATCTGCATTTGTATGGGACCGAGAAGAGTGGAGGGAGGAGGCTGTGATGGAGATGTAACTTGAAGTAATAAATAAATGTTATTTTTTAAAAATGTGTTCTTTGAGAGGAGTGATGTGACATGATGTAAAGGATCAACTTAGACCTGAATAAGAAAGGAAGACCATTATAAAAGGATTAAGCATAGTAAATGCTTTCATAGCTTCCATTGATAACAAAATAATCATGACAAAAATTTATCCTGTGAGTATGACGAATGATAATGATACAAAATGAAAAATTTGATACTTTTAAAATATTAATTTTATATATTTATTATATTATTCCATCATTCCTTATTTCTTTATGAGTATTCATGTTTCTGCCTGTGTGTTCTGTGCACAAGGACTTCCACAGAGGCCAGAAGAGAGTGCTGGATCATATTGAGCTGGACTTATAGGTGGCTGTGAGCTCTGGTCCTGGGGAAGAGTGGCAAGCATTTTAACCAGTGAGCTGTCTCTCCAGCCCCATGGAGTAAGTTACATGTACTATCCTTTTAGAAGAAAATAGTTATGTAAATGTAGAGGACCAATCATAAATGGATATAGTCAACTCTAGGGTAATATATTAAACAAGGTTTTAAAAAGTAGAAAAATTGAAAAACTTATTTACTAAGAAATGAGATAAAAGCCAAGACTTGTAAAGTGCTTGTTGATAAAGCACGGAAATAGAACAGTATAAAAAGTTGTTCTTTAAAAGTTGATGTTTTCTTTTTCTCCTCCTTCCTCCCCTTTCTTCTTTCCTAAGACAGGATCTTGCTCAACCCCCAGGCCAGCCTTCACCTCCAGGTCCTCCTACCTCAGCCTCCCAAGTACTGGGCTTATGGGGTCATATCAATATGTCTAACTAAAGACTGGTATTTATTGAGATTGAGATTATAGGAAAGAATGTGCAAAGCAAACATAGAAATAAATCTTCCCTTGAAAGAGCTTTTTCTTATGTTTACTATGAATAATTTTTGCTGGACTAATTTCTGCCTTGTTTTTTTCAAGTTTACTGAGAGAGAAGATCACCAATGAACCTGTCAATGCAGAATTAATAATTTCAAAAAGGTATCTTGACACTCTGAAAAACAGGATAAAGTAAAAATTAAAAACACAGAGTGTATCTATGTAGCTTAATCAATGTACCAAAGCTTTTTAAATTTCAGTAGTCTCTACAGACAAGTAAAAGATTTGTAAGTTCGTGCATAAATCCTTTTAGATGAGTTCAATCATTGTTTTTATTATCAGATTTTGAAAGTTCACTTCTGAGAGTTTTGATTTACTTAGCTGTAAAACCAAAAACAATGATTGGGCAGGCCTTTGATTGACATTAAAAGTTCTCAATATACTCCTGTTGGTGACATAGCACACTGTAATCTCAGCCATCTGAAGGCTAAGACACTGGTTCTGATGTCAGTCTAAACTATGTAGTGTTTCCCAAAAGTAAAAACAATGAAACACGGCAAAATTAAACAAGCAAAAATCACAAATGGCTTCAACAGGGTTGTTGAATGAATGAATTACCACGTTAAGTTCCTCAGCATTGTGCTCGTACATAGAAATATCTCAGCAAGATTTTCTTCCCATGTAAGAAAAGAGAATGAAGAAATCTCACACAATGATTTAACCATTCATGCTCTAAATTTTTATTAACAGATTCTGTAATGGCAGAGAAATACCGTATTTATAATTGAAGAAACATTTAGAATTCTAATTATATGATAATATGTACGTTACAATCACAGTATAAAAGAATTTGACCTGGATGAAGCTAGAATTAAATAAATAAGTAATCACTGAAGTATGTAATAGAACACAGAATTGAGCAGGAAAAACTGAGTTTAGATTCACAACCTCTGTTGGACAATCGTAAAATGGGGTGGTGGGGGAGACTAACAAATTTTCCATCCATTTATAAGAAATTAGAAAACACAGATGTAAAGGGGTAATGACCAGAGACTCAGCTGTAGCCAAATTGAAGACTAAACTGGACAACCCTTCTCACAGAGTATCAATCTTAGTTTAGAATGAGACCTGAGAATCATTCCTGCTAGGATTTCCTGTACCCTACTGACAATTGGCTCATGTACAGAATCACAACAGCCATAGACACCTGAAAGGACACATTAAGCCTCACCCAATGTTGAGGCCAGTGACTCCCTATGCTTAGCTCAGATCTACCCACTCTTCTTGTGCTGAGCCTGTGGTCAGTTGCTTTAGCTGTGATTTCTCGCTAACCCCTCACTGGGATTTTCCTCCACTCTTCCTTGTGGCAACAGCTAGTTTCTCACTTATTCCTCTGTGTGTGTGTGTGTGTGTGTGTGTGTGTGTGTGTGAGAGAGAGAGAGAGAGAGAGAGAGAGAGAGAGAGAGAGAGAATCATGGTAGGTTTGTGGAGGTCAGAGGGTAGCCTTGGATGTTAGTCCTAACTGTCCACCTTGGTTGAGACAGCATCTCTTGCTGTTCATGGATGTATATGCCTGACTCGCTGGCCATGAGTTTCCTAGGATTCTCAATCCACTTCCTTTCTCACTGTAGCAGTGCTGTGCACTGCCACATCCAGGTTTTACATGGGATAGGGGATGCAAACTCAGTTCTTTGTGCTAACAAAGCATGTACTTCACCCACTGAGCAAAATCTTCAGCCCCAACATTCCCATTCTGGAAGAGCAATTATAACTCATTTCTTGCACAAACATTAGGTCTCTGGTATGTGCCATACTTATTCCTAGTCCTGTATTGTGTATTCCGGTGGGACTTTGACCATGGTCACACTAGTTCAGTGTTTGGGCAGTACCAAGCCTTTCTATGGGAGTCCAGTGCATGTGGGTGAGAGGCAGGGAGGCCCCATCAGGGAGCATGCAAACCTCCTTCCAGCTGACTGCCCTCTGATTACTGAGGAAAAAGTACACCATGGGAATTTACTGAATGTGAAGTATTCATTTGCTTTCTTCATCATTAATTCTTTCATCATAAGCATGGAATTATGTTAGGTTTCATACTTGGTTCCAAAAGACCTACATTTTCTTTGCAGTCAATGGATGTTCTCAAATTTAAAAAGCTGAGAGAAGCATAGGACTCCATCATCTCCACTGGTCACAGGGTACTGAATATGTTGCAAATTCACAACACTGACTAAATATACAGATTCAGACAATAGAATTGACTAGACATCTTTAACCATTTCAATGAGGCTTTAGATTGGAAAAGAGATTACACAAAGAAATGCTGGTTTGAATCTGTGTTCCAAGACCTGTCTTAGGTTAAAGGTAAGAACCTTGCTTTCATCCCCTAAAGCCAACACTCAGACTGGAGATCAGATTTACAGAAAGGAAGATTATGATTGGTCAAGAAGAAAATCTAAAAAAGAAAGGAAGGGCTCTAAATAAAACTAGACTGCTTAGAAAGAGAGCCATGTTCCTGATACTCACATCCTCACACCCATTAGGAGGTGACCCTGAGAATTTGCACAAGGATATCTGTGTTAGGTGAAGGCTGCCCTGATCTTTACTTTTCTAATGTTAACATGTTAAAAAAAAAAATGAATCCCTCCTCCTAACTGCCTTGGTTCACAGCACTTTGAGATTTCCACATTATTTATTTATTGTTAAATAAAGAAATTGTAAAAGTGTAATATTGTAAAAATCAGCATTTGTCTGTCTGTGTGTACGTGTGTCTCTATGTCTATGAATAGCTTTATAAATAATAAACTTTTAATCAGTTAAGAGCCTTATTCTGATGATCTTGTCAGGTTCTGATGGAGCGGCATACAAGTTACAGTTAAATTTTCTCTATGAACAGAAGAGGAGGGTTGGTAAACTCCTTCCTAATCACCTTCTTTGTTCCTACATTTGAATCTAGTTTCAGTTGCTTACATCAGGCCCCTAAATATGGCTTCCCTAAGAGGTCTGGGTCACCAAGGACACCATTAAAACTAAGTGGGCACCAAGGCATCTTCCCATCAGTTCTCTGGCCCATTGGCTCTTGTACAGACTAAGTCATACTCTAATCTAACTCTAGCATCTTTCACACTGGAAACACATCACATTGCACTTTATTTCTTAAGTTTTACAGAACTCCAAAAGAATCTTCTATCAAATATCCAATGAGAGTACACTCCAAAATTTAGTACAAGTCCCCCAAACTGAGGACAGACCAGAGTCAGTGTGGCTGATACTCAAAGAGTGAGTTCATAAATGTCTAGCTTTCATAGTGACTCTGTGCACAGAACATGGTCCCCAGCTGTGACGAGTTTCCTCTGTGTGTACCCCTCCAAGAAATTCTTCTTAGTTTATTACAACAGCTCTGACCATGCCTCTGTTCTTTTTCCACCAATTTCCAACTACTTACTGTGTATATAAGAACCTTGATTTAAGTCCACCTTTAGTGTGTACATTAATAATTATTTCCTTTATTTTAGTAGTTGAAAAGAAAAAGATGCAAGTGAAGTTTTTTGTTTTTGTTGTTTTGTTTTGTTTTGACATGCTGCATGTGGAGTAGGTACAGGGTATACACATGATAGAAAATGAAAGACTCTAATGGGGTAAATTTTTCCCATGAATTTAACATTTCTTTACCATGAAACTGGAGACCCAACACAATGGAATCAACTGCTGATTGTCCAGTACAATATTTGATTTTTGAAAATGTGTTTTTAAAATCATGAATATAAATATCTCCAGCATTCAGCACTTACCTGGAGTCCAAGGTTAGAAAACTCCCACTTTTACTTTCTTCAAATGTATTGGGTTTGAAGGACAGATGAGACCTGCTGGAGAACTGAGAAACCTTGCGATGTCTGAAAGACATTTTGCTCCTTGGTCCTAATTTCACCTGCGGTGGGGAAGACTCAGGTCAAAGCCTTTGAGAAGTCCTTGAGAAGTCAAGATAGCACAGACAACAGAGGATGCTGAGGAGCCTAACCCAGGAGGTAGGAGCATCCTCTTCTATTACCACCTGAATGCTACACCAACCAACTGAGGTCAGGAAGAAGCTAGTTTATTTTCAAGCCTCCTCTTGATCCTAAGGCTACACACACCAGTTACACCCTGAGAATATTTAGAAGCATTGTTTTTTCAAGCATTGTTTTTTCAAGTCCTAATACTGTAGGGGTGAATCTAGGGTCTTGCCCATACTAGGCAGGTACTCCACTACTGAGTTGTATCTCCAGTTCCATAGAAGCATTCTTTAAAAGCAGTGGAGAATGAGTGGCTTACAAAACACAATCTTAGAGACCTAGGGCCCCACTGTGGCAATTAGGATGAACTTGATTGGCTCTCCAAGGTATGGCTTGTAGCCTTCAGTACTCTCTATTCTCCTAGTTCTACCAAACCTAGGTGATTTATTGTATAGTCTGAGGACAACTTCTTACTTGTTCACACAATTCAGCACATTTCCTTGGGCTTCCCTAGTCCTTCCAACCTTTTGCTAGACAGACTAAATTCTACATTTCACTTGAAGCCACCATGTTCACCATACCACAGCTGTCTTCTGTCTCCAGGGTCATCACATGATACTCACGTATTCCCAGATAGTTGTTCCATTGAACCAACTGAAATTTGTTGTATTATGTTTTTATTTTTTCTGTTATAATATTTAGTGGGTTATTGCTTATTATTTTATGCCCCATTTTAATTTTAACATACTTATGAATTCATATATTCACTCAAAAAGAATAAATGGGCAAATAACACTGTTTTCCTATAATATGGGAGGAAAAGTTAATACTCAGGATTACCCATATTCACTTAAAAAATTGTAATGTGAGTTAGGGAAAAATATTTGCTAATAGCTTTCTGACCTTACATGACTAAGCCCCAGTTTTCCCATCAGTAAGATGTTGTCATAATCTATCTCTCCTATGGTTGTTTGTGGGTTAATGGCACATTGTGTGTGAGGTGCCTGGTGTATGGTAAATATTCTTTGAGTGGTTCTGTCATCATAATACTAGATTTATTCAGTACATACACATTCTCAAAAGATACACTGTACTTGAAATAATTATAGTCAATATGGAAAGTATACAAGTCTTTTCCTTCATACAAGGAACACAGCACTATCAAGTGTAACATTATAAGCACTGGAAACACTAGTATCTTCATTCACATTTAGTGAAAATGGCACAGATTATCACACATAAATGGAGGAGTGTTAATTTGGATGACCTGATCAATGAACCTGAAAATCACAGCTAAAAGGACATAGTGCTTACGCTGGGCCAGTTGTTCTTCCTGGAGTTCTGCACATGTCAGCCCAGGCAATGCTCATAATAACTTTGAGTATTAGTTCCTGTCACAGGCTGATTTCACAGAAGACCACACTGAGGCAGATTTTACCCACTGTCACTCACACAGCTACTCAGTGCCACTCTTCCCTCTAAAGCTGGTGTGCTGCTAGTTTTATGTCAACTTGACATAAGCTAGTGTCGTCTGAGATGAGGGGACCTCAATTGAGAAAATGCTTTCTTATGGTTGGGCTGTAAGTAAGCCTTAGAGCATTTTCTTAATCAGTGATTGATGGAAGAGAGACCAGCCCATTGATGGATAGGTCCCTGGGCTGGTGGTCCTGTGTTCTACAAGAAATCATGCAGAGAAAACCATGTGGAACAAGCTTGTAAGCAGCACTCCTCCATGGCTTCTGCATTAGCTCCTGCTTGCTTGTTCCCACCCAGTTTGAGTTCCTGCTTTTGCTTCCTTCAATGGACTGTGTGACTCAGGATATGTAAGCCAAATAATCCCTTTCCTCTCCAAGTTACTTTTGGTCATGATGTTTTATCATAGTGGTAAAAATGCTAACTAAGATACTCAATGTGAATGAACAAATTGAGTTCCCAGGAATACTTTCCTATACTTCTGGAGAAAAAAAAATAGATGGTAGGAAGCTATGTGAATGCCTTTTCATCATGCGACAAAACACCTTCAGAACAAGTTAAATGGGGAAGGATTTATCTTGGCTCACTGTTCCAAATCATCATGGTGGGAATGTGTGGTAATTTGAATAAGAATGGCCGCATAGGCTCATATTTGAATGCTTAGTCATCGGAAAATGGTACTCTGTGAGAGGAATTAGGAGGTGTGACCTTGTTGGAGGAAGTGGTGGTGAGCTTTGAGGTTTCAAAAGCCAAAGTCATGCACAGTGTCTCTCTCTTCCTGCTGCCTGTAGATCTAGATATAGAACTCTTAGCTGCCTCTCCAGCACCATGTCTGTCTTTGTGTTGTCAGTGTTTGGGTTACATGGGACACTGATGGAAGAAAGAGAGACACTGCAGGGTGAATTTAGGCTTCTCAGCAACAGGAGGGTCAACCTCTCAAGGACTGAACTCAGAACCTGCTTTGCATAGCCTCTTTAATGTTACACAAAAGGCACTTTTAGCAAGTCAATTTCCAAATACTAAAACCTCTTGTGTGATCTAGGAATTGTCTGAAGGAACCATTACCTAAACAATTCTCACCCATGCAAGACTTCCTGGTTTGCCAGGTTTGTCTCAGGACTAAGTTATGCAAAGGCTATGTGAATCCTTTGGAAGAGCAACCCTACAAGCCTCAGACAACAGTCACTGACTATTTGCAAAAGGCTGCTTCAAAGCCTAGGTGCCATCACTCTGGAATTCATGCCAGATACAATGGCTTTGCTAAAATTTGGTTACAATGTCATGATGATAATAGACTAAACTTCTGAAACTGTAAGCAAGCCACCAATTAAACTCTTTTAAAGAGTTACTTTGGTCACAGGGTCTCTTCACAGAAATAGAACAGTGGCTAGGACAGTATGGTAAACCAGAAGCACTCAAATTATGGCAACCAAAAAACAGAGAGGGAATACCTGTGCCTGTTGGCTTCCAGATTTTTCTCCCTTCATTCCATCTGGGACCCAGTGTAGGGTGGTGCTGTCTATTATATTCAGGATGAACCATCCTCATCTAATTAGTCTCTGGAAATGTGAGAAGATACAGCTAGAGAGGTGCTATTAGTATAGCACCTGAGTGCCTCTCAGTCCAATCAAATTGACAATCAAACAGATATTAACAAAAAGAAGTGTGGACCTTGATTACAAGATAGAGAAACCAAGCTGGAACTAAGCTAGAAGCTTCCTCCCTGCCACCAGCATTTAGAATTCTGAAAGTTGCCAAGTAGGTTGCTGGAGGAGAAAAGGCACTAGTAGTCTTACATAGCTACGAATCTACTAACTACAATGCCAGCCTGCTAAGAATATGGATCCAGTGGTGCAACAGTGGCACAACTATTATGGCGGTAACCAAGAATGCTCTGGGTTTAAGGTCTGCTCCTCAGGAGGGATTTTATGTCTAATTTTATAAACTGGATTTTAAAATAAGGCAAAGGTGAGGAGATCATAAGCCATAGGTAGGAAACTTATAGTTGCACAGAAAAATTGACATGGCATCAAACTGCTTCTAAACATTTATGTTTATAATATAGAAAAATGCTAACCTTAATTATTAAGCATCTCTTTACAAAAAAAATGATGGTGAATACAGAAACTTTTGGCTGCTCAAGGTACTGAGAAAACAGAACAGTTGAGCACTCAATCCTAAACAGGAAATATCTGCTACTCCCATTAAGGCTCAAGGAATATCATCGAGGAAGGGGTAGAGAGTATATATGAGCCAGAAGAGACAGAGAAAGTCTGTGAAATTATCTTCTGAGCATGCCACAGTCATTATGATAATGATTTCACAGTAGCTGTGATTGCTTGAATTAGGCCTGTCTGTACAAGACTGAACCTTTGTCAACTCCAGTCTTGAATAAGGAGAGTCACAGGGACCTTTTCCTCTCTGTTGATGAATTCTATACTTAGTGGCAAACCCACCAGATAATTGCTAACATGTAGGTATGCAGAGGACTGTAGCTAAATTTAGTAGGCCACAAAAGAAGAAGAAGAAGAAGAAGAAGAAGAAGAAGAAGAAGAAGAAGAAGAAGAAGAAGAAGAAGAAG
>CAJQZJ010033682.1:488152-498619 GCA_907164525.1 Lophiomys imhausi | reverse complement strand
TGTGTGTGTGTGTGTGTGTGTGTGTGTGTGTGTGTGTGTGTGTGTGTGTTTATTGTTTAAAGAGTATAAAAAAATGAAGGAGAAAGCATGAAGAGGTATAAAAGCATGGAGGCTAAGTAGTAGCTAAGATAGTAAGATCAGAAGTATAATAGGCCAGGTCCAAATCCTGACCCTTCATTTAATGCTTAGGTAACTGAAAGTAAGCCATGCAAAAACTACTTAAACTTCAGTGCCTTAATCAGTGAAACTAATGAGGTCAGGAAAGGGAATATATCTAGTTAAAATGCTGATGAATTAATAAAAAGACACAGGCTTGCAGATTGGATCCGTAAACAAGACCCATCTTTTTGCTTCTTACAAGAAACACATCTTACTAACAAAGATAGACACTATCTTAGAGTAAAGGGCTGGGAAAAGGTTTTCCAAGCAAATGGACCCAGGAAGCAAGCTGGAGTAGCCATCCTAATATCAAGCAAAATAGACTTCCAACTGAAGTTAATTAAAAAAGACAGAGAAGGGCATTACATACTTGTTAAAAAATATTCATCAAGAGGACATCTCAATATTTTACATCTATGCCCCAAATACAAAGGCACCTACATTTGCAAAAGAAACTCTCCTAAAACTTAAATCGCACATTGATTCCCCACACGTTAGTAGTGGGAGATTTCAACTCCCCACTCACAACAATGGACAGATCATCAAGACAGAAAACAAACAGACAAATAAAAGGCCTAACAGAGCTCTTGAACCAAATGGACCTAACAGATATCTACAGAACATTTCGCCCAAACACAAAAGAATACACCTTCTTCTCAGCACTGCACGGAACCTTCTCAAAAATCCACCATATAGTCGGACACAAAGATAGCCTCAACAGATACAAGAAAATTGAAATAATCCCTTGTATCTTATCAGACCACAATGGAATAAAGCTGGACTTCAACAGCAACAGAATCAACAGAAAGCCTACACACACATGAAAATTGAACCACTCTTTATTAGATGACTACTGGGTCAGGGAAGAAATAAAGAAGGAAATCAAAGACTTCTTAAAAACTAACGAAAATGAAGTCACAACATACCCAAATCTATGGGACACAATGAAAGCTGTGCTACGAGGAAAGTTCATAGCACTAAGTGCCTTCAAAAAGAAAATTGTGACAGCTCATATTAGTGAATTAACAGCCAAATTGGATGAATTGGAAAAAAAAAGAAGCAAACACTCCCAAGAGGAGCAGAAGGCAGGAGATCACCAAATTTAGGGCTGAAATCAACAACTTTGAAACAAAAAGAATGATACAAAGAATCAATGAAACCAAAAGTTGGTTCTTCGAGGAAATCAACAAAATAGACAAACCCTTAGCCAAATTAACTAAAAGACAGTGGGGAAAAAAACCCAAATGAACAAAATCAGAAATGAAAAGGGAGAAATAACAACAGACATTGAGGAAATCGAGAGAATATTTGGATCCACTTTAAAAATCTATACTCCACTAAATATAAAAACTTAAGCAAAATGGACAATTTTCTTGATGGATTCCACCTACTGAAGCTAAATCAAGATCAGGTGAACAGATTAAACAGCCCTATAACCCCTAGGGAAATAGAAACAGTCATTAAAAATGTGCCAACCAAAAAAAAAAAGCCCAGGGCCAGATGGCTTCAGCCCAGAATTCTATCAGACCTTCAAAGAAGAGCTAACACCAATACTCTTCAAAGTCACAAAATTGAATCATAAAGAACACTGCCACTCATTCTATGAGACCACAGTTACCCTGATTCCTAAACCACACAAGGACCCAAGAAAGAAAGAGATCTTCAGACCAATCTCCCTCATGAACCTTAATGCAAAAATACTTAATAAAATACTAGCAAACCGAATTCAAGAACACATCAAATGTATCATTCACCATGATCAAGTAGGCTTCATCCCAGGTATGCAGGGATGGTTCAACATATGAAAATCCATCAACGTAATTCACCACATAAACAAGATGAAAGAAACAACCACATGATTATCTCGCTAGATGCAGAAAAAACATTTGACAAAATCCAACACCCCTTCATGCTAAAAGTTCTGGAGAGAACGGGCATACAAGGACCATATCTGGAAATAATAAAGGCAATATACAGCAAGCCAGTAGCAAACATCAAAGTTAATGGAGAGAAACTTGAAGCATTTCCTCTAAACTCAGGGTCAAGACAAGGAGGCCCACTTTTGCCATATCTCTTCAATATAGTACTTGAAGTTCTTTCTAGAGCAATAAGACAACTAAAGGATATCAAGGGGATACAAATTGGAAATGAAGAAGTCAAATTATCCCTATTTGCAGACAATATGGTAGTAAAGCGACCCCAAAAATTCCACCAGAGAACTCTTACAGCTGATAAACACCTTCAGCAAGGTGACTGGATAAAAAATTAATTAAAAAAATCAGAAGCCCTTCTTTATGCAGCAAATAAATGGGCTGAGAAAGAAATCAGGGAAACAATTCCTTTCACAATAGCCACAAACAATATAAAATACTTGGGGGTAACTCTAACCAAGCAAGTAAAGGACCTGTACAACAAGGACCCTTGAAGAAAGAAATTGAAGAGGGCATCAGAAGATGGAAAGATCTCCCATGCTCATGGATAGGAAGGATCAACATAATAAAAATGGCCATCCTACCAAAAGTAATATACAGATTCAATGCAATTCCTATCAAAGTACCAACACAATTCTTTATAAACCTGGAAAAAGCTATTCTCAATTTCATATGGAATAACAAAAAACCTAGAATAAATCAATCCTATACAATAAAAAAAAGACATCTGGAGGCATCACCATCCCAGATTACAAGCTGTACTACAGAGCAATAGTAGTAAAAAACAGCATGATACTGGTATAGAAAGAGACCAGTGGATCAATGGAATAGAATTGAAGACCCAGAAATGAATCCACACATCTATGGTCACCTAATCTTCAACAAAGAAGCCAAAACCACACACTGGAAAAAGGACAGCATCTTCAACAAATGGTGCTGGTCTAACTAGATGTCAACTTGTAAAAGATTGAAATTAGACCCATACTTATCACCTTTTACAAAACTTAAGTCCAAGTGGATCAAAGACGTTAACATAAGGCCAGTCACACTAAATCTACACGAGGAGAAATTGGGAAAAACTCTCAAAATCATTGGCACAGGTGACAGCTTCCTGAACAGAACACCAACAGCTGAGGACATAAGACCAACAATCATTAAATGAGACCTCATGAAACTGAAAAGCTTCTGTAAGACAAAAGACACTGTCATTCGAACAAAACGGCAGCCTACAGATTAGGAACAAAATCTTCACCAACCCCACATCTGACAGAGGGCTAATATCCAAAATTTGCAAAGAACTCAAGAAATTAAATGCCAAGAAATTAAATAATCCAATTTAAAAATGGGGGAAAGAGCTAAACAGAGAATTCACAAAGGAGGAATCCCTAAAGGCCAAGAGACACTTGAAGAAATGCTCATTATCCTTAATCATCAGAGAAATGCAACTCAAGACGACTCTAAGATTCCATCTCACACCTGTCAGAATGGCTAAGATCAAAAGTTCAAATGACAGTACATGCTGGCAAGGGTGTGGAGAAAGGGGAACCCTCCTCCATTGCTGGTGAGAGTACAGTCTTGTGCAACCACTATGGAAGTCAGTCTGGTGATATCTTAGAAAACTTGGAATAGCTCTGCCTCAGGGCCCAGACATACCACTTCTGGGTATACATCCAAATGACTCTTCACTGAATCACAAGGAAGTTTCCTCATCTATGTTCATAGCAGCCCTATTTATAATAGCTAGATACTGGAAACAACCCAGATGTCCCTCAACTGAAGAACTGATTCAAAAACTATGGTACATCTACACAATGGAATACTACTCAGCTACCAGAAACAAGAAAATTATGCAATTTGCAGCCAAATGGATGGAACTAGAAAAGCTCATCCTGAGTGAGCTAACCCAGACTCAGAAGGATGCACATGGCATCGATTCACTTATAGTTGGATTTTAGCTATATAGTACAGGATATCTATACTACAATCAACGCACCGAAGAGAACAGGAACGTAGACTTTTTTTCCTGTCAATGAGACACTTTGCCTTAGATGTGCTGCCTTGTAGGCCCCCAGTGTATGAGGAGGCTCTTGGCCCTCATATGACTTCTGAACTGGGGCGGGGGACTGTTATGTAGGAACACTCCACTCCAGATGAGTGGGATGGATGAGTTAGGGCTAGAGGGTGGGAGAGCGGGACTGGGAAGGGTCGAAAGAGGACACTGTGATGGAGATGTAACTTGAAGCAATAAATAAATTAATTTAAAAAAAAGTTGAGGAACTAAATGTGACAATGTAGTAAATTCTTCAGCATGGATTTTTTAGACAAAAGGTCAAGAAATGGGAACAAAGACCCCATACATTCACTTTCTGCCCAGAACAAAAACATTCACACTGATGCCAGAATGTTCATACTTCAGACAAATGCAGGACCCATGCCCGAATGGAGCAAGGAGAGTTTGTGATGAGCGTTCAGCTGACATTTGCTTTCCCTTCCAACTATATTCCTTTCCATTAGGGAAAGGAATTAAGCTTTAGCTCTTAGTTAAGTGTTACTATTAAGCTTTGGCTCTTGAGACTGGCCTGACATACAGCTCAGTGATTTGCCAGAATGGTGATTCACTAGCTTCTATACCCAGGACTTTGTGGAAAAGTGGATGGGGAGGTGAATACTTTCTCAGAAAAAGAATCAAAAAGTGCAGTGGTATGGGTTAGATTAGGGCTACAAAAACTTTCTCCATGTCATGTGAACATGGATAAGTTATTTAAAAAACTGTAAAGCTAGCCGGGCGTTGGTGGCGCACGCCTTTAATCCCAGTACTCAGGAGGCACAGACAGGCAGATCTCTGTGAGTTTGAGGCCAGCCTGGTCTACAAAGTGAGTCCAGGACAGCCAGAGATACACAGAGAAACCCTGTCTCGAAAAACCAAAAACAAAAAACAAAAACAAAAAAACAAACTGTAAAGCTTAATAATGAATTGCTAGACATTATATTTAACTCTCAGAATTGTATAAAAATATTTGAAAGACTATTTAAGTAGCAATCACTATTGGAGTTAAGATTTTTATCCAACCTGAAAGATAATAAAACTTTAAAGCTCATTTACAAGAATATCTATACTCTGATCTGAACCATCATTTAAGTACATGAAAAGGAACAGGTGTGGTAAAATCTGAAGACTTGGCTGTTTTTCCACACCTCCTCCCTACACTAACTTATCTCGCCATTCACCAGGGTTACTCTCTCATTCTTTCTTTTTTGTATTAAACAAATTTCTCAATGTTTATTGCTTTTGGGATCATTTCTAATCTCTTCTGTCATCAATGGGATATCTTCACTGTGGCAACAAACAAACCTGTGGCCCACCTGAGAAGATTTTGATGTTTTTTTTATTTGGTGCTATCTTGTTGATTTTGTGTTTTCTTCAAGTATTAGTTAAAGGACATCATGTTTAAAATGCTACATGTTTGTTGAAATATTTATGATGACAATCTCCTTTAATTTCCCTAGTAACAGTGAGCACTAAGAAAGTATAAAGGCTTTGTCCTGGAATATCTTGTTTTCTCCATCTATGGTAATTGAAAGTTTTGCTGGGTACAGTAATCTGGACTGGCACCGGTGGTCTTTTAGGGATTGTAGCACATTCAACCACGCCCTTCTGGCTTTTAAAGTTTCTGAGGAAAGGTTGGGTGTAATTTTGATGGGTCTGCCATTATATGTTACTTGGCCTTTTTCTCTTACAGCTTTTAATATTCTTTCTTTGTTCTGTATATTAGGGGTTTCAACTATTATGTGGCAGGAGGAATTTCTTTTCTGGTTTAATCTGTTTTGGGTTCTGTATGCTTCTTAGATTTTTACTAGGATCTCTTTTTTTAGGTTTGGGAAGTTTTCTTCTATGATTTTCTTGAAAATGTTTCCTGGTCCTTGGAGTCTGGAATCTTCTCTTTCATCTATGCCTGTAATTCTTAGGTTCCACCTTTTTATTGAGTCCTTGATTTCTTGGATGTTATGAGTGAGGACTTTTTTAGATTTTTTTCATTCTCTTTGGTTGTTGTATTGATTTCTTCAATCAAGTCTTCCATGCCTGAGATTCGGTCTTCCATCTCTTGCATCCTATTGATGAATCTCATGTCTGTATTTCCTGCTCTCTTTCCTTGGTTCTCCATCTCCAGGATTGTCTCTGTGTTTTCTTTATTGTTTCCACTTCTAATTTCAGGTCTTGAACTGTTTTCTATATTTCCTGTTCCAGTTTGGCTGTCTTTGCCCGCAGTTCTTTCATAGTTTTCTCTCTTTCCCATCCTTGTTTAAAGTTTAAAGGAATTCTCCATTGCTTTCATCTGTAGGATTGTGGCTTCTTGAGATTCTTTAAGGGATTTATTTTCTTCTTTTAAGGCCCCTATCATTTTCATAAGTATAGAGTTGTCATCAAATTCTTGTATTTCAGTCATGGTGGGATGGTCAGGGCTTGCTGTATTAGTGGTTGAGTTTTGTTGGAGTCATATTTCCCTGACTTTTGTCAGTTCTGTTCTTTCATTGGCCTCATTGGCCTTTTGCCATCAATGTTCTTTAGCTGTTTGCTTCTGGGGCCTCCTGAACTTGGTGTCATGGAAGGAGCATTGGTTTGGAGGCTTTACAATCTAGTTGAGCTGTAGCTCTGCCCAGGCTGTGTAGTCCTGTGTAATCCTGTGTAGTCCTGTGTAATCCTGTGTAGTCCTATGTAGTCCTATGTGGTCCTATGTATTCTTATGTAGTCCCATGTAGCTCTATGTAGTGATATGTAGATCTATGTAGTCCTATGTAGTCCTGAGAATGAGAGACCCAGAATGGAGGAGGCGCAGGTCTGAAAGATGATGATTGGAGAGACCGTCCCCAGCTCAGAGCAGCTTGGAGGGTCCCAGGGCATTGGGCAGGTGAGGGGAGGCACAGGTCCAGAAGATGACAATTGGAGAGATTGCCTCAAGCTTAAGCTGGGATGAGGTGGAGGGAGGTGGTGGCAATGGAGATGTAACAAATAATTATAAACATTAAAAAAGTATAAAGGCAGAGGCAGCCAGGCAACCTGAGAACTTAACCGCGAGATATGAGAGAATGCAGGCAACTAATTAGGAAGCTGGTGGTGAACAATGTTCTATGGGCAAAGTGCCATCTACATGACATACATTGGGAATCGCTTGCTTTGGAAAAGGGGTGCCACATTCAGTTAACTCTTCCCTCACACACAGAAATTCCTACACACCTGTGCATTTCTCTGCACATGGTGAGAATACACTGTCTTCTCAAACATTATTTTTCAATATTTGAGATAAATCAACTTTTGCTCCCTTCCTGTAAGGACTGTAATCACTAACAGAGAAAGAAGTTAAAGAGATCTTGACTTCCAACTCCCAAAGAGGGAAGCAACAAAATTCTGAGACTTGCTGGAGGATAATTTATTGGTCAGTAGAGCAGGATGAACTTAAGGATATGAGAGATATCACAGAAACTTGTAGTGGTCCTGCTTTTTCTCTTACTTTTAGTCTGTGCCTCTCCCTAGCACCTTCCACAGAGCCCCCTTCACATCCTTGTTCCTCAAGGTATAGATCAGAGGGTTGAACGTGGGGGTGATGATAGTACAAAAAAGGGCAACAAACTTTCCATCACTCTCAGAATAACTGCCCTTGGGTTGTAAGTATGTGTAAATGGCTGAGCCATAAAACAGAGAAACCACCAGGAGGTGGGACCCACATGTTCCAAAAGCTTTTTTGCATCCAGCTATTGAGTTGACCCTCAGCACTACCCAGACAATGTGTACATAGGAGCCAAGAATTAGTGCTGCAGGGAAGACCAGGATTATGACTCTGGTCACAAACATGTTGGCCTCTGTTCCTCCTGTGGCCTCACAGGCCAACTTGAGGAACACAGGCATCTCACAGAAGAAGTGATTCAGTTGCAGTCCACAGAGAGGCATGGCCATCATGAGGCCTGTCTGGATCAGTGAGTTCAAGAAGCCTCCTACCCATGAAGCAATAGCCAATACCTGGCAGAGGAAGGGGTGCATGATGGTCATGTAGTGCAGTGGACAACACACAGCAGCATAGCGGTCGAAGACCATCACCACTAGGAGCAAACATTCTGTGGAGCCCAGAGCAAGAGATATGAACAGCTGGGCCACACACCCACCATAGCTGATGGTCCTGTCATATCCCTGGAGGTTGATCAAGAGCTGGGGCACAGTGCTGGTGGTGTAGCAGAGGTCCAGGAAGGAGAGGTGTGAGAGGAAGAAGTACGTGGGAGTGTGTAATTGAAGGTCCATCCGGGAAAGAACAATGATGGTGGTATTGCCAAAGAGAGTTAGAGAATAGAAAATTAAAATAAAGACAAAAAGGATGAACTCCAGTTGAGGCCAATCTGAAAAGCCCACCAAAATGAATCTCTCTTCTAAAGTGGCATTGAAATTGTCCATAGCTTTTTATGTGCACAAACAGCAGGGGTAACTTAATGCCCACTATGAAGAACACAAATATAAACAATATTCCCAATATTCCCTAAATTAGACACTTTGATTTTCATGTTGCTACTCAGTTCCATTTGTTGAATATTCTTTCTCTCATTATTATAGAAATAAGTGTATTAAGATGATAGGGCATTTGTCTGAACCTTATTCCTACGGCCTGTGTGTTTCAGAACTACAGCTAAACTTGTCCATCTCTTGAATCTTATGCTTTCTTTCCTGAAAGTAGAGTTGATGTCTTGCCTCCCGAGCAGAAGTGATGTTTGCATCCAAATACACTAACTTGAAAACTGCATTTGTACATCTTGGTGGTAGAGCGTTTGGTGATGATTCGAAGCACTTCAAAAGTCAAGCAAAATAAATGAAGATTGTGGGTGCAAAAATGCACGTAGTATTCTATACTCTTCTCTTTTGCTCCCCGTGGCCTATGAGGCACAGTGCTTCTGCCCATCAAGACCTAGTGTTAACCAGGCATGACACATGTTTGTTCTTTCTTGCACATCTGAGGCCTTCTGCTCAGTGTACATAGCCAGTGCACCAATCTGTGAAGTCTTGCTCACACCACTGCCACTTGATATGAAAGATTAAGCAGAGTGAAGCTCCAAGGGGAAATTAATCATAAGAAATATTTCGCTTCATGAGTCATCATGCTTGGGATGTACGGCACCTTTTCAAATAGCTTATCAACTCACCTTTGGACTTCCCAGGGAGTTGTTCTCACCTCTCCAATCCAAAATTCTTTGCATCAATATTCTCTAGAATCTGTTGCAGTCAATGAAAATCATTCACATCGATTTGTTCCTCAAAAGCTCAGAGTTTCTGAGTATCAGACAACACAGCGAGTTAAAAAAAGCCATGTCTTCCTTTATAGCGCATTCATGATACTAATATTGATAAGTGCTGAATCATTGTTACTGCCATCCAGGGCATGTAGGAGATGTTAAATAAATTTTTATCATGTGAAACATTTGATTTGCTCTTCAAGTCTCATAAAATATTCCCTCCAAGAAACCTAAGAATTAACCATGAACACACTTTGTTGAATTATAGCAGTGGAATATGCATACAATTACTTGCCTTTAAAGGTTAATATTTCTTGTGGTTAGAAATATGTGAACTACACGAAAAAGTTTATCACAAAAAAGAAATTGGTGATTAACAGAAGTCTCACCTCGGCTTAATATGAAAAACTATGTCAAGTTCATACATTTCCTTTTCATTAAATTTGTATTAGAAGGTCATTATTGGTACCTTGCTGGATCAGTAGTGCAAGGAATGCATTTGAGTATTACACTAGTGCCCTTTTGGAAAAGATGGAGAAAATGTGGATTATAAAGACAAAATGTTAGTATACATGTTTCTTTAATCAGCACATACAAGATAATTTTGATGGGGATTAAGTGCTCTGATGCATTCTTAAATTGTGAAACATGTGTTGTATATACTTTTAATGCTTGTATGTCCTATCTATGTCCTAAAGGCCATCCAGCCGGATCTGCTGAATTTATGCAGCATTGTCCCCTCATCTCACAGTGCAGCAATGGAGGGATAAAAGTCTCTCAACGAACATTGATGGGTGAATAAATGAATGTGTTCCATACCATGGTATTGTGCATGAAACATCCAAATATTGCAAATATATTTATTTTCTGTGTAATAAAGAAGAATTAACAGTGTCCTGTTCTCATTTAGTGGTATGCTAGATGCTAACCACTCATGCTGTATACTGTAATCGCAACTATATTCATACTATCATGGAGACATTCTTAACACACCTACAATTCAACAAAATATCAAAAGAAGTATTATATGAAAGTTCCTGAAGTCCTAAGCCCCAAAGATTTTAACACAAAAGTATCCAAGAGCTATATGGCATTCAGCAGCTATCAC
>CAJQZJ010033682.1:477150-488142 GCA_907164525.1 Lophiomys imhausi | reverse complement strand
TTAACACAAAAGTATCCAAGAGCTATATGGCATTCAGCAGCTATCACAGTCTATACAAGAACACTGAGCAGGCAAAACTGAACTGAGCTTCAAAACCTCAGCTGGACAGAGAACAGAGTGGACCATTTGACAATCGTTTATTTTAAAAGTGGAAACCAGAAAGTGACAAAAGAGTAGTGTCTAAAGACTCAGAGTAAATAACTACCAACTTGACTGATGGATTTTTAACAAATGCAAGCTAAGATTCGATAAAAGTGGTGGTACAGAATCTTAAAAAACAAAAACAAAAACAAAACCTTAGTTTGGGAGGAAACCCCAAAGTTATTTCTTATTCACTTACAGATTCTCAAATCAAAGCTTTCTGAACGAAGCCCTGGGCTAACTTCCTCATCTACAGGATATTGCTCTGTTACTCTCTCGGTGGTTCATTCCCCGTTTCTGTCTTCATAGGCGTTTCTCTCTTTGACTCATTGATCCATCTTGTCAATTATTTTCTGGATAATATCTTTAGTCTTCCACTTCCTTGTGCATCTAACTGTAAAAAAATGCAAGTTTTTATGATCTCCCTGACAGATTAGGAAGTTGGCTTTATTTAGACTTAAGATTTTCATACCTGGAGAGATGACAGGTGCATGAGAGCACTCGACACCCTGCCCCACCCCACCCCCCAGAACCTGCAGGTACACACTTGTCCTTAGGTAAGAAGCACTGCCATTGTGTCAGCCTCGTGTAGACAGTAGGGTGTAGAGGTAGCCCCTTATCCTTGGAATCTGGGATTCGTATTTGGACCCTAGTGTGCAGTGAGAGTCTCAATACCACGTTGACTGTAACCTAAAGTTTCTTCCATCTCTGCTCCACCGTATTGAGTTTCATCTGCCACACAAAGACTCATGCCTGCTTGTGAGTCACTTCTCTGGGAGAAAGATCTGAAACTCTGACCCCAGGGCTCTGCAGAGAACAACAACAGCCATGCTGCTGAAGTGAACTTCTAAGTCTCATCTGAACCTGAGGCTAGAGACTGTCTGTCTCTATTAAGGCTCACCTCCCTTTTCTTACCTGCCTGGCACTTACGTGCCACTTGTTGCAGTCATGACAACTTCCTCTCTCTCTCAGAGCTTTCCTCTACTCTTTCCTGGCCTAAGATGTGGAAGTCAGCATCATTGTATCCATAGTGGAAAGTCACAAAACGAAAATATCTTCAGAGCCTTTTCCATCTTTCAAAATTAGATTCAAGTTTCTTTCTTTCTTTTTTTGAGACAGGGTTTCTCTGTGTAGTCCTGGCTGTCCTGGACTCAATTCGTAGACCAGGCTGGTCCCGAACTCACAGAGATCCACCTGCCTCTGCCTCCCGAGTGCTGGAATTAAAGGCGTGCACCACCACATCCAGCTTAGATTCAAGTTTCTTAACATACAAACTTGCATATGAACTGCTGGTAGGTGTCACATCATTTCTATTCTATATCTCATAGGCCAGGCAAAGATTAGATTGTGGTCATGCCAGCTCAGGGATTGAGCAGCCCTGAGCTGAGGTTTCCTGTGAGAGTCCAGTGCCTATGGATGAGAGGTGGGGAACCCATATATAACAGATTTTATTCAATCAACAGACCTCCAAATATAAAGGAAAATAGTACCATGTAAGCTCAAGTGAAGGTGATGACTTGAAATTTCTATTTTACCTCAAATATCATATTTCAGCAAAGAACAAAATGATGCCTGTCTGACACATACACATAACCATTTCATGATGGTTTGCATTCCATCCCATCCATCCACAACTACCTTCCTACAACTTCATCCTTAAACAAAAATACAATGCCTGGCAGTCAGACAGAATATGGAACAGTAAGTAAGTCCTTAGTGGTAGGTAACAGACCAAAGGGCCATGAGGTTGACAAAGCCTCTAAACACTCTAAACTCAGAGAGCAGGGGATGTAAATTTGATGTAAATCGAATTTTTACTTTAGAAAACAAGTGTAAATTGTTTAAAACCTGCAGGTAGAAAAAACACCCAATATGTTTTGCTCTTAGAAGGCACAGACTTAGACCAGCTGGGGACATTTCCAAGAAGGCAGATTGTGGCTTAATATGAGCAGAACTGAAAAAAGAATGAAGCGATCTAAAAATACAGTATGGTGAAAGGCAGTGCTTCTCCTGTACCTGGGAAGGTGCCTGCTCACTTAGAGGTGAAGATTTGACCAGAATATTGTAAAAAGGTTCCTGCAGTCATTGGATGATACACTGAGATGTTGAAGAATACTTCCCAGCCCTGATCTTCATTTTGTCAGTCTTTTAAAAGTTCATTTCTTTACCAGATCTCTTTGGGCCACAATAAGAACTCTTGACATTTATGTATTTTTATTTTTGGCTATAGAAAGATCAATGGTTATCTGTGTTCAGTTTTCTGTGTGTCTGTGTGCATGGGCCAGTGTATCTATGCATAATCTCCATAATTGCCTTATTGGTCAGGACTCATATTTGAAATTCTTTTCCAAAAGCACATTTTATTTCATCTTTCATGCCTGTCTACTAGTTTAGTATTGTCAGACTCCAGCGGAACCCTATTTAAATGATAACATTTAATCTTTGTCTGAGCAAGGAGTGGGGAGTCCTCAGGAATTCTTTTCTGATTACCTTCACTGTGAAGTGTGAGTTTTATAATCCCATCTGAGTTCACTTCTTCCTGTTATGCCAACACAAGAAGCTCTCTCATCAATGTCCAGGATGTGAACTCACTATCAAACCTTATCAGGCACCAAACCAGCCTCGTGCTTCGTATGTTCATCTATAGGGCCATAGCTTTCTGACCTGGATGATTGTCCCTCTACACTGGAACCAGACAACCCCCTTGCTATCCCACAGGTTTCTTCAGGGTGATCTTCAACACTGATAATTACTGCAAACAAAATGATGACATTGTCAGTATACTGCTACAAAATCATGGTTTCAATCCAGCTAGCTTTTTTTTTTTTTGACATGAAAGACTAAATTGACAAATTGCTTATTTTATATCTCTGTCTAAGGATGGGTTTCTTCTCATTGTCTGTGCTTCCAGTAAGTCTTCCTAGTTCTGAAAATTGAGTTTTTAACATGTCGTAGGTGTTCAGAAGAAAGGACAGGTGCCAATGAAGACTATCAATAATAAAACATGTCATAAATTTAACATTTTTATGTGCTCCAAACAGGACAGCACAGAGTGAACCCCAGTGCCAACTGTCCAGCGGAATATTGTCATCTTTAAATTTTAGACTGTGAATCCTGAGTATCTCACTCAATCACTACTTACCCAGAGCTCCAGGAGAGAGGACCATTTCATTTACTGCCCTCAATTCTGTTGGCTTGTGGGACACGTTTGAGGCTGTCTGTATCTAGAGAGGTTCGGGGTAGACTTGTTTCTTTGAGGTACTGATTCCTTTTATGGGATAGAGGTCTTGGGACAGGGCTCCCCATCCTGGAGAAATCATGATTAACCTAGAAGGCAGAGACACCCCCTTGTGCAGCCAATGTTTATTCTAACCAATTGAGACGAGGTAGGACATGGTGCTTTATTGGAGTGCCTCAGGGCTTTAAGGTTATCTACATGCCTCTTGACCCTCAGAGTGTGAACACCTCAGTTCTGTCCTTGGGGGATTATCTATTCCTTCCCACAAAAAATGTTCATCAAGTATGGCCTTGGAGACCTCTGTGCCCTAATGTGGCAATTATGTGCAGTTGGCAGACTCTCAAAGACATGCCCTATACCCCTCAGGTCTGACTATCCTCTATGCTGCACCCAAACCAAACAGTATTCTGACAACACATCTTACTTACTCCCAAGACTGAGTATTGAGATTCTTCATATTTCCTGTTTTTGCTCAAGTCCTATCATCAGTCAGACCAAATTCCATATCTCATTTGGAATTTGACCACACATCTGAATTTATTTCCTTGTATGGCCTCCTCTGATAACACTTTTATTCTCCCCTATGTGTACTTGTGAGCCAACAAAAAATTTATTTCCTTGGTGAAAAACTTGAAATTAGATACAAAATATCACATGTCACAACCAATATGTAATGTGTCATTGTTTCTTATTTTTATCCTGTTTTATCCACAATAAACCTGAACATCAATGTTTTCTTTGGTAATGCAGACTCAGGCAGAAAAGGGATTTTAAGGGGCCTGTGGAAAACCAGGGCACTGAGAAAACTACCCTGAATAAGTTTTAAGCATTTTTTATTTTTTTGGAGAGTTCGCCTTCTTTGCAAAGAGAAAAACTGTAAAAGTGGCAAAGTCTCTCCGTCTAAGGGAAGACGGGCCTTTTGTTCTTGTAATGGCTGCTCTTGAAGACTAAGGTTGCTCAGGTTTTCCATCATACCCCTTGACAGATATCCATTGTAACCCTCAAGTGTTTCAGTACCACAAGTACAAATACAGATTTTTGTTTAGATAAAAAAGGCTTTTTTCTCTGCCTTGATTTGGATTGTGTAGTAACTAAAAAAAAAAATTCACTAAATCTTGCAGTATAGGAAAAATTAGTTTTCTCCAACAGAATCTCATTGGGCATACAAACCACACTTAAGGCAGGCCCCATGCCCGGCACTCGATGACCAAAACAAGGTGAATTCTGTGGTATTTTTGGAGGATGTTTCTCTCATAATGCTTTGTTTGAGACCCCCCCTTTTTTTTGTAACCTTATCAGACTTTTGCTTAAACATTGTTTTTCAATTTTGTGTTTTTACAGGATTTTTCTGTGGTCAAGTGTGTGTGTATCTGTTTTTTGTTTGTTTGTTTGTTTTTGTTGTTGTTGCTTGGGGTTTTCTTTCTTTTTTTTTGTCTCTTACTTTTTTCCCATTTGTTTGTTTTGTTCCTGTCTGGTTTGTGTGTTTGTTTAGTTTTCTAATGAGAGACAGAAATAAAGAACGTGGATTTGGGTGGGTGGAAAGGTGAGGCGGATGTGGGAGGAGTTTCAGTGAATGATCAGAATATACATGGAAAAATATCTATTTTCAATAAAAAGGTCTTTTTGTAGTAGATGACAACATATACAGAGAAGCACAGCTATTCAACATGTAGAGACTAGGAGACAGTGGAGCTCACAGCTCTGAATGGGACGTTTGTGTTAAGCCCTCTCCAGGCAAAGCTCAGTTATCACTGCAAGGGGAAGGTTTAGAAAGATTGGAAAATCCAGAGGCAGTGGACACCTGCAGTGAAATAGTATTTTGTAGGCATGACAGGGCTATTTTACACATGTGGTCATACTGGCTGTGATCACATGCTCAACCTAAACAAGATCAAATTGCCCAAAGTCCCAGCATGGAACTGGGGGAGGAAGGGGAAGGGCTCATGAAGTCTCACCCCTAACTTAGGAGCTATTGACAATAATTTCGGGTGCAGCAAGTGCCAGTTTTCCTCAAGGATATGCTCTTGGAGAGGCTACACATACTCTCGCAGACTGTCTGTCCTGCACACATACCCATAAAGGCAGCTAAGGGGTTGCAGTGGGTTTTTTTAAAAAAGCACATGAAGTTGGGAGGGAAAAGCAGTAGGGTTAAAAGGGGAGGAGCTGAGGTGGGGAGTTTATCAAAATACATTGTTTTGATAAAACAATAGAAAGGAAATTTTAAAATTCACTAAATCTTTGATAGCAAAATTTTCAGGAGCAAAATGAGTTATTTTTATAAACCTTGGTCTTAGAATTCCTTATTTACAAAAATCTTTTGCCCTACGTGTGTGGCAAAACCAGGAGACATGACATTGGCAACCCTCACCCAAAAGTTAGGGAACATTCCCAGACCTGAATCTTACAACTCCAAGTGACTAGACTCTGTAGCATGGGATGTTGCTGGTCGTGCACTGTAACCCATATCGATTCCTAATGGATACGTTAGCTCCATGCCCAGTATGATTTCTCATTCTAGTCCCTTATCCAAATGTTTCATGGATAGCTCATTTTAAATGGGACTTTATAATCTCCTATTAAGTACCTCAGTGACTAATGAATTCCAGGAAATTACTAGCTGGGTTCACCTGTCCTGTTATGAATAATAATACTTAGAATTTTACAGCACATTTGACAACAATGGTGGACAGTATTTAAT
Source organism: Lophiomys imhausi (assembly GCA_907164525.1). Lineage (NCBI taxonomy): Eukaryota > Metazoa > Chordata > Mammalia > Rodentia > Muridae > Lophiomys > Lophiomys imhausi. The sequence continues at coordinate 482,065 of CAJQZJ010033682.1, read as the reverse complement.
TGTACATTTCAAAACAGCTGATTGAGATGGTTATGATTATTTTCAGAAAAAAGAATAAAATTCTTTTGAGGCGGCAGAGGTATCAATTTGCCAGCATGATCATTGCCCATTGTATTTGTTTATTGAAACATAAACCTCACTTCAAAACTATTGAACTACCTAAGACTAGGCTATCTCAAAATATAAAATAAAATAGAAATAGTATTGGAATATAGATTACTTGAAGCTGAAATCATGTGAGAAAATGCAACTTCAGGTATGGCTATGTAGCCTGCCTTTTCTTTAAGCGGGAAGCCATAATGATGATTTTAACTCAGTCATGGAGATAATACCGTAAGGTTGTAATGAATTGGAATAAATAAACCAACTAAAGTAACACTCATCTTAAGTGTGCCTTTTGTTGTTTTTGTTTGTTTGTTTTTGTTTTCTGAGACTGGGTTTCTCAGAGGAACATCCCTGGCTATTCCAAACTCTCTTGTAGACCAAGCTGGCCTCGAACTCACAGAGGTTCGCCTGCCTCTGCCTCACAAGTGCTGGGATTAAAGGTGTGGCCACCATGCCCGGAAGGAAGCTTCCTTACATACTACAGGTGTATATCTCAGTGAAATCTCTAGAATTCATTGCTTTGTTAGGGATACATTTGTTTTCCAGTCCTTCACAAAATATTTGTTCTTTGTCTCAAAAGTATAAAAAAAAAACTTGTTTCGGTATTTTTCTTGGAAAGTTACTGTTCTGTGGAGCTCTTCATGTATGTGTAAACTAATAATGCTATAAAACTCTTATCCTTTTCTCTTGGCTATCAGCTTTGTATGTATTTGGCCACTCTACCCAGCCAAAGAACTCGCATAAGAACCAAGAGGTGGTCTTGGGAAATCACTCTCTACTCAATGACATTCATAATTACTATGCATTAAATTAAGGTATTATTAAATTAGTATTATTAATAAATTAAATTAGGTAAGTTAAATTACCTAATGTCGAAAAGATCTCCAAGAAAAAGCAGTAACATAATCTCCCATATAATCTTCTTCCAAAAATTTAATATTCTCCCTTTTTTATGTTAGTTAGTATCTTCAATCTATTTGGAGTACTGGAATGAGACTGGCAAAGCTTCTTCAGGAGGCTACCTACACAAGATCTATAAGCTGAGTCAAATATCTCAGACCGTGATCTCCTTATTTTCTCAGGAACAGAAACCATGAGAAAGCTAGAAGGGTAGCAAATGTCAGGAAAGAGAAACAGGTCTTAAGATGTTGCGAGGGGTGACCATGGCCACAATTACTTAGAAAATAGGTGGTGAGCCAATGACTTATGTATTTGAGCACAGTGTCAACTGTGTTGGGAATCACTGACTTAGTAAAAAGTGATGTTATGTCTAATTACATCTCCCATTGCTGTCTCAAATATCTACAGCCTATTACTACTTTCCAGTGCAGCCAGAATATGCTCCCCAAGTATATTCTTGTGGAAAATTGTGGTGTGAATCACATCTTAATCTGTTTTGCATGAAGACCACAGACACTAACCTACAAAGCATCTCAATGTATATGTACTCAAAAGGAAAGTATTAAAATCCTGAGAACTACTGGGCAGTTTGTTGTGACCTATAGAAGATAGAGATGGGGTTCTAGATTTGAGAGTTACTGCAGAAATGCTACTATTGCTTCTCGCCTCCTACCGAGTCTGGCTCTCCTTAGTACCCTCCACAGAGCCCCCTTTACATCCTTGTTTCTCAGGGTATAGATCAAAGGATTGAACATGGGGGTGATGATAGTATAAAAAATGGCAACAAACTTTCCTTTGCTTCCAGAATACCTGTGGACAGGTTGAAGATATGTGTAAAAACCTGAGCCATAAAAGAGAGAAACTACCATGAGGTGGGACCCACAAGTCCCAAAAGCCTTTCTGCGTCCAGCCATTGACTTAACTTTTAGTACAGCCCGAGCAATGTGAACATAGGAAGTTAGAATCAGTACTACAGGGCAGACCAAGACTATTGTTCGAGCCACAAACATCTTAGCTTCTGTTCCTTCTGTATCCTCACAGGCCAACTTTAGGAATATAGGCATTTCACAGAAGAAGTGATTGATTTGATGGCCACAGAGTCGCACAGCCATCACAAGCCCTGTCTGGATCAGAGAGTTCACAAGGCCTCCCACCCAGGAGGAGATGGCCAGTGCCCTGCAGAGAACGGGGTGCATAATGGTGGTATAGTGGAGTGGACGACACACAGCAGCATAGCGGTCGAAGGCCATCGCCACTAAAATCAAACATTCTGTGGAGGCCAGAGCAAGGAAAATGAAGAGCTGTGCCACACACCCTCCATAACTGATGGTCCTGTCAAGTCCATGAAGGTTGATCAGGAGCTGGGGTACAGTGCTGGTGGTGAAGCAGAGGTCCTGGAAGGAAAGATGGGAGAGGAAAAGGTACATGGGTTTGTGCAGTCGAAGGTCTAGTCTTGCAAGAGCGATGATGGTGGTATTGCCAAAAATAGTTAGGGAGTAGAAAATCAAAACAATGACAAAAAGGAAGACTTGCAGTTGAGGCCAATCTGAGAATCCCACTAAAATGAAGCTCTCTTGTGAAGTGGTGTTGAAATTTCCCATAGCCTTTCACTTGCACAAATGCCAAAACTCAACTCATTGTTTCCTATAAGGAGTATGGGTTAAGGCACTAAAATCTCAGTACTTTATAAATACTCAAAAATGATGCTTGTCATCTTCTAGTTTGCTATTCCAGCCTGTCTGTCCAGTCTTCTTTCTATTTTGTTCTTCAGATAGGAAATCACTGGCTTAACGTATTGTGGCCCTTCTTAGAACTCCAATCCTTGCTCTCTGGATTTTTCCAGACATCTCAGTCCTTTGGGTCCAATGCTCCTCTTTTTCTGAAGGTAGAGAGATTCTGTGTTGCTTCCCTGACAGCAGTAAGATGCAAATTCAAATGCAGTCTCATGGGGAAACTGCATTAAAAAATCTAATGTTGGTAATATGATATCTGCCGGGAGAGAGAGAGTCAGTTTTGTTTAGTGATGTGACCCCGAGTAGGTCAATCACACACCTGGGCATGCTCCACTCTCAAGACTAGCTGGATACCACAAACCAGACTGGATGGGGTAAAGAAAAAACAAGAAGAAATCTCAAAGTTGGATGGTATGGTAGAGAAGGTGGTTATTGGAAGATTTAGGGGAGTGGTGAAAAGTTTTAAAGTACAGTGTGTGAAATTATCAAAACATTAATAAAAATACTGTTAAAAATCTAATGTGGGACTCATGGTGCAGACGACTGATAAGTTGTTTAGCTATACCTTATAATTTTCATAATTATGACCTAATTGTTCTTATTGTTTTGTATTGTATCTATTATTATAAGAAAAAGAGCCTTTTATTGGACTAAAAGGGAAAGCTATTGGGGGGAAAGATACACCTTACATTAAAAACAAAAGCAGATAAGAGGGTGAGGCAGAAGAGGGTAGGAGGGGGGAGGGGGAAGGAGGGAGGGGACTAGGATTGACATGTAACTTGAAGAAATAAATGAATGGGTTTTTTTTATAAAGATGTTTAGTATGTGTAAAATCCTATATCCAACGCCCAGCACCTAAGAAAACTAAAATAAATACACAGATAAAATGAACTTTACAAAAACATACCCTTAGGGCTGTTCTCCTTTGTTCCTCTTTTTGGTTTGTGAGGCAGAATTCTGCAAGTAGCTGAAGATCCACAATTAACCAGCCTAAGCTCACAAATCGCCCCCTAGTGGTTACCGCTGCCTTTGCTGAGCATACATGATCCCTGCGCCACTCCCAGAAGTCTCCCTCAAGTCTATAGTCCACTGTCTAAAGGGGCGAGAAGAGTATAGATCTGTCTCCGTAGGGAAACAAATGGTTTGCAATAAGTATGTGATATCCAATGTTTGGCCACGCCTGGAACACGCTCCCACTTTCATCTCACTGATCAAACCCATCTCTAAAGCTTCCCAGGGAAAGATGTCTTCTCCTCTTAGGCCAAAATTTCTTTGTACAATTTCCACCCACATTTTCCTACTGCTTCTCAGTGAGTAGCACAAGGATTGTAACTGCCGCTGCTCCTCCAATGATGACTATAATTAACTCACTAAAATATTGTGCACTTCTTTGTTCTCTTCCAAGCTGAGAATCTCCTAGACATTTAGTAACACAGTAAAAAAAAAAGTTAATGTCTTATCTTACAGTATATGAGAGACATTCTATTAATGCTGATTTAATTCATGGCATATAGTAGATATTAAATAACTAGAGTGAAACATTTGAATCTCCCTTCCAGTCTCATGAAAATCCATGTCTTCCAGCAGCATTGAGAATTAACTATGAATGCACTTCAATAAACTACGTTAGCAGGGTATGGATAAAAGTAACTTTTTCTTTGTAAGCAGACATGTATCATAGTTTAAAAATATGAACAGGATACAGGAAATCAGAAAAAGGTGTTAGTAACCAACAGAACCTCCTCCACTCATGCTCCATCCAAGCAGTTTTGTAAGTTAACACACTCTCTTTTCATTGAGTATACTCCACTGGAAGTCATCACCAGTGCTCTGGTGCTGGAATAATGACTCCAGGGAGGTATTTGACTGCCATGCCTGAAGCCTCTGTGGGAAGTATGAACAAAAAGGGAATGTGAGACAAAGTGTGAACACACGTAGGGTAACCAGGACACTTAAGATGGATTTTAATGACTCTGACAGTACAGTTGTTTATGAAGGTCACAGTCACACCCCCACATATGGACTTCATCACCTGTTTTCGAGGCTTCCTTCACGTAAGCATAAAATGATCTATTTTGCAAGATTTTGATGGGGATTAAGTGCTGTGAAACATTCTGAAATGAGGATATATGTGTGTGTGTGTGTGTGTGTGTGTGTGTGTGTGTGTGTGTGTGTGT
>CAJQZJ010033682.1:465235-475542 GCA_907164525.1 Lophiomys imhausi | reverse complement strand
ATATATATATATATATATATATATATATATATATATATATATATATACACACATGTTCTGAAATCATGAAAAGAAAATCTCTTGGGAGCCTTTTGCATCTTTCAAGCCTGCAAATTATTCCTCACATGAATCCAATGGAGGGACTCTGGCAGATGCCATATATCATTCTTAGTCTCACATCTTATAACTCAGACTGAGTTTGACCTTTGTTATACTGACTCAGAGACTGGGCAGCACTTCCTGTGTGAGCCCAGAACATGTGAGTGAAAATGCAGTGGAGATGTTAGGGTACACACATATAGACCCAGATCTTTTCCAATTTCCCTCCATACACAGAGGAAAATAATGACCTTCAAGTTTTACTGGGTTCTGCATTCAAGTAGAGTAACACTTCAACAATTTATAATTTCCTTTCATATTGGACACATCTCTCACTCAATAAAAAATGGAATTATGTTAGCCAATGCAACAAGTCCTAATTATTAATGTTTTCATCTCAGCCAACACTAGCTACTCAAAAATTATTTTGCTATAACGTTACACTTTTGTGGATCAGTGTGAAGCATTTTTTAAAGTAAAAAAGTATAAAAATAGAATGTCTAGAAAAATATTGATATTCTCAAAAAGTCAAATCTTCTATATCAAATTCTGAAAGTTGAACATTTCAGGGTGCTAGAAAGATATTCCTGCATTAACTGAATAGTGGGAGTGGTTTGAACTCTCCTTCTTAGCTGTGATTTTTCCTTACTTTTCTGATCTCAAGGTTTTTTTTAACATTTATCTATTTCTTCAAGTTACATCTCAATCATAGTCCCCTCCCTATTCTTCCTCCCAGTCTCACCATCTCACCCTCCTATCTACTTTTTTTAAATTTAAGGTATAGCTTTTTGCCTCCAACAGCTCCCCTTTTTAGTCCAATAAAAAGCCTTTTTCTTATAACAATAAATACAATACAAAACAATAAGAAAAATTAGGCCACAATTATGAAAATTATGAGGCATAACATACATTCCCAATATCCAGTCCATTTGTATTTGGCAACAAATAAGAATATTCTATTATCTGTCTATCTTGATGAGTTTAAAGTTCTATACCTAACTCAGTTTCCATCCTAACTTGCATTACTAACTTAAAAACATCTTCTTCGACCTAGAACATCCTTTTAATTTCTAAACAACTTAAAATTTATTTGTGAGACTCTAACTATCTAGTCTTCAACCACATCAGAGACCTGAGAAGGATAAATATATCTGAATATACAGGAAATGCAGAGCCAGCCGCTCCCAAAACTAAGAAATGACAGACAACTGGTTGCCTGGACAGTTCCCCAATTTCTCTCAATACATTGGAGCATCTATCTTCAGCCTTTTGGCCCAGTATCTCTGACAGACATTAATTGTAAGCAGGAATTATGAAGGACTTTCCCACCCCGCCTTGGACAGAGCTAGGCTGTTGACTTGCCTGCTTCCAAGTGTTGTCCTTTTTGGACAACATTCTGTCTACAGTTGAAGCAAGGGATGATCTCAGGTTTTTTAAAGGTTGAATCCCTACTCCTAATCTCCTTGGCATACATAAGACATTTTGACATTTATGTATTTGCTTTATGAAATACAATAGTCAGTAGTCATCTGTGTTATAATATGAGTTTATGTCTGAGCATGTGCACATGTGTGTGCCAGTGCATGAGCTCTATAAATAACATTTATGATCAGCAATCAGGAAAAATGTTCTTGCTATATCCCTCTTGGTAGCCTACCTTTTAAAAGATAGAAAATCACTGTGTAGTCTAGGAAGAACTTGACTTCACATCTTCCTGCCTTTTCCTCCACAGTGCTGGAATTATAGGCTTGTACCACCATGACCAATTGCATGACATTTCAGATTACAGTATAATGACATTCAAGTGATGACATTCCATCTACCTTTATTGTTCAACTGTGTATTCTTAACTTTCAATCTGAGTTTACGTCCACCTGCTATTCCTGCATGTGTAGCTCTCTTGTTACTGTTTGAGAGATTATCTTACTTTCAAACCTTTCTAGTCACCCAAGTGTTCTACTAATCCCCCATTGACATCTATTCTTCTATAAACTGTAATTTTCTGGTCTGGACCATATTCCTTTCACATGAAAAATTACACAGTATCTCTTCCAATTCCACAAGTTTTTAGGGTGATCTTTATTATCTTAAATACCCCAAATATCACTACATAAATTTCTGCTATAATACCAGATAACCAAGGTTTGAGTCCAGTCAGTTTAATAAGTGATGTGTACATTGAATTGATTCACTTAATGGTGACTCCTTGTACAGAATGTCAAATCTACCTAAGATCAACTTCCTGTTGTTGTCTAGTATTCCAACAAGTCTTCCTTGATTTCACCTTAATAATATCAAATACACCTCCATTCTGTATCTTCTGACTTTGAGAATATTTTTTACATGTTATGTGCAGTCAAATGAGTGAATAGGTGAATGTGTCTTAGAGAAAGTTGACTAGTGATAAAAATGATCTTGTTTTAATTTAACAGTTCTATATCCTTAAACCAGGGAAGAAGCAGAGTGAAATCCTGCATTAATTACCCAACAGAATATTTCTTGATTCTATCTAAATTGCAAGGTTGATATAGCTCATCCAGTCAGTACTCACCCAGTGCTCCAGGAAAGGGAACTATTGTACTTCCAGCTTCAATTTTCTTGTTTCAAAGGTGATGTATGACCCATCTGCATCTAGAAATGTTCCAGGTAGAGTTGATTTATCTTGTAGAATGCTGGCCTTGGATGAGAGCTCTTGTCTGCAGAACTTACTGATTTCTTATGGTTATTCATGATTCTCTCTTCAGGGAGAACTTTCTCACTGGTGCTCATAACCAAGGAGGTGGCTGCATCTTCCCAGTGTACCCTGTACTCTCCCTTAGCAGCAAGACGTGGGAGAAACTGGAATATTACCAAACCCCTTCTAAGCTTAGTGCATCACGCAGGCTCTGGGGAAATTGTCAACAGTGTCTTAGTAGCAGCAAAGAAAAATTGTTTAGCAAAGGATGGCCTTGGAGATACTGAGCCCCAGTGTGGCAATTATAGACAACTGATGGGCTCTCTAAGATGTGAATTGCAGACTTCAGATCTCCTTACTCCCAATACACTCCCCAAATGAAGTTGCTCTATTGAATATCTCCACAATATGACTTCTTGCCATTACGAATCTACCATCTGAGATTCCTCAGACTGTGTTTACTTTCATCTCATTTCTTATATCCTTGACCAGTCAGGCCAAATACCCTGTCCCATCTGAAGTGTGTTAAGTTGACCACATCTCAGATTTTTTTTCACAATCTTGTTATATGCATCATTGACTTTAATAAATAATTCCTTAAGGAAAGTTTGATGTTCTATGCCTCTCTAACACACAAATATAAAGTATCACTATTGTCCTAGGTTACTTTCTATTGCTGTGATAAAGCACCATGATCAAAAGCAATTTAGGAAGAGAAGAATTGATTTCCTCTTAGAACTCCTAGATTATAGTCCAACACTGAGAGAAGCCAGTGCAGTAGCTCAAGGCAGGAACCTAGAGGCAGGAACTGAAGCAAAAGGCATGAAAGGATGCTACTTAACGGCTTGCTTTCCATGTTTTGCTTACTTTGCTGTTATCTCACCCAGGACTACTTGCCCAGGGTTGGGGAGCACTGCCCACTGTGGCTGGGCCTTCCTGCATCAATCACCAATCAAGAAAATTCTCCCACAGACTTTAGCAGAGTCTAGCATGATGCAACCAATTCTTCAATTGATGTTCTCCCTGGATAACTCTAGCTTGTGTCAGGTTGGCAAAAACCACACACCAACACAATTATGTTTTCCTATGGTCCGGTTTCATCAATAACAGACTCAAAAACAATATTTCATCAATATATTCCAGTTTATGTATCAAAAAATTAACATGGTTCTGTACAGTGTAGGGAGTTAAATTTTTAATAATCAAGATCTTCTGTAAACATTTAAGGAATGTTTCCTATGTTAGGAATGTAGGAAACAGTTGTAGATTATAAGCTTTTTAATCCTTAAAAGCTTTCTTTACATGTTTAAGACTCAATTTTTCATCAGGGAGGTGATGATGTGACCTATTCTATAATGTTGTTTAAGGATTATTGAAAATGTATGTGGATGCCTGGGTATGGTAGAAATTCATTAAGAGGAAGATGGCAGGGTAAGATGGCAGATTAGAGGCTGCCTCTTTGTGAGGTGGTAAAGGAGAGTTAGAAAAATTAAAATTAAAAAGAATCCTTATCCCTAAGAGAATTGTGAGCATCCATTGTGAATATCCACGTCAGTTAGAATTCAAGTTATACCACTATGTGACTTGGATGTTTGACTGAGCTACAGGTTTTAATGTGTGACCTGCTGGGTTTTAGTCTTGGTTTGGCCCCATCTCTCCTTTCTATGCTCCAATTTCTCCGTTTTGGAACAAGAATGTTCATTCCTTGTTATTGCATGTTGGAAGTACATAAATTAATTTTTTGTTGTTTTTGCTTTTGCATCTCAAGACAGGTTTTCTCTGTGTAGCCTTGGCTGTCCTGGAACTTATTCTGTAGACCTGACTGGCCTCAAACTCACAGAAATCTGCTTGCCTTTGCCTCCTGAGTGCTGGAATTAAAGGCATGTGTCACCACTGCAGTGTTATAAATTCTTTTCCAATTCATACAATGGCTCATGATCAAGAGTTTGGCTTGAGTCTCACGGGAGAATTTGAACTTGATCTTTTAAACAACTCTAAAATTGTTAAGACTAATGAGACTCATAGAGACAGGCTGAATGCATTTTTCACGATGAAATGGATGTGAGATTTTTGTTGGAATCATAAATGGAATGCTATAACTTGAAAGTGGTATGTTTGGGTTTCAAGTTGATGACAGGTGGACTTACAATGATTATTCCTCTTTGACAACTTGACTGGATTTAGACCAAGGAATCAAATTTGAGACACAGATTTGGATGTGTCTGTGAATACATTTCTAGAAAGGATTACCTAAGAAAAATACATGTGACAAGATCTACAGATGAGAAGGGTTGGAGAGAATAAAAGGGAAAAAGGAAAAAGCCAGCAGAGCACCTGTATTTTCCCCCTCTCTGCTTCCTGTCCTTTCATGACCTAAAACCACTTTGCTCCTTCATGTCTTCCCCATCATCACAGACTGAACCTCCTGAAACCACAACCAAAATAAATCTTTATTTCATGTTGTCTGACAATCCGGTCACAACAATGAAAAAGCAACTGACATACAGAGGCATTGATAAAATGTTACTGAGACTATAATCATTAAATCAAATTACTTATATTTGTCACCATCCCCCTTGACTCAATGAAGCATTTCCTGACATGCTTTTATCACACTCTTAGGGACATAGTAAAGCCACAAATGTGTAATAAGAAATTATCAAGAAATGAGTTATGGAAAGCCAGCTAGGGAAGGTCAAATTAAGAGACAATTCTTTAGATTCTAAGTATGAAAATGGATCCCGCATTTTCCACTAAAACGCATAGCAGTGAACTCACGTACTTTGCGTTAAGACTCAGTGTCTCCTCCTCTGGGGTACCTCATTGGGAATCACAAACTTCTTGGAAAATGTGATAATAATACATTTACAAGTATTTCTTCACTCTGAGATGACTAGCATCCATACACTGCCTGCTTGTAGCTAGAACACACCATCTTCCCAAGCCTCCTTTAGAATGTTGTGATGTAAGCCAATTCCCATTCTCCTACACTGATATAGAAAGAAACTCAAGAGAGCCCCAACCTCCCCAATAGGCAGACACTAAAACTCTGAGGTCAACTGAAGGCTGTTTGCTAGTGACCAATGGCCCTAGAACAGAATATGAAAGTTATAACTGAAAAATGTGCTGGCCCTTCTTCCCCATCTTACTCAGAGTCTGTGCCTCTCCCTAGCACCTTCCACAGAGTCCCCTTCACATCCTTGTTCCTCAGGGTATAGATCAGAGGGTTGAGCATGGGGGTGACGATAGTATAAAAAAGGGCAACAAATTTCCCCTCGCTGTCAGAATAGGTGTAAGTGGGTCGAAGGTATGTGTAAATGGCTGAACCATAAAACAGAGAAACCACCAGAATGTGGGATCCACATGTCCCAAAAGCTTTTCTGCGACCATCTGTTGACTTGACCTTCAGCACTGCCCTGGCAATTCGAGCATAGGAACCCAGGATAAGTGCTGCAGGGCAGACCAAGATTATTGTTCGAGCCACAAACATCTTGGCCTCTGTTCTTTTTGTTTCCTCACAAGCCAACTTTAGGAATATGGGCATCTCACAGAAGAAGTGATTCAGTCGATGGCCACAGAGAGGCATGGCCATCATGAGGCCTGTCTGAATCAGAGAATTCACAAAGCCCCCAACCCAGGAGAAGATGGCCAAAGCCTGGCATAGCTGAGGGTGCATAATGGTTGTATAGTGTAGTGGTCGGCACACAGCAGCATAACGGTCAAAGGCCATCACCCCCAATAACACACACTCTGTGGAAGCCAGGGCAAGAAAAATAAGGAGCTGTGCTACACACCTTCTGTAACTGATAGTCCTGTCTAGACCATGAAGGTTGATCAGGAGCTGCGGCACAGTGCTGGTGGTGTAGCAGAGGTCCAGGAAGGAGAGGTGTGAGAGGAAGAAGTACATTGGTGTTTGCAACCGAAGGTCCAGTCGTGAGAGAGCAATGATGGTGGTGTTGCCAAAGAGAGTTAAGGAGTAGAAAATTGAAATGATGACAAGAAAGACAAGTTCCAAGTGAGGCCAGTCTGAGAATCCCACCAAAAAGAAGGCCTTGTCTGAACTGGAATTGAAGGCTCCCATCACCTTTGTCCAGCACAAAAAGCAAACAATCCAATGCCTCCAATCAGAAATGTGGATTTGAATATTATACCATACATACTGCAAATTCATAGATTGTATTTTCCTTTTTGCTATGGAATTCCACCTATCCCGTTATCTTTCTCATCTCTTTAGATATGAGGCATCCATGTTACGATGATGTCCCCTTTGCTTGAGTTCAAGTTCTGATGGTTTGTGTCATAACTTTATTGAGCCCACTCAACCCCATGAATTCAATATTTCCATGCCTGGAAGGAGAGATGATATATTGCCATAGTCACGACACCAGGGTATGGATGCAAGAGCAGTAACAGGGAAGCTGCTTTTCAAATCTAGTGTGGGATTGCAGATGCAGCTCCTAGGTTAGTGCTTGTCTGTCTCGTGCAACTCCAGAAGTTTGAGCTCTGAAAAATACTGTTGGTCAATTAATAAACTCTAGTGTGCACCACCTGCTGTTCACTTTGCTCATTATCTCGGTCTATGTGACAGGGTACTTCAGCAGATGAAGACTCAAGAATAACTAGGCTTAGATCACAAGTCTTCCCTCTGGCCCTCATCTGCTTCCTCCTACGCAGGGAACACTGTCTTTGCACCCATTCTGGGCTCCCCACTCACACAGCTGCCGCCAGCCCCAAAGGACTGAAAAGACTGCAGATGCCTTTACTAGAAAAAAAATCTTTATTACCTATGTTCCATGTCATGAATAGGCATATCAGAACATTCTCTACTTCCCCCCTCTGATTAATTTTTTCCTGAAATTACCAGAAAGAGCTATTTTCTCCCCTCGGGCCAAAACTTCTTTGTACAATTTCTCTCCAAAAATTTTCACACACTGTAAAAACCTCTTCCACATCATCATCCCACGAGATCTTGGGTGGTAGAAAACACAGTATGTTTTAAAAATGAAAAAAAAAAAAAACACCGTCAATTTTTTTAACTTGGTGAATCAGTTTCCTTTATTTTAAAATTTCTTTTTTGATTACGTCATTTATTTTTGAGGTTACAATATAATTATACCATTTCCTCCTTTTCCTCTCTCAGACCCCTCCCATATACCCCTCCTTGCTCTCATTCAAATTCATGGCTTCTTTGTTCAAATTCATGGCCTCTTTTTTCATTTATTATTCTTACATGCTTATATGTATATGTGTATATATTCCTAAATATAACCTGGTCAGTCTGTAAAATGTTATTTGCATGTATGTTTTTAAGGGCTGACCATTTGATTTTGGACAATCAATTGTTAAGTTATTCCCCAGGGAAGACTATTTCTCCCTCTGTCATCATTCTTTAGTTGCCTGTAGTTCTTTGTGTAGGGTTGAGGCCTTGTGCGGTTTTCTCCATCCATCTAAGTCTATTGTTGTCCTTGTTCATCTCATGTTTATGAAGTCATGCTGAGACTTGTAGGGTGCAACTTCTGATGCACTATCACAGCAAACTCCCTACTTCTCTGGCTCTTATATTCTTTCTGTTCTCCTTTCCACCACAATGTTCCCTAAGCCATAGGTGCAGGAGTTGTTTTGTAGATGTACTCTTTCCACCATCATTAAAAAAAAAATCCACTCCAAACTTTTATGAATGCTCTTTTTACCTTAATTGTTGGTAACTATTTGTCAAAGGACCGTGTGCAGAAATACTAATTGGAGGCAAGCTCTTCTTGACATGTAGACATAAACATGCCAAATAAATTGCAGTCCTCTAAAACAAAATAGTGTCTTACTTAATGGAATATAAGAGGCATCCAGTGTCTCTCCTGTTCATAACATTTAGTGGATGTTATGTAGCTTTTGTTGGTGGAAACCTTTGCTTCTCCCTTCAAATCTCATGAAAATCCATTTCCTTGAGGAACCCTGAGAATGAACAGGGACATACTTTAACATGCCAGTGGGACATACATAAAAGTTTGTTTTCTTTCAAGGTTGAGATTTCTCATGGTAGAAATCAAAATTTGGGGGAAAAGAGCTCAGAGGCTAAGAGTGTGTGATGCTCTTGCGATACTAGAGCTGGGCTCCCAGCATCTCCATCAGGTGGGTAACAGCTAATTGTTGCTTCAGATCCAGGAATATTCTACAACTCTTGCCTCCACTGGCACAGGTGGCCATACACACATCCCTCACACATACCATAATTGAAAATAAAATAAATCATTAAAAATCAAAATAGGACATAATCAAGCTTATAATGTAAGATGAAAAGAAACAATTAATGGAAATTTCACCTGTGTTGAATATGAGAAAATTTACCAAATTAGCATCTTGTTGTCATTAATTTGACAGTCCTCCATGCTCCATTGTGATTCCAGGAAAGTGTATTTTGTGTATTATACTTGAAACCCTTTGTCAGAAAGGTGGAAAAGTGTGAATTATAAAGACAAAGTGGTAGGCACACGTCAGCTGATGCAGATTCCTAGATATAACTTTGTCACTTGCCATGTCCCCTATTCTGAAGACTTACCTCTGTGAGTCTTAGACAAAAGAATAAAAACAAAAAAGATTTTTTTCTCAAGGTCTTGAGATCTTGACATTGAACAATCTTATAAATTCATGAATGACAAAAGAACATGACACATACTTTCAACACTTGTCTATCTCTACTTCCATTCTTTTAGAAAAGGAGATTTATATACACTTTACGTGTATATGAGGCATGCACACATGAGTTCAGATACTCAAGAAGCCCAGAAGAATGCGTTGGATCCCCTGAAGCTGGACCTATAGGAGATTGTGAGTCCCCAAAACATGGGTGCTGGGAACTGAATTCACGTCCTCTGATAGAGCACAAAGTTCACTTAATCATCGAGCTATCTCTCCAGCTCCTGCAATACTCTTCTTTGAGGATCATGAAGGGGATGCTTAATTTATTTAGCATTTTATACCATGTCCAATGCAGGGTCTGGGAAAGAAAGGTCTTTCACCAGAACCAATGAATGGATTGGAAAATGCATTCCGTGCCTGAACAACATGCTTAGTGAGCAGGAAATAACTCAAACTTGGTTTCTGAGCAACAGGAAAGGATTATCTCATGTGTGTTGCGTATCATTTAGTAGCACAAAACTTGCCAACATTTCTGCTTTATGCTTTTATTAATGCAGTTTCTAAAAATACTTGAATTGTTTGCAATGTAACAAAAGCTTAGTATGATTATATGAAAAATGTTAGAGTTGTTTTCAAAAATTATTTTGACATAATGGTACAAGGAGTCATACCCAAGAGAACAACAAAGAGAGAAACTTAAACTTAGTTTCAAAACATAGCCTATACAAATATAGACATGAGAACAAACTGAAAACTTGACATGCGACTGTGTGTGAGTCTGTGTGCATGTGTGTACAAGTGCACTTGTGTGTGTGCATGTGTGTATGTGTACATGTGTGCTGTGCATGTGTGCATGTGTGTGTGTGTGTGTGTGTGTGTGTGTGTGTGTGTGTGTGTGTGT
>CAJQZJ010033682.1:436788-465225 GCA_907164525.1 Lophiomys imhausi | reverse complement strand
GTGTGTGTGTGTGTGTGTGTGTGTGTGTGTGTGTGTGTGTGTGTGTGCATGTGTTTGGAAGCCAGAGGTTGATATCAGTCACTCTTCATTTATTTTTTGAGCCAAGGTCTCTCACGTTACTCACTGAGTTTCTTACCATACCCATTATTACTTTATTTTTAAAGGAGAAAATAAAGACAACACAGGAGTATAATGACCAAAAACCCATCCTAAGCCAATAATGCAAATTTGAGGGATGAATTTTGCCAATGCTATCTGATACTAGATAAAAATGATGATACAGACCCTTGATCATCTTACATATTAGAGCCTTGGATTTTTTTTCAGATTTGAGTTTTAGAAAAGATTTTTAAATTATTTTAAGTCAACATTTCTTCTTTAAATTAGAAAAATACTTATTCCTTTACCTGTGCACAGTTGGAGATAAATGCATGCAGATGAGAATATCTGGGCATGCTGTGTCTAGTGAAGTAAATAGAGAGGTGATAAAGAAGGCATGATTGTCAGAAATAACATGCAACTTCAATGTCCTCAAAGCAGTTAACCATCAAAGTGGAGCCCAGTCTTGCTTGGGATATCCATATCCTGATTTTCATCTGTGAAGTTAGAATAACTCACCCGGTCAGTACTCACTCAGTTTCTAAGAAAGGAAACCACGTCACTAACAACCTGAGCTCCTTTGGCCTCAGAGGCCATATGAGACCCTCTTGGGACTGTTTACATGTACAGATGTTCAAGGTGTGTATGTCCCTTTGTGGTCCTGAAGGTCATCAGGTCCTGATGACATCTTGGATAAGAGCTCCTGTCCTGGAGGTCATCATTTCACATAGTTCTGTACAAGAGAAGCAGTTACTGATGCCCATGGCATCATGGGTTGCTTCCAGTGCATCCCACGCTCCCTTTGGTTAGTTAACTGAGAATTGGAAGGATTTGGTGTATTACCAAGTCACCCCACGACACTAAGCCTTTTAGTGCATCGCAAATGCTCTGGGGAACATTGCCAAGGCCTCCACATAGCAACAAAGAAAGAACTGCTTGTCAAGTGTGGCCTTGGAGACCTGTGGGCCCCAATGTAGCAATTATACTCTACTGATAGCTTTCTGTGATCCGCCTTGCAGTTCTCAATTCCCTCTGTTCCTCAGACATGGCTGTATTCAACATCCTCAGCACACCTCTTCTTATTCACATGACTCTGAGATTCCTCATGTTTCCTCTACTTTGAAAACAGTCCTATCAGCCCTTGACCCTTCAGAATAAATTCCAAGACTCACTTGGGGGATATCATTGGGTCCCCCTCCTCACTTAATATTTTTCTTCTCTGGACTCATCATATAGCACTCAAGTTTTCAAATTTAGGAATCATCCATCCAGCTAAATATTTATTTCCTTGAGAAAAATTTTTATGTTTTACATTTCTGTTACAATGTTTGATAAGAATATTTATTTTTACCCACAACTAAAAAAAATTTTTATTAATGCATTCTAAAATTACATATTATGTATTTAACATTTAACATTATTGTACATAATATAGGAAATTTAAAAAACTTTTTATTAGTTTTTTTGTGACTTTCATGTCATGCACCCCAAGCACACTCATCTTCCCCTCCCCTGGTTCCCATCCTACACCCTTGCAATCTCCCTCACAACAGAGGGGAAAAAGTCTTGTTGTAGAAGGTGAAGTGTGTCATAGTATGGTCCACAATATAACCTTTTGTTTGTACTTCTTTGCTTTCAAATGTTCATTGCAATGACTTGGTCTGGTATGAGACCTCTGGCTTCTGCTACTCCATCAATACTTGAACCTCACTGGGATTCCTCTCAGATATCCTATTCTTTCCCTGTGTCATGGAGATCCTGTGGATTTGGATCTGTAGGACCGCCCCCTTCATACAATCCAGCAGTTCATCAATGGGGTAAATATTGGGGTGGGCCAATTCAAATCCCTGGATGTGGGACTGAGAGGTATCTGAAATGGTTAAATAAAAAAAAAAAACTTAAATATAAGGTAGTTTGACAATATGACCATATAGGGATGTCATGTATAATGAAAAATTAAGATCTACAATTCAATGGTTTTTAGTCTGTTCACTGAGTTGAATATCTATTACCTTAGGTTTTCTTTTGGGAAGTATGAAAATATTTTGAACTGATAGATATACAATAGATGAAGGGAATATGTTTTAAAGAGTTTGGTTTTATTATATACCAGGATAAAACCACATTGAGATACTATCTCACTCTAGTTTTATTATATGTTTATTTATTACTTCAAGTTACATCTCAATCACAGCACCCTCCCTCCTCCCCTCTCGGTTCCACTTTCCCACCCTCTACCCCCCTCACCTATCCTACTCCTCCAGTGTGGGGTGCCCCCACATATCAAGCCCCCTTAATTCAACAGTCACATGAGGGCTAAGAGCTTCCTCTTGCTCTGGGGCCCAACATGGCACCTCCACTAGGGTAAAGTGTCCCACTAACACTTAACAAAGTCCATGACTGAGACTGCCCCATCCCTACTTGCTAAGGGATCTGTATGAGGACCAAGTTGCCTATCCTCTGTATTTGTACAGGAGGGTCTAGGTCAAGTTTAAGCTTTTTTTTTTTTTTTTTTTTTTTTTTGGTTAGTGTTTCAGTCTCTGTAAACCTCTAGGGGCCTAGGTTGGTTGGTTCTGTTGGTCTTTATGTGTTGATCTTAACCCCTCTGGGCCTCTCTATTCCTCTTCCCCCTCTAATATTGGACTCTCAGAGCTTTACCTAATGTTTGACTATGTGTCACAGCATCTGTTTTGATCTGTTGCTGGGTGGAATTTCTCATAGGATAGTTATGCTAAGTTCCTGTTCCTTTGGTTCTGTGGGTTGTAGTATAGTTACCCTGTAATATATGGCTAAAATCGAGTTGTAAGTAAATACATGCCTTGTGCTTCTTTCTGAGTCTGGGTTAGCTCACTCAGGATGAGCTTTTCTAGTTTCATCCATTTGGTTGCAAACTATATAATTTCCTTGTTTCTGATAGCGCAGTAGTATTCCATTGTGTAAATGCACCACAATTTTTTGTTTTTTGTTTTTTATCTCAGTCTAGTTTTAATGGCCATTAACAAAACATAGCAAATACTGTGAGGACACAGAGAAAAAGGAAATCTGACAATTGGTAGGAATGAAGTTTGGTTCAGACATTATGTAGAATGGTCTGCATGTTCTAAAGACTGGAGTTATAACAGATCTATCATGCAATCCAGGTATCCTACTTCTGGGTGTATATCAAAGGAACAAAATCAGCATTCCAAAGAGAGATGCCGACTATGTTTGTTGTGACACTATGTATAGTAGTCAAGATGTAGGGACACTCCACTCCAGAGGAGTGGGATGGAAGGGTTACGGGGTAGAGGGTGGGAGGGCTGGGCTGGGAAGGGGGGAAAGAGGACAATATGATGGAGATGTAACCTGAAGCAACAAATAAATAAATTTATTTATTAAAAAAAAGAATCCATTGTCTCTTTGAATTTCCCGCATCTGTCTATTTCAGAAACCTTCCCATTTTGTTTTCTTCTTTCTTCTTTTGTACATAATGAATAATTTTATTTATGCTCATGTCTTTTCTATTTCCTTTTATCTTACATGAAAGTCTTTTTGTGGAGCTGAGACTCCTGGTGTGGTCTCCTGGTACAGCTGGAGAAACTCTGACGCTTCCTAGAGTGTAACTATCCTAGCCATTCAGATCAACTCTACTACTGGCCACAGCTCCTCATCTCTCCAAGTAACACCAGCCACTGGAAGGTCAATGGGATAACTACTACCAGGAAATGTACAGACAGAATTTAAGGTGTGTGACAATATAGCTAGCATGGAAATTATTTGGAAAATCAGTTGTGAATTCATGTCCTATGCCTTTGGGGAAAGAGTCATCTACATGA
This sequence comes from Lophiomys imhausi, assembly GCA_907164525.1. Classification (NCBI taxonomy): domain Eukaryota; kingdom Metazoa; phylum Chordata; class Mammalia; order Rodentia; family Muridae; genus Lophiomys; species Lophiomys imhausi. The sequence goes on along the minus strand of CAJQZJ010033682.1, from coordinate 461,311 downwards.
CATCACACTGGGAATCAATGACTTTGGATAAGGTGATGTCATATTTAATTAAGTCTTCCTTCACTCTCAGAAATGCCTAGATCCTATCTGTACTCTTCACTTACAGTTTAAATGCTCGCTTTTCCTAATATTCTTGTGGAAAATATCTGTGTAGATCAGCCTCTCCTCTCTTGCCCAAAGACCTTATACACTAACCTAGAAATCACTGAAAGAGACACCCCCCACTTCCAAATTCCCTGAAGAACAGTTATAGAATCATGAGGCCTGTTTGTTAGTCACTAATGACCCTCAAAGGTGGGCTTCAGATTATGAGTGATATTACAGAAATTGTACTGGTTCTGCTTCTCCCTCTTACACTAAGTCTGTGCTTTTCCCAACTACCTTCCACAGAGCCCCCTTCACATCCTTGTTTCTCAGAGTATATATTAAAGGGTTGAGAATGGGGGTGAGTATAGTATAAAACACAGCAACAAACTTTCCCTCATTCTCTGAATATCTGTGGATGGGCTGGAGATATGTATATATGCCTGAGCCATAAAATAAAGAAACCACAATGAGGTGGGACCCACAAGTCCCAAAAGCCTTTCTGCGACCAGCCATTGACTTTATTCTCAGGATTGCCCTGGCAATGTGTCCATAGGAGCCCAAAATCAGTGCTGCAGGGAAGATCAAGATTATTGTTCGAGCTACAAACATCTTGGCCTCGGTTCCATTAGTGTCTTCACAGGCCAACTTCAGGAATATGGGCATCTCACAGAAGAAATGATTCAGTCGATGGCCACAGAGGGGCATGGCCATGACAAGTCCTGTCTGAATCACAGAGTTCACAAGGCCAGACACCCAGGAGGAGATGGCCAGCACCTGACACAGCTGAGGGTGCATAATGGTGGTGTAGTGCAGTGGTCGGCACACAGCAGCATAGCGGTCAAAAGCCATGACCCCCAGGAGCAGACACTCTGTGGAGACCAAGGCAAGGAAAATGAGGAGCTGAGCTACACACCCTCCGTAGCTGATGGTCCTATCAAACCCACAGAGGTTAATAAGAAGCTGAGGTACTGTGCTTGTGGTATAGCACAGGTCCAGGAAAGAAAGATGGGAAAGGAAAAAGTACATGGGTGTATGCAGTCTGACATCCAGCCGTGAGAGAACGATGATGGTGGTGTTGCCGAAGAGAGTTAGCAGATAAAAGACCAGAATAAAAACAAAGAGGAAAGCTTCCAGTTGAGGAAAATCTGAGAAGCCTACCAATATGAAGCCTTCCCCTAAGCTGGTATTGAACGTTCCCATTGCCTTTCACTCGAGCAAAAAGTGGACATTCATACAGAGCATGTGTTAAAATATTATCCCCATGATTCCCTAAAGGCTCCAGAATCATGTGTCATGTTCTCTATTTTATTACCCAATTCCACTTTTCCAGAATTTTTTCTTTTCCTCTTTAGATAGAAAATAACTAGGTTAGGAGTGAGTGGATTTTGCTTGAACTCTAGTCTCACTTCTTAGATGTTCTCTGATTTTACTCTTAGCACTCAAGCATTTGGGAGGATTCTTTAGGCAGCAATGGCTAGGCTTCCTTGTCTAAAGGTAGAGCCATGTATCTATAGCCTCCCTCACAGCATGAGATTAGCATCCAAATACACCAACATGGAGACTGCCTTTAGGATCTAATGTGGACATTTGGGTGTGACTGTCTAATGGAGCAATTATGTGCCATGTGCAACTTTCTAGGTTCAACCTCCATCACTGCCCCCCAAGAGTTAAAAAAATAAAGAGGTAAAATAGCATGTAAAACGTAGCACTCGTGTTTCGCCTTTCTGCTGTTTTGATTGTTCCTCTTCTCTTTCTGGAAGGTAGAGTATTTCTGCAGATTCGACTGAGGAATAACAAGGCTGACATCATAAATTCACCCTGCTTCCTCTGTTCCCATCTCCTCCCAGTGCTGTCCATGCATCAACCCTGGTAGCCTCCCACCATCAGCAGCATCTGTTGCAAAGAATTGAGAAAAATGCAGAATCAATTTGAGGGGAGACTGTTTTGCAACAAATTTCTTACTGCAAACCACTATTTCCCAAATATATTTCACTTAAAAAAGTATAACTAGGAAATCCATCCTTGGCCTTCCCAGGAACAGTTATTTCCTCATCTCTAGACCAAACTCTTCACATAGTTCTGTTCTAGGGCTTGTCATGCACAAGAAGTCTTTCATGTGTCATCTCTCTCTGAACTGTGACATCCTGGGTGAGAGAGGACACAGTGAGCTTTAAAATGTTAATGTTCTTCTTTATGGCATACATGTGGCTGCCAAGTTAATATTATTTTTATTCATAGTTTGCAGTAGATGTCAAAATGAAATTTTCTGACTCTGCATATCATTCTCTTAAAAATCCATGTCCGCTAAGAACTTGGGATTTTAAATTATGAATGCATTTTAGTAAATTGTAGCCTTGGGAAATACACAAAAGTTGCTTGCAATGTTGATATTTCTGAGGTAAAAGTCAAAATAAGAGATAATAAAGCTAATCAGAAACCAAGACAAGAAATTGGAAGTCAACTGAAGTTTTACCTGTGTTCACTGTGAACGTTTTGGGATGCTGGCACATTTCTCTCTGCTGTAGGGGGAGGTCATCAATGCTTCAAAGCTGAGTGGATAATTCCAAGAAGGTATTCAGGTTCTATGCTTGAAAAGTATATGATAAAGGAAAAATTTAGTGTACAGGTAGCTTAACCAGAACACATAAGAAGGACTTGAACTGCCACCTTAGGTATACATATATAACAAACTCTGCAGTCAGGCCCTGTGCATTGGTTTTCTTACTCACCTGCCACTTGATCTAAGAGGCCCAGATAACTTAATTTAAAAAATCCTGCTCACAAGATTTTGATGGAGATTAATTTTTCTGATACATCCTTAAATGACAAAAACATATTACATATGCTCATAACATTCTCTGTCTATACCACTGTCCTGCAAGCACTATCCAACTAGATCTGCTTAAGTTATTCATAGCTGCATTTTCATGGTCCAGTGCTGGTCTCAGGCCATGAAAGGATCCTAACAAATGCTGTTAAATCAATTAATACATCCATTATATGCCTTGGCCTCCATGCCTGGTACATGTAAGTGGCCCAGAAATGCTTGTTTTCTATGAAACAGGAAACAAGTAATACATCTGTCCAACATACAGTTTAGTCACACAAGAATTTTTAGCCATCCATGACCTATACTTTTATTGCTGTTTATAACAACACTCGGGTATGTTGATGATTTTTTTCAAATAAATAAAAACTTAAGAACAGGAAAAATTCTGAAATCATAACTCAAAAGGATCTGAATATAATGAAATGTAGATACATAGACCAATAAGTGGCTATTACTGTCAATAAAAGATGGTGTTGAAGAAGAAAAGGCATATTTAGTTTTATCATTGCATTGGACATATGTGGAATAGAGGTTATCACCCTGGAATCTTGATAGTCACTTATTTAATAACTAGAAAAAGATGACTTCTGAGGTAAAGTAGTGGTTTGTAAACTCTCTATATGACTGTGAATCTGAAGGGTTAAAATACTTAAGAACTGACTTGATTCCAAAGAGAAACAGAGGAAAAGCCTGGGGAATCATGTAAAACAATAGGGGAGCTAAGAAGTAGAAAATCAGGGGCGGATCCAAGATGGCGGTGGCCTGTGCAGATGCATTTTGAATGCTTGGAAAACAGCCATAAAGCCACAGAGTTATAAGACGCTGAGCAACAATCTGAGTGACTTGAACCTGCTGGGTTTCACCCAGCTACCCAGGGACTATTAAAAGTCCCTGGGGAGGACTTGCCTCCCCTCTCTCGGACACTAAGCAAAACAAACCGATGGAAGCCGCTGAATCCAGGAATCAGGAATCATCACCAGAAGAGAGACAGGGGTAAGAACCACTCACATACACAGCAGACAGATCTGAACCCCAGAGAGGGTTACTCAGAGAGGGTTACTCACCAGCCTCCTGGGCCACCAGATCCCACTCAGGCATTCTGGCTATTTAGCGAAAGGTTGCAGACCTGTGGGAGCTCTTAGTGGAGCCACAGTGGTGGGATGGTGCAGCAGCCACTGGGTCCACAGCTGCATTTTGGAAAGTGCAAGCATATTTGTGTTTCCCCAGAGGGGTGTTGGACATACATACAGGCCCCTCTAGTGGATTTGTGGTCACTGGGAAAAACACTGCAGCTGGACTGAGCAGCAGGATACACTTCTGGCAGCAGGTTACACTGCAGCTCCACTGGAGTGTACCGGAACTTGGAAGACAGTGGCCCCAACCGCCAGTATTCAAAGCCAGCTCCATACAGACATAGGTGGAGTTGTGAGAGTGGCAGAAAGGAGGGCGGCCGGGTTGGAAGGCAGATTTGTTCTCCACAGGGTCCAAGCCCTGGGCAAATTGTGGGGTTAATATCAGACTCTTTTGCTAGTGCTGGCTCTTCTGGTGGGAAACCAGAACTTAAGCATATATAGCTCCACCCCTGGAACAGTGAACTTTTGGCCTGGGGGACACTGCTGAGTGACTCACCTTAAGGGCGTGGAGTCCGGTCCTTTCAAGATTCTAGCAGTCAGTCTCAACCCCAAGCATGGGACCTCCAGAGTCCACAGAATCTGTGCCTGGACACACAGGACCATACCAGCAGAGCCGCTGCATGCTGAACACTCAGTGTGCAACATAGAGAGCTCTGACTTGTGAGCAGTGAAACAATTCCAGGCCATTCCTCATTGCCTGGGAGTGGGCTGCACCAGCTCACAGTGCCTCTGGCTATTAGATGCACATTGACCCTGAGAATCCCCTGAGAGCAGCTGGGAGGACCACAAACATGGTCCCGACATGTAAGCTGCAGGGGAACTACAACCCCATCCAACAGTCTGCAGCCTACCAACCTGCACTGTCATCTACACGAAGACCAATTGGATCCCAGGAACCTACAGGAACACAGCCCATCACAACCCCTCACCTGAGTCCCCAATTGGGACAAAACAGGAAGGGGTGAGCTCTGGGAGACACACTGAGAACCTCCACACAAGGCCCCATCCAGCCTGTGGAAAGCGACACATCACCAAGCAATCTGACTGCTACACCAAAGCACCCCCTTTGGCACCAAGCCCAGAAGGCAACAGGAACAAACAGCTAAGAACAACCAAATGGCAAAAGGACAGCGAAAAAAACAGAACCAACAGAAGTCAGGGAGATATGACTCCAACGAAATACAACTATGATAGTACAGCAAGCCCTGACCACTTCACCACAGCTGAAATACATGAAAACAATGACAATCCTACATTATGGAAAGTGATAGAGTCCTTTCAAGAAGAATTTAAATCTATGAAGGAATTCAAAGAGACCATAATTTTACAAGTGAAAGCAATGGATAATATCATTAGAGAGCTCCAAGCCAAAGTGGCTCAACTTGAACAGGAAAGAGACAAAGCAATCAAGATTTAAAAGAGATGAAATATTTCCAGGCAAAGACAAGCAAATTGGAGCAGGAAATGTACAAAATGAATAAAATCTTTCAATCTATGAAAATGTAAATGGAAGCAATAAAGAAAACACAGTCAGAGTTAAGAGTGGAAGTGGAGAAGCAAGGGAAGAGAACGGGAACTACAGACATGAGTATCAAAAATAGGATACAAGAGATGGAAGACAGGATCTCAGGCATGGAAGATTTGATGGAAGAAATCAGTACAACATCCAAAGAAAATGAGAAAGCTAAGAAAGTTCTCACTCATAACATCCAAGAAATCAAGGACTCAATGAAAAGACGGAACCTAAGATTTATAGGCATAGAGGAAAGAGAAGAATCCCGACTCCAAGGTCTAGCAAATATCTTCAACAAAATCATAGGAAAAAAAAAAACTTCCCAAACCTAAAGAAAGAGATGACAATAAAAATCCAAGAGGCTTGCAGAACACCAAACAGATTAGATCAGAAAAGAAACTCCTCTCACCACATAATAATTGAAATTACAAATGTACAGAACAAAGAAAGAATATTAAAAGCTGTAAGAGAAAAAGGACAAGTAACGTATAATGGCAGACCCATCAGAATTACATCTGACTTCTCCTCAGAAACTCTAAAAGCTAGAAGGGCCTGGACAGATGTCCTACAAGCCCTGAGAGAACATAGGTGCCCAGCCAGACTACTATACCCTGCAAAAGTCTTTATCAACATAGATGGAGAAAACAAGATATTCCATGACAAAATCAAATTTGAACAATATCTACCCACAAATCCAGCCCTACAGAAGATCCTATAAAGAAAATTCCAACCCAGAGAAGATAACTACACCCAAGAAAACAGAGGAAACAGAAAACTCCACAGCAACTAAACTAAAAGAAACACAGGACCACCACCTATACAAAAATAATGGGAAATAACAACCTCTGGTCACTAATATCCATCAACATCAATGGATTCAACTCCCCAATAAAAAGACACAAGCTTACAGACTGGATCTGAAAACAAGACCCATCATTTTGCTGCATACAAGAAACACATTTCACTAACAAAGATAAACACTATCTCAGAGTAAAGGGCTGGGAAAAGGTTTTCCACGCAAATGGACCCAGAAAGCAAGCTAGCCTCCAGAACTATACGCCAAACTTAAAAATGCACCCACACTCATGTATGTTGTGATAATAACAAAAGGCATAGTGGTGCATGCCTGTAATTAGGAGTAGCCATCCTAATATCAAATAAAATAGACTTCCAACTGAAGTTAATTTAAAAAAAAAAGACAGGGAAGGGCATTACATACTCGTTAAAGAAAATATTCATCTAGAGAACATCTCAATATTGAACATCTATGCTCCAAATACAAAGGCACCTACATTTATAAAAGAAACTCTTCTAAAAAAATCACACATCGATCCCCACACATTAGTAGTGGGAGACTTCAACACCCCACTCACAACAATGGACAGATCATTAAGACAGAAGCCAAACAGAGAAACAATGAGTCTAACAGAGGTCATGAACCAAATGGACCTAACAGAAACCTACAGAACGTTTCACCCAAACACAAAAGAATACACTTTCTTCTCACCACAGCATGGACCTTCTCAAAAATCGACCATATAGACAGACACAAAGTTAGCCTCAACAGATACAAGAAAATTGAAATAACCCCTTGTATCTTATCAGACCACCATGGAATAAAGCTGGACTTCAACAGCAACAGAATCAATAGAAAGCCTACACACACATGGAAATTGAATAACTCTTTACTGGATGACTACTTGGTCAGGGAAGAAATAAAGAAGGAAATCAAAGACTTCTTAAAATCCAATGAAAATGAAGGCACAACATACCAAAACCTATGGGACACAATGAAAGATGTGCTACGAGGAAAGTTCATAGCACTAAGTGCCTTCAAAAAGAAAATTGTGACAGCTTATATTAGTGAATTAACAGCCAAACTGGATGAATTGGAAAAAATGCAAACACTCTCAAGAGTAGCAGAAGGCAGGAAATTATCAAACTTAGGGCTGAAATCAACAACTTAAAAACAAAAAGAACAATACAAAGAATCAATGAAACCAAGAGTTGGTTCGTCAAGAAAATCATCAAAATAGACAAACCCTCAGCCAAATTACCGAAAAGACAGAGGGAAAAAACCCAAATCAACAAAATCAGAAATGAAAAGGGAGAAATAACAACAGACATTGAGAAAATCCAGAGAATATTTAGGTCCTACTTCAAAAATCTATACTCCACCAAATATGAAAACTTTAGCAAAATGGACAATTTTCTTAATAGATTCCACCTACTGAAGCTAAATCAAGATCAGGTTAACAGACTAAACAGCCCTATAACCACTAAGGAAATAGAAACAAATAGAAATTTAAAATTTGCCAACCAAAAAAAGCCCAGGGCCAGATGGTTTCAGCACAGAATTCTACCAGACCTTCAAAGAAGAGCTAATACCAATACTCTTCAAACTCTTTCACAAAATAGAATCAGAAAGAACACTGTCAAACTCATTCTATGAGGCCACAGTCACCCTGATTCCTAAACCATACAAAGACCCAACAAAGAAAGAGAACTTCAGGCCAATCTCCCTCATGAACATAGCTGCAAAAATACTTAATAAAATACTGGCAAACTGAATCCAAGAACATATCAAAAGTATCATACACCATGATCAAGCAGGCTTCATCCCAAGAATGCAGGGCTGGTTCAACATATGTAAATCCATCAACATAATTCACCATATAGATAAGATGAAAGAAAAAAAAAACCACATGATTATCTCGCTAGATGCGGAAAAAGCATTTGACAAAATCCAACACCCCTTCATGCTAAAAGTTCTGGAGAGAACGGGCATAGAATGACCATACCTAGAAATAATAAAGGCAATATACAGCAAGCCAGTAGCCAACATCAAATTAAATGGAGAGAAACTTGAAGTATTTCCTCTAAACTCAGGGACAAGACAAGGATGTCCACTTTCACAATATCTCTTCAATATAGTACTTGAAGTTCTTGCTAGAGCAATAAGACAACTAAAGGAGATCAAGGGGATACAAATTGGAAATGAAGAAGTCAAATTATCCCTATTTGGAGACGATATGATAGTACATATAAGAAAACCCCAAAAATTCCACCAGAGAACTCTTACAGCTGATAAACATCTTCAGCAAGGTGGCTGGATACAAAATTAATTTAAAAAAATCAGAAGCCCTTCTTTATGCAACAAATAAATGGCTGAGAAAGAAATCAGGGAAACAACTTCCTTCACAATAGCCACAAACAATATAAAATACCTGGGGTAACTCTAACCAAGCAAGTAAAGGATCTGTACAACAAGAACTTCAAGCCCTTGAAGAAAGAAACTGAAGAGACCATCAGAAGATGGAAAGATCTCCCATGCTCATGGACAGGTAGGATCAACATAATAAAAATGGCCATCCTACCAAAAGCAATATACAGATTCAATGCAATTCCTATCAAAATACCAACACAATTCTTTATGGACCTGGAAAAAGCTATTCTCAATTTCATATGGAACAACAAAAAAACCCGAATAGCTACATTAATCATGTACAATAAAAAAAAAAGAGCTGGAGGTATCACCATCCCAGATTTCAAGCTGTACTACAGAACAATAGTAGTAAAAACAGCATGGTATTGGTATAGGAACAGACCAGTGGATCAATGGAATCGAATTGAAGACCCAGAAATGAACCCACACACCTATGGTCACTTAATTTTTGACAAAGAAGCCAAAACCACACAATGGAAAAAGGAAAGCATCTTCAACAAATGGTGCTGGTCCAACTGGATGTCCACTTGTAAAGGAATGAAATTAGAACCATACTTATCACCTTGTACAAAACTTAAGTCCAAGTGCATAAAAGACCTTAACAAAAGCCTGATCACACTAAATCTACTAGAAGAGAAAGTGGGAAAAACCCTCGAACTCATTGGCACAGGTGACAACTTCCTGAACAAATACCAACAGCTCAGGACCTAAGACCAACAATCAATAAATGGGACCTCATGAAACTGAAAAGCTTCTGTAAGACAAAAGACACTGTCATTCGAACAAAATGGCAGCCTGAAGACTGGGAAAAAATCTTCACCAACCCCACATCTGACAGAAGGCTAATATCCAAAATTTACAAAAAACTCAAGAAATTAAATGCCAAGAAACCAAATAATCCAATTAAAAAATGGGGAAAGAGCTAAATGGAGAATTCACAAAGGAGGAATTCCTAAAGGCCGAGAGACACTTGAAGAAATGCTCAGCATCCTTAATCATCAGAGAAATGCAATTCAAGATGACTCTAAGATTCCATCTCACACCTGTCAGAATGGCTAAGATCAAAAGCTCAAATGACAGCACATGCTGGCAAGGGTGTGGAGAAAGGGGAACCCTCCTCCATTGCTGGTGGGAGTGCAGGCTTGTGCAACCACTGTGGAGGTCAGTCTGGAGATGTCTTAGAAAACTTGGAATAGCTCTGCCTCGGGACCCAGCCATACCACTTCTGGGTATACACCCAAATGACTCCTCATGGAATCATAAGGAAGTTTCCTCATCTATGTTCATAGCAGCCTTATTTGTAATAGCTAGAAACTGGAAACAACCCAGATGTCCCTCAACCGAAGAATGGATTAAAAAACTGTGGTACATCTGCACAATGGAATATTACTCAGCTATCAGAAACAATGAAATTATGCAAATTGCATCCAAATGGATGGAACTAGAGAAGCTCATCCTGAGTGAGCTAACCCAGACTCAGAAGGATGCACATGGCATCTATTCACTTATAGTAGGATTTTAGCTATATAGTACAGGATATCTATACTACAACCAACACACCAAGGGAACATGGACATAGACTTTTTTGTTTTGTTTTGTTTTCTCTCCCTGTCAATGAGACACTTTTCCCTGGTGATACTGCCTTATAGGCTCCCAGTGTATGAGGAGGCTCTTGGCCCTCATATGACTGCTGAACTGGGATGGGGGACTGTTATGTAGGGACACTCCACTCCAGAGGAATGGGATGGAAGGTTAGTGGGTAGAGTGTGGGAGGGTGGGACTGGGAAGGGTGGAAAGAGGACACTATGATGGAGATGTAACCTGAAGCAATAAATAAATAAATTTATTTTTTAAAAAAAGAAGTATAAAATCAGAAAAGCCACACAGTGAAAAGCACAGAACAGCCCACTGCTCCAGCCCCACCTAGTAGCTAAGGGGAGGAAGAGAATGTGGAAGCCTCATGTAGAAGGCAAGCCAGCTAGCCCTAGTGAAATCACACTCTTGGTTTTAGGCAGAGGACAATGTCATGATTTCCATAGCGTAAAATGCACTGGGAGAGTTGGTGTGATCATGACTACTTTTGGGTAACAAGTTAACACTGGGAAGCAAGTCTGTTTGATCATTCTCCATATCTCAGAGTGCTTTAACCATCTTGAGAGGGGACCTATGAGAGACTGAGCTGTTTTGGGAACTTAAAAACAAGGAACAACTGGACGTCAGAGAGCCCCACCAATGTCTGGGTGGAAGACAGCGTCAAGAGGCAATCATGGAGAGAGGAAGAGAGTTGGACACGGAAGCATCAAGAACATTGACCAAGTTTGGGTTGTGCCAGCACAGTGGTCAGTGGCCTCGTCACTGTGGTAAGGAGCATGCCTCATCATATGGGCATGACTTTGGAGTCTACTAATAGTGGCCTGCTCAGCTTTGGGAGTGCCCCATGTGCTAAACATGGTTTGCTGGCAACAGGGCTGAGAACTCTGAGCGTAATTCCAGGAGTTTATTACTGCTGTCTCCTCCCTTTCGCTGTATGGTTCCCTAAAAGCAGTATCATTGAGTGGTCAGCAAAGTGTTGGGTCCCCTCTGTTCTCCTCCCTCTAGTGCGTATCTCAATGCTGTATGTTTTCCCACACTCCTATGCACTCAGGAATCTTGTCCTTGATCATAGCCACTTCTGGGTACAAAAACTGAGATTTGGAATCTCTGGAGCAAATGAGAACCTGTCCAGTCCACAAGCCACAAAACTAAGTGTGACCAACATCAGATCATTGCACAAAGAAGTGAATATGTAAAGTGAATATGGCCATGGCAGACAACTGATCTTCATGCGCTGGTGCTCAGCACCGGCTTGTTTTCTTTCTGGCTCCCTTAACTTGAGAATCTACCAGGTTCAGTGGTTAAGGCTGAAGTCAGATTCTCAAGTTAAAGGGCCCAAAAGGAAGCTGTTAAAGTACTTTATAGTTTTTATAACTCCTCTCTACAGAACCTCAAACAGCCAACTTAGTGAAACCGCTGCCTCATTTCCTCATTCACAGCATTTCTGCATTTTAATCACCCCATCTCTGTCTTCCCAGTTCTACTAAAGGGGACTTACTTTTTTTCACTATCCATCATCAACATCATTTTCTTGCTAATGCACTTAATTTACCTTCACTCAATCCCATGCATCCTATTCTGGAGAAATGTAATGTCTATGGTTTCTCCGACTAAGATCACATCAGCAAACTAACTTATCTTATTCAGGTTTGCAGTTTTAGTGCCTAGTGTAATGATATTTCTCAGGATACTCCTGAGACTGGAAGCACACACTTACCTGCTCAAGTCCCTTAACAGATGCTTAGAAAGGCAGAGAACCACACAGTAGTTTCTGTCTTGTTCAAAATGCTTGGTGTGGAAGTAGTCCTTCCTGCTTGGGAATTGATATTTTTCTCCCTTGTTGTCTGGTGTTTGAAGAAACAGTTTTAATCCTAAGTAGCATCAAAAGTCAAGTTTTCTTTCATTACTGTTCTACCATACTGGCTTTCATTTGTCTAAAGAAGGCCCCTGGTCCCTTACTTTAATGCTTTAAGTGAGCCATTTCTTTAAGGGATGCATGCTGCTTCATAAACCCCATGGCTCTATTGACAACAGACCAATCTACATAAGCAACATTTTACCCACTTGAAGGGTCCCATTAACACTATGCCAACAACAATGGTGGTGACTCTGCTTTTAGCACAATTTACCTTCTTCTCCATGCACTGCCCTTGAGTCTATAATTTATACACCATTGAGTGTTGTTATAGGCTCTTCCTCATCTCTCAAAGAGCTTTCTTTCATTTCTTTCACAGAGCACTTACTGAAGTCTGTCTCATCACACCCACATCTGGAAATTCTAAAAGGAAACTCTCCTGGGAGCTCTTTCCATCTTTAAAACAATTGAAAGGTCTATGTGTATGTGTGAATCCAAGGATGGGTCTCCGGGAGACCCCACACATTATTCTATAGTACATGTCCTATCCCAGGTAGGCTCTTACTCCAGTCACACTGGATCAAGGATTAGACAACAAAGAGCTTCCTGTGAGAACCTGGTACATGTATGTGTGAGGTGTGGGAAAGCCTCATGAGAGTGCACACAGATGAACATAGACCTTCTTAGGAAAATGATCAGGGCATGCAAATACTAGTGGGATCCATATTCTGCATGAGAAGTTGACACTTCAATAATTTCTGCTTCCTTTCATAATGCCCCCAAACTTTTATCTCAATAAAAGAATGAAGTGATGTTGGGCAGGTACAATGACGCACATAGGATATTAAGGATTATGCGTGTGCTTGACAATAGACCTGCTTTAAAACCTTAAAAAATATATCCATTCACTATGGTACCTGTGTGCATCCTGAATGGGCACCTCGTGTTTGTGATTGAGTTTCAGGTTTCAAAAAGGTTTTTCCACACCTCACACATCCATGTACCTACCAGGCTCCCACAGGAAGCTCTGTTTGATAAGCACAGCACCTTGCATCCTCACTTGACAACCTCTTTCATGGAAAAATACATCCAAATTGCTTTGTTCTCAAAAGGCTAAAACTCATAACAACCAATGGAATTTATGAAGACAGATTGTGGTGTAGTATAGGGTTAAGGTGAAATAAAAATGAAGCATTTTGAAGGCAGACTTTCTGGACAAGGAGTAATATTCCTCTGCCTTCACACTGGCCTGGTCTTTCAGGGCATGGAAGGTAAAAGTCAGGGATGATGTTAAGAAATCATGATCACGTACCTTCTATCCCAGCAGAGAGGATGCTGTGTGTCATGACTTAGAAGGTAGCAGCATCTTCCCTGTGCACCCTACACTTGCCCTAACCAACGGAGAACAGGAAGGAGCTGGTACATAGTCAAACCACTTCATGACCCTAAAATTCAGTGCATCATACATTCCCTGGGGATGTTGCCATACCCTCATAATAACAGCATAAAATTATTGTTTACAAAGTGTGACTCTAGAGACATCTGGGCCCTATTGTAGCAATTATAACCCACTGTGAATTTCCACAGGCAAAATAGTGTTTTTCCAATGTGACTTTAGAGATCTCTGAGTCCCAATATGACAATTATAATGAATCAAGGGGCTCCTATGTAAGAATTATTTTCTAAGTATGGCTATGGAGACCTATGAGTCTTAATGTGGTGATTGTCACCAACTGACTGGGTCCCCAGGATCTGTCTTGCAGTCCTTAGTTCTCTCAGTTCCCCATTCTCTGACCAAAGCAAGCTGATGGAGTCAGAATCTCCAGAACACAGCTCTGTAATTGTGTATAAGATCTGCTTGGATTTCTCACACTTCCCCTGTTCTAATCTTGATCTTGACACCTAGTTCTTCACCAGTCAGACCCACCTTCCACACATACTGAAAGTGTTTCCTTTTCTAGAATATTCACACAATGCTCACATTCTCACATGTGTTTGTCATTGATTCAGTTACCTAGATTCTCAATGAAAACTTTGATGATTTATATTTAGATCACATATAATATCTAATGTTTTAACATTTATTTTATCTCATTTAAACCACTATAAAGTGCAGTATATTTTGTCAATGTATTCCAGAGATACTTGTTGAACAGTTAAGCTGCTTTACATAGTGGTTTATGTAAAACTGACAATTAACATTAATCTGTAACCACTGAAGAGATTAGATCTGCCACTACAAAGATTTGGTGCTCAGAAGTTTTTGTGACATGTGTCAGTCCCAGTTTTCTCATTTGTAAAGCAATGTTAGTGAGACCTATAATGTCCCAATGCTTGAGGATTAATGGTAATGAATTTGAAGTGTGTGATGGGAGACTGCCATTTGTTCAATAACTCATACTATTACTGTATCACTATCTATTTATTCAGTGGAAAATACCATGTCTGACTCCAAGGATGCTCACAGTCTAAAGAGAGACAGGCATCATCTGAGATCATTAGGGTCAAGGTGGACAGACTGAGAAATCCAAGACAATGCATCATATTTAAATGCAAATTTTGATCTCCTTATTTGATTGAGACCTTCCTAAACCATGCTCAAATACTGCTGGGCATCTCCTGTTTAAGTTCTCAGGAAAGGGGAACTCACTACCCAGAAAGCAGTCACTTACACTTTTTAACCTTTTTTTGTAAGTTGTCTATTTATAAACATATTCAGTCAAATGAAATTTCCTAAGAGCTTTAGTGTAGCTGTACTTCTTCTTATCATTGACATCACAAAGAATGTTTAATATAATTTCCTATGCAATTTCAAGTACTGAGTTACAAATCTCTTGAGTTGGGAGAGCTCTATCCTCCTGGAATGGCTATTCCTTGCTCACTTTTGTGTCAGAACTAACATCTTTGACTAATAGATAAACCTTTGGATTCTGTTTACCTAGCAAGACCATGAGCTTCCACCAACCTGAATGTTCAGATGCCATTTTGGGCTTATGGAAAAGTTTCCCCCATCTTGTTGTACCTGCCTTTCTGATATGCTAACTAATTTACATAATTTATTAATTCACTCATTTTCCTTTTATTGAAAATATAAATATATTTTTTCTCATATACTATATTCTGATTATGGTTTCCCCACCCCCTAATCCTCCCAGTATCTTCCCACCTCCCAATTCCATCCAGATCTATCTTTTTCTGTCTCTCATTAGAAAGCAAGCAGGCTTCTAAGGGTTTATAATAGGATAAAGTAATATAAAACAAAAGCTAACACATAAGAATAGGATAAAACAAACAGAAACGAACCCAACAGAAGTCACAAGAAACAGACGTAGATGCAGAGAGCCACACTCATTTGCACACTTGAGAATCCCATAAAAACACTAAACTAGAAGCCATAATATATATCCAAAGGAGCTGTAAGAGAAAAAAAATAAATAAAATAAAATAAAACAAATGACTAAGAGATAAAGTGTGTGTTGAGAGGGAAGCCCTGACATGACATTATGAGACAAGGAACCTCCAAAGATGCTGTTGACTCTGTTTTCTGTTGGACATCTACTGCTGGGCATGCAACATACCCTTAAAAGTAGTTTGTTATCTTAGAGAGACGCTCTTGGAGAAAATTGAATTTTCATTTGCAAGTGAAAATGGCTTCTGGGTTAGGGATGAGACCACCTTTTTTTCAGCTCTGGAACCACATTTGGTGTAGACCCTTGCAGGCCCTGTGCATGTTGCCTCAGTCTCTCTGATTTACTATATACATCTATTCTGTTGATGAAGAAGACCTTATTTCTCTGGTGTCCTCCATCCACTCTGGCTCTTGCACTCTTTCCTCTTCCAAACTCTTTAAAAGCCAAATGGAAGAACCTGACCTCAAACTAGCCAATCCTGATGAAAGTCATGGTTACATCCATGGCTTCCTGACCAACTCCCAGTACCACACATAGTTGGGAGAGAGGGCAGATGAGTTGATGGGGCATTTTGTTTGAAAAGCCTTCTGTTGTTCAAAACTCTTGGACTCAGAGAGCTTAGATGTGTTGTTCTTGAATGAAATGACAAACATGTCTCTAGACAATTGAATGTCATTGATCTGTCAGCGTTCCTTGACCGACACCTCTACAGACTTATCACTATACTGATTGAACTTGCCACTCTCGTGGCATGCAATGATGTATTCCTAAAACAGCTCTGGTGATCTTGGAATCATTACATGGAATCTTCATGTAGGGACCTTTGCTGTAGATCTGGCTTGGATCTCATAGATCAAAGAAGCTCAGAAAACACTGGTATCCTATCTGCTTGTCTATGGAGAACATGACAATGTTGCCCCCAAAGTCATACACACAGGTCCAGATGACTGAGTTGGTCTTGAGTAGAGCCAGCTGCTTCCCTGTTTCACAATCCCAGAGATGACAGCTGTTGTCAACTGAGCCAGTAAGAATATACTTGGTATCCAAGTCAACACCCACACACTACACATCTCCAGTATGGACCATGTAGATACACAGCCTCTCTCTATTCACAGAGTACCATACATGGATGATAGGGTCTTTGGCCATGGTGAAGAGGAGGTCTCCTTTCTGCTTATACTTGAGTACAGATGGACCACTCATGGACCTGCAGTAGGATGGGCTTCATCCTGGTGGTGATGTAAGGAAAGAAGCAATGGATGCAAGGACAGAGGTTTTGGACTTCCTTTAATTCAGTATTTCATCACTATTCCCCTATTCTACCCTTTTTGAATAGTAATGTATATTCTGTGGCATGATATGTTGAAAGTATGTAATTAGTTTTTTTTTCATTTTACAGTTTTTAAAATTAAGAGATTAAGCTTCCTGATGCTTGTTGCCATGCTTCCTGACCTTGATGTATTTTTCTCCCTCTAGAAGCATAAACCCAAATAAATCCTGCCTTCTATAAGTTGTCTTGGTCATGGCATTTTATTCCGCAACAGAGAAGTAACTAATACAGGATCCATTTATATATTTCAGAATAATCATTTGTTGATTGTGTGCATTGTAGTTATAACCTAGCATCTAGCTTTGCTGCAGACCACGGTGTAGTGGTCTCAGCAACCGAACCAGGTTTCAAGAAGTTTTCAGGTGGGGAGCGGATTCGGCGTGACAGACAACACAACTCAAGAGAAGTTTCAGTGTTGCTGCAAAGTTTTACTTTTTTTCAAAGCAAAATTTATACAGTAAAATCAGGAAGTGTGATCATAGGTACATAGCCAAAAGCATAAACATATGTTGCTAAGAAATACATGCTGATCTTGGAAGGAACATTGAGCTTCTTGGTGGCCCGATTGACTGTGGTCAACGAACCGGACAGTTTCTAACCATTGTGTTTTATTTTGAAACAGACCAGTATTTCAATGTCTTTTTTCTAAATCTCTTTTTACTTCCTCAATTGTTTTTCATAACCATGAACGCTTATTTGCTTTCCCTTTTACACTAGCAAGTATTGGAATATCTCCTAAGTCTTTTCATGAAACCTAAGCTATTCTTTTACCATCATCTATCATTTTCATAGGAACACCAGGTACATAGAATTTATTTGTTAATGTTCTCCGTTTTCTTTTGTATCTTGGCTGAGATCCTAACTCTTTTTCCTGTAGAAGATTAATAGCTTCATGTACTAGCATATTAGAATTGTTTTGTATTATTTGTACAAACTGCTGCAAAGGACTATTATCTGCATCTGAATTATTCATAGTTAGTATAATGTTTGGGTTTTCTGAAACATCTAGTCTTTCTTTTTGTGGGGCTGTTGCCATCTGTTTAGGGGTAGACAGCGTATTTTAAGTTCCTTTTTCAAGTACTGCACTTCTTGGAAATCTTGTATAAGCTATGAGATAAAGTAAGCATCCAAAAGTGAAACCAAGCCCTCCGAACATCCCCAACCTTTCCAGCTCCCCAGGAGACCTGATGATTCGCCCCCACAAATATCCAGGCTTCCGTCCAGCACCCCTTTTGGCTAATGGGTCATTCTTTAGGGCCTGGAAAAGCCCAGAAGAACCCCCCAGCCGTACAACACGCATATTTGTCACACAGCGGTCGTAGCCTGCACTGCTGGCGAGGCGGGTGTGGCATAGCTTGATGTTCTATTTATACATAAATAGTATGTGTGTGCTCATGAGTGTCTATGGATACAATAGCAACCCCTCTCTTAAGGATCTGTTTATTAAAAATTGATTTTTGTTGTACAAGTCTTTCACTTGCTTGGTTAGAGTTACCCCCAGGTATTTTATATTATTTTTGGTATTGTGAAGGGTGTTTTCCCCTAATTTCTTTCTCAGCTCATTTATCTTTTTTGTAAAGAAGGACTACAGATTTTTTTGAGTTAATTTTGTATCCAGCCACCTTGCTGAATGAGTCTATCATCTGTCAGAGTTCTCTGGTGGAATTTTTGGGGGACACTTACATATACTATCATATCGTGTGTGGATAGGGATAATTTAACTTCTTCCTTTCTGATTTGCATCCTCTTGATTTCCTTTAGTTGTCTTATTGCTCTGGCTAGAACTTAAAGTACTATGTTGAAGAGGTATGGGAAGAGTGGGCATCCCTGCCTTGTCCCTGATTTTAGGGGAAATGCTTTAAGTTTCTCTGTAGTTAGTTTGATGTTGGCTGCTGGTTTGCTGTATATAGTCTTTATTATTTCTAGATATGATCCTTGTATGCCAGTTCTCTCCAAGACTTTTAGCATGAAGGGGTGTTGGATTTTGTCAAATGCAATAGCTCAGGCCCTAAAACCAACAATCAATAAATGGGACTCATGAAACTGAAAAGCTTCTGTAAGGCAAGGGACATTCTCATTAAAAACAAAACAGCCGCCTACAGATTGGAAAAAGATCTTCACCAACCCCACATCTGACAGAGGGCTAATATCCAAAATCTATAAAGAATTCAAGAAATTAAACACCAGCAAACCAAGTAACCCAATCAAAAAAAAAAATGGGGAAAAGATCTAAACAGAGAATTCACAAAAGAGGAATCTAAAATGGCTGAGAGACACTTGAAGAAATGTTCAACAACCTTAATCGTCAGAGAAATGCAATTCAAGAAGACTCTGATATTCCATCTCACTCCCGTCAGAATGGCTAAGATCAAAAACTCAAAAGACAGCATATGCTGGCAAGGCCGAAGAGAAAGGAGAACACTCCCACATTGCTCGTAGGAATGCAAACTTGTACAACCACTATGGAAATCAGTCTGGTGATGTCTTAGAAAATTTAGAATAACTCTACCTCAAGACCGAGCCATACCACTCCTGGGCATATATCCAAAAGATTCCTCACCAATCCACAGGGACATCTCCTCAACTATGTTCATAGCAGCTTTATTTGTAATAGATAGAAGCTGGAAACAACCTTGATGTCCTTCAACCAAAAAATGGATTAAAAAAAACTGTGGTACATTTACACAATGGAGTACTACTCAGCTATCAGAAACAAGGAAATCATGCAATTTGCAACTAAATGGATGGAACTAGAAAAGGTCATCATGAGTGAGCTAACTCAGACTCAGAAAGATACACATGGCATATATTCACTTATAACTGGATTTTAGCCATTATAGTATAGGATAACCCTTCTACAATCAATAGACCCAAAAGAGCAGGAACAGGGATTTGGTTATCTGTCATTGGGACACCCCACCCTAATGGAACTGCCATGTATGCCTCTTGTGCAAGAGGAAGCTCTTAGGCCTCATGTGACTAATGAACTGCGGGGGGGGGCTGATACACAGAGACACCCCACACCAGAGGGATGGGATGGGTTGGAGAGGAGGTAGAGGGTGGCAGGGAGGGGCCAGGAGGGGGTATCAATGGGACATAATGAAGTAATAAATAAATATTTAAAAAATGGATTTTCAAAATAAGATCATGAGAATACTTTCTGTGTTCTTCCAAAAGTTTTAGTGTCTTGCTTTTCACACTTGACTCAATCTCTTTTTGCTGTTGTTGTTTTTTATTTTCAGGTTAATTTATTATTCCAGCTTCATTTACTAGATGTGCAGCCTTCTCCAATGACTCATTCTTTATCATATTCTAAATTTTAATAGAGGTATAACTGGTTCTGTTTTGATGTGTTAGTTGCTCATCTATCATCTACCCCTATGTTAACACCCTCTGACTTCATTATTGTAGATGTACAATACTGTCCAATTTTGTAGCTCAACTCTCCAAATATTTTTTTCAAAGTTTTGTTTAACTTTTTTCCTTTATTTTTTATTTCTTCAAGTTACATCTCAATCGCAGTCCCCTCCCTATTCCCCCTCCAGTCCCACCCTCCCACCCTCAACCCCCCATCCTCTTCCCTTTTTTTTTTCTTTTAAGTTTAAGGTATATCTTATTTCCCCCTACAGTTTCCACTTTAAGTCCAACAAATGGCTCTTTCTCTTATAATAATAAATACAATACAGTACAACAGAGGTAATTAGGCCACAGTTATGAGGGTTATATGGCTTAACATACATTCCCAATGACCAGTCCATAAGTATTTGGTACCTGACTTTAACATTCTACTATCTAAACATCTCCATGAGTTTAAAGTTCTATATCTGACTCAACATTCATACTAATTGCAACACAATTTTAAAAGTATCTTCTTAGATGTATAACACTCTCTTGACTCCTAAACAACTCAAAATTTAATTATGAGACTTTATCTATCTGTTCTTCAATCACCTCAGAGACCTGAGAGGGATAAATATATCTGATTTTATAGGAAGTACAGGGTCTGCAGCTTCCCAAACTAAGAAATGACATACCAGTGGCTGCCTGGAGAGTTCCCATTTTCTCTCCATACGTTACAGCATCGCTCTTCAGTCATTTGGCCCCGCTTCTCTGACAGACATTGATTGTAGAGCAGGGGTTATGAAGGACTTACCTACCCTGTCTTGGCAGAGCTAGGCTGTCAACTTACCTGCTTCCAGGTTTTGTCCTTTTTGGACAGCATTCTGTCTACAGTTGGAGCAAGGGGCTTTTCCTACCAAGAGATAGGCTTGCGACTAATTCAATCATCTCCCATTGGAGATTCTTCGATGCTAATCTTCTACTTGGAGGAGAATAGGGGGTGCTGTCAGGAGGTGATATGTCTTGATATAAAAAAATCTAAAGTTAGGAAAACATCTTTGCATGCCATATTCTGCAGATCTCTTGAGGTTTTTTTTGTTGTTTTTTTTTTTTTTTGGTTTTTTCGAGACAGGGTTTCTCTGTGTAGCTCTGGCTGTCCTGGACTCGCTTTGTAGACCAGGCTGGCCTCGAACTCACAGAGATCCTCCTGCCTCTGCCTCCCGAGTGCTGGGATTAAAGGCGTGCGCCACCACCGCCCGGCTTCTCTTGAGGTTTTTGAAGAGGCCCTATCTATCTCTTATATTAGGGTAAGCAGATGTTTCTTGTCTCTTAGCAGGTTTATTTCTGATTAGCTTAGCAAGTAACTATAATAGGCTGTCATAGTACCTAACAGAATGAATGGCTTGCATAACCATTAGTTTGCATTTCTTAATTATCCTAACCAGTTCATGACAGTTAGTAGTAAAAGGCCGAAACATCACATTTCATTTTTTTTTCTTTACCTCCTAACCCTTCCATCCCTTTTCTCTGGGGTGGGGTGTCCTTATATAACAGTCCCTCATCTCAGTTGAGAGGTCGTATGAGGGCCAAGAGCCTCTTCATTCATTGGGGATCTATGAAGCAGTACCATCAGTGAAAAGTGTCTCGTTGCCTGGGAGAGAGAACTACTAAACAAACAAATCAATAAGCATACAATAGATAAAAAAGACTAAAAATAGAAAAAATATAACTAATATATAAAAATAAATAAAAAATAAAAATTAAAAATAAGAAGTCTATGTCCAAGTTCCCTTTGGTGTGTTAGTTGTAGTATTGATATCTTCTACTATATAGCTAAAATCCTACTATAAGTGAATAGATGCCATTTGTGTCCTTCTGAGTCTGGGTTAGTTCACTCAGGATGAGCTTTTCTAGTTCCATCCATTTGGCTGCAAATTGCATAATTTCATTGTTTCTGATAGCTGAATAATATTCCATTGTGTAGATGTACCACAGTTTTTTAACCCATTCTTTGGTTGAGGGACATCTGGGTTGTTTCCAGTTTCTAGCTATTACAAATAAGGCTGCTATAAACATAGATGAGGAAACTTCCTTATGATTCCATGAAGAGGCATTTGGGTGTATACCCAGAAGTGGTATGGCTGGGTCCTGAGGCAGAACTATTCCAAGTTTTCTAAGATATCGCCAGACTGACCTCCATAGTGGTTGCACAAGCCTGCACTCCCACCAGCAATGGAGTAGGGTGCCCCTTTCTCCACACCCTCGCCAGCATGTGCTGTCATTTGAGTTTTTGATTTTAGCCATTCTGACAGGTGTGAGATGGATTCTCAGAGTCGTCTTGAGTTGCATTTCTCTGATGATTAAGGATGTTGAGCATTTCTTCAAGTGTCTCTCAGCGATTAGGGATTCCTCCTTTGTGAATTCTCTATTTAGCTCTGTCTCCCATTTTTTGATTGGATTATTTGGTTTCTTGGCATTTAATTTCTTGAGTTCTTTGTAGATTTTGGATATTAGCCTTCTGTCAGATGTGGGGTTGGTGAAGATTTTCTCCCAGTCTGTAGGCTGCCGTTTTGTTCTAATGACAGTGTCCTTTGCCTTACAGAAGCTTTTCAGTTTCATGAGGTCCCATTTATTGATTGTTGATCTCAAGTCCTGAGCTGTTGGTGTTCTGTTCAGGAAGTTGTCGCCTGTGTCAATTAGTTCGAGGGTTTCTCCCACTTTTCTTCTAGTAGATTTAGTGTGACCCGCCTTATGTTAAGGTCTTTGATCCACTTGGACTTAAGTTTTGTACAAGGTGATAGGTATGGGTCTAGCTTCATTCTTTTACAAATGGACATCCAGTTGGACCAGCACCATTTGTTGAAGGTGCTGTCCTTCTTCCATTGTGCCGTTTTGGCTTCTTTGTCAAAAATTAGGTGGCCATAAGTGTGTGGGTCTATTTCTGGATCTTCAATTCGATTCCATTGATCCACTAGTCTGTTTCTATACCAATACCATGCTGTTTTTACAACTATTGCTCTGTAGTACAGCTTGAAATCTGGGATGGTAATACCTCCAGATGTTTTTTTATTGTACAGGATTGATTTAGCTATTCTGGCCTTTTTGTTGTTCCATATGAAAATGAGACTAGCTCTTTCCAAGTCTATAAAAAATTGTGTTGGATTTTGATAGGAATTGCATTGAATCTATATATTGCTTTTGGTAGGATGGCCATTTTTATTATGTTGATCCTACCTATCCATGAGCATGGGAGATCTTTCCATCTTCTAAAGGCCTCTTCCATTTCTTTCTTCAAGGGTTTGAAGTTCTTGTTTGTACAGGTTTTTTACTTGCTTGGTTAGGGTTACCCCCAGGTATTTTATGTTGTTTGTGGCTATTGTGAAGGGGGTTGTTTCCCTTATTTATTTCTCAGCCCATTTGTTTTTTATATAAAGAAGGGCTTCTGATTTTTTTGAATTTTGTATCTAGCCACTTTGTTGAAGGTGTTTATCAGCTGTAAGAGCTCTCTGGTGGAATTTTTGGGGTCGCTTATGTATACTATCATATCATCTGCAAATAGGGATAATTTGACTTCTTCGTTTCCAAGGTTTATCCCCTTGATCTCCTTTAGTTGTCTTATTGCTCTAGCAAGAACTTCAAGTACTATATTGAAGAGATATGGTGAAAGTGGACATCCTTGTCTTGTCCCTGAGTTTAGAGGAAATGCTTCAAGTTTCTCACCATTTATTTTGATGTTGGCCACTGGCCTGCTGTATATTGCCTTTATTATTTCTAGGTATGGTCCTTGTATGCCTGTTCTCTCCAGAACTTTTAGCATGAAGGGGTGTTGAATTTTGTCAAATGCTTTTTCTGCATCTAGCGAGATTATCATGTGGTTTTTTTTTTCATCATGTTTATATGGTGAATGACGTTGATAGATTTTCGTATGTTGAACCATCCCTGCATCCCTGGGATGAAGCCTACTTGATCATGGTGTATGATACTTTGATGTGTTCTTGACTTCGGTTTGCTAGTATTTTATTAAGTATTTTTGCATCTATGTTCATGAGGGAGATTGGTCTGAAGTTCTCTTTCTTTGTTGGGTCTTTCTGTGGTTTAGGAATCAGGGTGATTGTGGCCTCGTAGAATGAGTTTGGCAATGTTCTTTCAGATTCTATTTGGTGAAAGAGTTTGAAAAGTATTGGTGTTAGCTCCTCTTTGAAGGTCC
>CAJQZJ010033682.1:393903-433047 GCA_907164525.1 Lophiomys imhausi | reverse complement strand
TAGTGTTTATCTTCAATAGTGAGATGTGTTTCTTGTATACAGCAAAAAGATGGGTCTTGTTTACGGATCCAGTCTGTAAGTCTGTGTCCTTTTATTGGCGAGTTGAGTCCATTGATGTTGATGGATATTAGTGACCAGGGGTTGTTATTTTCCATTATTTTGGTATAGCTGGCTGTCTTGTGTTTCTCTTTTGTTTAGTTGCTGTGAAGGTTTCTATTTCCTCTGTTTTCT
This sequence comes from Lophiomys imhausi, assembly GCA_907164525.1. NCBI lineage: Eukaryota > Metazoa > Chordata > Mammalia > Rodentia > Muridae > Lophiomys > Lophiomys imhausi. The sequence continues at coordinate 432,816 of CAJQZJ010033682.1, read as the reverse complement.
TGGGTGTAGTTATCTTCTCTGTGTTAGAATTTTCCTCCTAGGATCTTCTGTAGGGCTGGGTTTGTGAGGAGACATTGTTTGAATTTGATTTTGTCATGGAATATCTTGCTTTCTCCTTCTATGTTGATAGGGAGTTTTGCTGGGTATAGTAGTCTGGCTGGGCACCTCTGTTCTCTCAGGGCTTGTAGGACATCCGTCCAGGCCCTTCTAGCTTTTAAAGTTTCTGAGGAAAAGTCAGGTGTGATTCTGATGGGTCTGCCATTGTATGTGACTTGGCCTTTTTCTCTTACAGCTTTTAATATCCTTTCTTTGTTCTCTACATTTGGAGTTTCTATTATTATGTGGCAAGAGGAGTTTCTTTTCTGTTCTAATCTGTTTGGTGTTCTGTAAGTCTCTTGGATTTTTACTGGCATCTCTTTCTTTAGGTTTGGGAAGTTTTCTTCTATGATTTTGTTGAAGATATTTCCTGGACCATGGAGTCGGGAGTCTTCTCTTTCCTCTATGCCTATAATTCTTAGGTTCCATCTTTTCATTGAGTCCTTGATTTCTTGGATGTTATGAGTGAGAACTTTCTTAGCTTTCTCATTTTCTTTGGATGTTGTACTGATTTCTTCCATCGAATCTTCCATGCCTGAGGTCCTGTCTTCCATCTCTTGCATCCTATTGTTGATACTCACATCCGTAGTTCCTGTTCTCTTCTCTTGATTCTCCATTTCCTCTTTTAACTCTGACTGTGTTTTCTTTATTGTTTCCATTTCTATTTTCATGTCTTGAATGGTAGTGTTCGTTTTGTACATTTCCTTCTCCAGTTTGCTTGTTTTTGTCTGGAGATCTTTCATTGCTTTATCCTTTTCCTGTTCAAGCTGGGTCCCCTTGGCTTGGAGCTCTTTAATGATGTTATTCATTGTTTTGACTTGTAGAATTGTGGCTTCTTTGAATTCCTTCATAGTTTTAAGCTCTTCTTGAAGGGACTTTATCACTTTCCATAATGTAGATTTGTCATCGTTTTCATGTGTTTCAGTTGTGTTGAGGTGGTTCGGGCTGGACGGAGTAGCGTTGCTTTCTTTTGTTGGAGACATTTCGCTCTGTTTTTTTTTTTTTTTTTGTCTCTGGCCTCTGGCCATGAGGAATTTTTTTTTTTTTTTTGCTGTCTTCTGGACTTGGGTCCAAAGGGGGCACTATGGTGTAGGAGTTGCCTCACTCCACCCCTATAAGGAGAGTCATTCAGTCCCGCCTCCCAGGTGGGGACCTAATTAATTCAGGTGGCGGAGCTGTGCACAAGTAAGCTCTGATTCCCCACTGAAAGGGCCCTTACTAGTACAAAAGTTCAATATAGGACAGTTTCAAATATCTCACAGTTTGCCCGGGGTTGGTTCCTGTAGGGGGTAAATCTGCAGTTCAGCTCCAATAGCCTTGCTGCTCCCGAGGCTTGGAAGCTGGCCTGTGACGTCACAGACTGGGATCTGAAGGTGCTTTTCAGTGGAGCTACTTCACTTCCAAGGGTCGCAACCTTTCCCAGATAATTGGATCGTCTGTGTGAGACCTGGGAGTGCCCAGCAGGGTGGGGATTATGTCTGCATGGTTTCTGAATCTGCTGGCTGGGTATTAGGTTGGAACTTACCGGGTATTTCTCCTTTTGGAGGGATGGGTTATCCCGATTCCCGGGTCCAGAGGCTTCCTAGTGTGTCCTAGAGTTGGAAGGGGCGTCCTGCCCAGGCATCTTCGGTAGGGTCCCTGTGTAGCTGGATGAGATTTAGAAGGGGTTGTGCCCTTTGTACAGCATCCTGCAACACTTGCTGCCTTGTGACTGTTGACCCCGAAATCAAAATACGTCCGCGCGGGCCGCCACCATCTTGGATCCCCCTCTGTTTAACTATTTTTTTAGCTCTTTGCTTCTCTATGAGACTGTTAGGATTTTTTAAATGTCTGCTTAAACACTCTGCTGGGATTTTAATACAGTTATATAGAAGAATAATTAGAATAAGTTTGGGAAATGATTGTGTTAAAGTGTGGAATCATCACACTCACAAATGAGGTTGGTTTCTAGTCATTCAGGCATGTTTTCATTTTCTTCAGCAATATTTTTAATTTTTAACAATGACAATCATGCTAACATTTCTGTATTGTATTTTTGGTAGACTAATTTTGATATTTCTGGATGCTTTTTAAACTTTTCATTCAAATTGTGATAAAGCACATATAACAAATTTATCACCTTAAATTTTTTCAGTATATGTCATGGTCATTGAAAGTATAGTGATATTAAAGAGGGTACTGTGATGGAGATGTAACCTGAAGTAATAAATAAACATAAAAAAGTATAGTCATATTATTGTGCTACTATAGACCTTTCGAAGGTTTTTATCTTTCAAAATTGAGTACATTAAATTCCAATTCATGTTATTCCATATGAAGTTGAGAATTGCTTTTTCCAGGTCTATAAAGAATTGTGGTGGTATTTTGATAGGAATTGCATTGAATTTGTATATTGCTTTTGGTAGGATGGCCATTTTTTTTAATAATTTATTTATTGTTTCTTCAAGTTACATCTCAATCACAATCCCCTCCCTACTCCCCCCTCCAGTCCCACCCTTCCACCCTCCTCCCCCACAACCCCCCATCCTCTTCCCTTCTTCTTTTTTTTTTTTTTTAGTTTAAGGTGTTTCTTTTTCCCCCCAACAGCTCTCCCTTTCAGCCCAAAAAATGGTTCTTTTTCTTATAACTATAAATACAATACAAAACAACAGAAATAAATAGGCCACAATTATAAGAGTTATATGGCTTAGCATACATTCCCAATGTCCAGTCCATATGTATTTGGCACCTGACTTTAACATTCTACTATCTAACCATCTCCATGTGTTTAAAGTTCTATATCTAACTCAGCTTTCATACTAACTTGCCTCATAATTTTAAAAATATCTTCTTAGAGGATGGCCATTTTTATTATGTTGATCCTACCTATTCATGAGCATGGGAGATCTTTCCATCTTCTGATGGCCTCTTCAATTTCTTTCTTCAAGGACTTGAAGTTCTTGTCATACAGGTCTTTCACTTGCTTGGTTGGAGTTACCCCCAGGTATTTTATATTGTTTGTAGCTATTGTGAAGGGTGTTGTTTCCCTAATTTCTTTCTCAGCCCATTTATTTGTTGTATAAAGAAGGGCTTCTGATTTTTTTGAATTAATTTTTATCCAGCCACCTTTCTGAAGGTTTTTATCAGCTGTAAGAGTTTTCTGGTGGAATTTTTGGGGTTGCCTATGTATACTATCATATTGTCTACAAACAGGGATAATTTGACTTCTTCATTTCCAATTTGTATCCCTTTGATCTCCTTTAGTTGCCTTATTGCTCTAGCAAGATCTTCAAGTACTATGTTGAAGAGATATGGCAAAAGTGGACATCCTTGTCTTGTCCCTGAGTTTAGAGGAAATGCTTCAAGTTTCTCTTCATTTAATTTGATGTTAGCTACTGGCTTGCTGTATATTGCCTTTATTATTTCTAGGTATGGTCCTTGTATACCCGTTCTCTCCAGGACTTTTAGCGTGAATGGATGTTGGAGTTTGTCAAATGCTTTTTCAGCATCTAGTGAGATGATCATGTGGTTTTTTTCCTTTCAAGTTTTTTATATGGTGAATTACATTGATGGATTTTCATATGTTGAACCATCCCTGCATTCCTGGGATGAAGCCTACTTAATCATGGTGTATGATACTTTTGATATGTTCTTGGATTCGGTTTGCCAGTATTTTATTAAGTATTTTTGCATCTATGTTCATGAGGGAGATTGGTCTGAAGTTCTCTTTCTTTGTTGTGTCTTTGTGTGGTTTAGGAATCAGGGTGATTGTGGCCTCATAGAATGAGTTTGGCATTGTTCCTCCTGTCTCTATTTTGTGGAAGAGTTTGAAGAGTATTGGTATTAGCTCTTCTTTGAAGGTCTGGTAGAATTCTGGGCTGAAACCCTCTGGCCCTGAGCTTTCTTTGGTTGGGAGATTTTTAATGACTGTTTCTATTTCCTTAGGGGTTTTAGGGCTGTTTAATCTGTTAACCTGATCTTGATTTAACTTTGGTAGGTAGAATCTATCAATAAAATTCTCCATTTCACTCAGGTTTTCAAATTTGGTGGAGTTTGGATTTTTGAAGTAGGACCTAAAGATTCTCTGGATTTCCTGAATGACTGTTGTTATTTCTCCCTTTTCATTTATGGTTTTGTTGATTTGGGTTTTTCCCTCTGCCTTTTAGTTAGTTTGGCTAAGGGTTTGTCTATTTTGTTGATTTTCTCAAAGAACCAACTCCTGATTTCATTGATTCTTTGCCTGTCAGGGTATCTGGTCTTATATTGAGATCCTTGGTCCATTTTGGATTGAGTTTGTGCAGGGTGATAAATATGGATCAGTTTTCATTCTTCTGAATGGACCTGAAGTTTGACCAGGACTCTTTGTTGAAGATGCTGTCTTTTCTTCAGTTTGTAGTTTTGGCTTCTTTGTCAAAAATCAGCTGTCCATAGCTGTGTGAAGTGGAGTGTCTATGGAACCAAGAAGAGAGCATCAGAATTTTTGGAATTGGAGTTACAGATGGTTGTGAGCCTCCATGTGGATGCTGACAATCAAACCTGGGTTGTCTGGAAGAGTAGTCAGTGCTCTTAACAGCTGAACCTTCTCTCCAGCCTCAAGCATGATACACCTTAAACTTTCCCTAAACATACATGTGTGTGTATCTATTGATATATTATGGTGTACTTAAAAGTCAATTTAAATTAAATGAAAGTCCCAAGGATAAGACCACAAGTAAAAAAAACTGCTGGAAAAGAAAAGTACCCATCCCCAGGCCCTGGAATTCCAGGGAGGCCAGAAAAGAGAGATACCCAAGCACCCACCTGGGTCCCTGGATCAGTGGGTGCTACTAAGATGAGCAAATATGTCATGGAAAGATGGGGAAAGTGAGTATGTGGAGAGACAGGAGAGAAAGCAGAGCAGAACAGTTTATGGACAGAGAGAGGTGGATGGAGATGCAAAGGCAGTGGTGGGGGACAGGTGTAAATGTGGGACCCGTGCAACCACCCGGGGTCATGGTGATGGCCAGGGCCAGGTTGCTGCCAAAGACCATGTCAGGCTTGTGACCAGGTTGTAGCCCTACTGCAGCCACAGCTGGGGTCTGCACTGACGTCTGTGGCCTGAAGGCTGTGTTGCCACCGAAGACCATCTGGATGTCAGTGGTCTGGGCTGCTGCCTGAGATCATGTTGACAGGTAGGGGTCATACTGTATTGGGGGGAGCAAATGGATGTGAGTGGCCTGCACTGCCACCTGGGCCTGTGGTCCTATGACAGCCAGGGTGTGTGTTGATGCCCACCTGTCGTCTGCGGTAAAGTAGTAGATATGGCATGGGAGAGATGCCCTGCCCTGCCACCTGCGGCAAGTGGATGAGCAGGCCCCATACTGAGCCTAGACAGCACAGGAGAGCTGGCTCTGGTTTTGTGGACTCAGGAACATCACCTGAGGGTGGGAGAGCAGGAGATCTGACTGTGCCCACTGCCTGGGCAAAGCTGGGGAACTGGTCCTGGTAGTGCTGATGCTGCAGGAGAGCTGGTGGTCTGACCAACTCAACTTCCACCCAGGTCCAAATCCAGGGCTCAGAGGTGACCCATCTATGAGTTGCCAGAGTGCATCTGCAAGTCCTGCAGATCCAAAGCTGTAGGATCTCTATGACACAGGGCAACAAAAGAATATCCAAGAGGAGCCCTGGTGAGGATCCAGTATTGATAGTGTAGAAGAAGCCAGAGGCCTCAAACCAGACCAATGACTCACTGCAATGAACATCCACAAGTAAAGCTGTTTGGCAAAAAAGGTATACTGTGTGACACACCACAGCTTCTATGGTGAGATTTTTGTTTGTTTGTTTTTTTTCTTTGGGGGGGGGAGGTTGCAAGGGTAGAGAGCCGATATGAAGGGATGGGGAGATGAGAGGGATCGGAGTGCATGATGTGAAATTTACAAAGAGCCAATAAAAATAAACAGACAGACAAAAAACCTCAATGAAGAGATCACAGAGGAAAATACCTTGACCATTGATTTACCTTGGCAGTGTGTTTTGGGCTAGCATATGAAATCTCAGAATTAAGAAGGAAGTAAAAGAGTATTTTAAAATAGTAATGCATTAGGGGGAAAGTCTTCTGAAGTAAAATTCAAATAATCAGCAGACCTGAACAGCAGCCTATGGGCTGGGAAAAATTACTTGAAAACCATGTGACTGATGACAGGGTAATGTCCCAAATTTATGACTAGTTCTTACAACAGAAGAAAAACTGAAAACCCGTCTTAAAAATGAACACAGGCCAGTACTCCATAGAAGACATGAGATGTTTTCCAGTAAAATATGAGATCTGCTCACTGTTAGTAATCACCAGGAAATAATATGGAAACCACTCTTTGATGTTACCTATACTCTCTAGGAGGGATATTCATGAAAAGATAAGCGGTGCTAGTGACAAGTATGGGGAAAAATGAAACTTGTACCTCGTCATATACAAGGAATGTAGGTTGGTACAGACATTAGGGAAAATGATAGGGTGATTCCTTAAGAAACTTAAAATTCTAGCTGAGAATCCTAGCAGCGGGGGATATGGAGACTGAAGTGGCCATCTCCTAAAGCTAGGCAGGACTGCCAGTGGAGGGAGGGGGGCATCCACCCACCCATAAAACCTTTGACCCAAAATCTACCCTGCCAACAAGACATGCGGGGATAAGGATGGCACAGTGTTTGAGGGAATGGCTGGCCAATGGATGGCCCAACTTAAGATCCACCCTCTGGGAGAGAGCCAGCCCCTGACACTATTAATGATGCTCCACTATGTTTATAGACAGGAACATGGCATGACTGTCCTCTGAGAGGCTCCACACAACAAAGGATGGAAACAGATGCTGAGATCCACAGCCAAACATTGGACAGAGACCTGGAAGTGTTGTGGAAGAATTGGGGAAAGGACAAAACCACTAGAAGGGGATAAGAACTACACAAAACTAATATAGAGGCAACTAACCCAGGCCCATGGGGGCTCACAGAGATTGAACCATCAACCAAAGATCATGCATGGATGAACCCAGGCCTCCTACACTCATGGAGCTGAGGGTCAATTTGGTCTTCATGTGGGCCCCCTAGCAATTGGAAGGAAGCTGTCTCTGACAACAGACTCCATTGCCTACACTTTTATAACTTTCCCCTAGCTGGGCTGCACTGACTGGCTTCAGTGGAAAAGAATACAGTTAGTTCTGATTCGACAAGAAGGACTGGGGTGGGTTCATGGGGGTGGGGGTAGTCCTTTCTCTGAGAAGAAGGGAATGGTCAAAAGGGAGTAGAGAGTGGGAGGGTAGGATTGGGAGGAAAGGAGGGAGGGGCTGTGAATGTAATGTTAAAACAAATAAATAAAGTAATTAAGGGTTAAAAAAGAAACTTTAAATGAGGCTGAAGAGACAGTTCAGTAGTTAGGACCACTTTCTGGTCTTCCAATGGACCTGGGTTTGATTCCCAGCACCCAGTGAGTCACCCATGGTGATTCACAAGGATCTGGAACTCCAATTCCAGGGTATTCGATGCCCTTTTTGGACTCCATGGGCACTAGGAACACACATGCTGCACAAAAATATATGCAGGCAAAAATACTTAAGTATATTTTAAAAGAATTATTTTAATTTAAAACATGTACAAACACAAAAATAAAATAAAATATAACTACTGGAGAATCTAGATATCTTCCTTCTGAGTTAATGAAAGCAAATGGAATTGCCACCTTCTCAAGATGTCTGTGTTCATGCTCTTTGTACCTTAGTTCACCATAGTCAAGACAGAACCCACCCTAATATCCACCAGTGGTCTAATGGATAATGAAACTGTGATGTGTATTTGTAAGTAAATATGATTGAGTGTCAGAAAAAGATTTTGTTGTGTGCTACTATATGATAAGTTAGAAGGACATTATAGTAAGTGAAATAAAATAGAAAAAACATTAGCTTGATTATTCATAGATTTTTTTAAAAGTTAATACTATGTAGTTGTTTCCTCTGTGGAAGGGAGAGGGGAAGCTCACCAAGCTTACAAATCTTACAAGAAACTCTCAGGACTCAGAGGTCCATGACTTACATAACTCACAGGGCCCCTCCTCAAAGACTAGAAAATGTTTTCTCAGGAAGAGGAGTCTTTTCAATTGTATGTCTGCCTACATGTTGCACAGGGGACTCCAGTAGCACAACTCTCATGAGTTGACACCCATGCTTGAGTGAACTCTATAATGATGTGGCTCCCTCCCTCCAAGTTTCCAAGCTTCTGTAATTAAGTCCAACAAAATCATTGGTTCAATAAGTGGGACTTGGGTGGAATTATTTCTTTGGTTTATCATTGCTCTCTCTTTATGGGAATGAATAAAAACAAGTTTCCCAGGGAAAGTTCACACAATAATCAAATACACAGAGAATACAACAGAGCCTGTGATGTGTAGTGAATTGAGAAGAATAGGGAGATGTTGATCAAAGGATACAAAATTTTAAATATGTAAGATGGACAAGCCTAGATATCTAATTGCAAAATAGTGATGTAGTTAATAGAATTGTATTGGGTGAGATACTTGTGTTCACTATGTAATTCATAGTAAGTAGTTTTTCTCTTCTCTAATCCAAAAAGAGATTGAAAGTATCTTTTAAAATGACAGATAAGTTAATCTGCTTTAGATACTGGTGACCTTACTTCCTCTATGAATCCCATAGCATTCATTTATGAACTTCAAATACATGCAATTAATTTTATTTTAAAAACTAACAAATTAAGTATAAAATAAAACCAGAAAAATGACAAAAGGTATGCTAATATTCTACCGCATGTAAGAACATCACCTCACTACCTCTATCACAGTAGAGAAACCTGGGAATCACTAACTGTCTTTGAAGTGGCTTGGGGATCCATGCTCTCTGATGACCAATTAGCTACTGTCCTGGATGAGATTATCCTAAGGGTGTAGGTTTCCATGGAAATGCAATTTCCTTATCACAAGACAAGGTTTGTGAAAAACCATGGATGACTGGGTGCCCAAATACACCAGTAACTTCTTCAGATTTCTTGAGTATGAAATTTGTTTCCACTAATATAACTGAATTGTTATGTTCTCTGCAAGCTAAATAATAAAACATAATAATCACAAAACAATTTTACTAAATTCTATTCTTTGTCCAAATAAACACTTTTTTCTATTAGTTTTTACAGATGCTTGAATTGTTTAAACCTTGATAAACAAGATACAGAAGAAAACATATTTATTTGTGTACAATATTGTCTAGTTCCCCAAGCTAGTAAATATAAAGTACAGAATCTTAGGTAGCAGCTAGCTGGGTAAGATTTAGAGCAAAATAGGGCATATGTAAATGATGAATTTCTATTTAGTATCTGGGCAACCTGAAAATAACAACACAAAGCAATCATCTCTTGGTAGGTATAACTAACATGAGGGAGGAATTATTCCACATTGAGATAATTAAATGTAACAGCACAGAATGTTCTCTAAGCACAGGGCTTCGGTTACATTAAGAGTTCTAGAAATGAGAGCAGTTATCAGAGATTAGATAACTCTGGAAAGGCACACTATTTGACCACTGACATAAGAACAGGTAATTCAGAAGAATCTAGAACTTCAGAAAGAATGTCAGACAAAGCAGTATGTACACTAAGTAAGCTGATATTTAATTTCATCCCCAATTTCTCTAGTCTCTTCTCTTTCGTTATCATCTTCCCAATACCAAACAGCATATCTGGGGTGCATTGTGCAGCTGAGGAAACAGTGGTGACCCTCCCCCTTACAGAATGCCTCTCTTGAGATGTGAAGAGACATAGCCAAGGTGGAAGGACTTAGAAGCACAGGCATCAGTGCAAGTCTTGACCTGTGTCATAGGGTATTCTACATGGACCCCTGCTAGGAATCAGGAAGGCTCTGCTGACACAGTAATGCTGGTCTGTCAAACAGGTTTGCCTAGAAACTGTCTCCACTTTCTACAAGAGGAGACAATATCTATTTTCCAAGCACCATAGTACCAATTCCTGAAGTGTGTGGATTATAGACACTGAACTACAAAGCATTTGAGATCTCCATTTCCAACTGCAAATGAAGGAAACACCAAACCCATGAGATCTGTTGAAGCTTATTTTGTACTAACCAACTGCTTTGTGGGGACAACATGAGTCTGTAAACCAATAACTGTTAAGCTAAATTGTACTGGTCCTTTGTTTTTCTATCTTGAGTCAGTGGCTCTCCCGAGCACCCTCCACAGAGCCCCCTTCACATCCTTGTTCCTCAGGGTATAGATCAGAGGGTTGAGCATGGGGGTGACAATAGTATAAAAGAGAGCAGCAAACTTCCCCTTGCTCTCAGAATAGCTGCCCTTGGGTTGTAAGTATGTGTAGATGGCTGCACCATAAAACATAGAAACCACCACAAGGTGGGACCCACAAGTCCCCAGAGCCTTTTTGCACCCTGCCATTGACTTGGTCTTCAGCACTGCCTGAGTGATGTTTGCATAGGAGCCCAGAATTAGTGTTACAGGAAATATCAAGATTACAACTCTGGCCACAAACATCTTGGCCTCTGTTCCTCCTGTGTCCTCACAGGCCAACTTCAGGAGAATAGGCATCTCACAGAAGAAATGGTTCAGTTGGTGTCCACAGAGAGGCATGGCCATCATGAGGCTTGTCTGAGTCAGGGAGTTCATGAATCCTCCTACCCATGAAGCAATAGCTAGTGAGAGGCAGAGAAGGGGGTGCATGATGGTCTTGTAGTGCAGTGGACGACACACAGCGGCATAGCAGTCGAAGGCCATCACCACCAAGAGCACACTCTCTGTGCAGGCCAGAGCAAGGAAAAGGAAGAGCTGTGCCACACACCCTCCATAGCTGATGGTCCTGTCATATCCCTGGAGGTTGATCAGGAGCTGGGGCACAATGCTGGTGGTGTAGCAGAGGTCCAGGAAGGAGAGGTGGCAGAGGAAGAAGTACATGGGTGTTTGAAGTCGAGCATCCAGTTGTGAAAGAATAATGATGGTAGAGTTGCCAAAGAGAGTTAGGGAGTAGAAAATGGAAATGAAGACAGAAAGAATGAGTTTCAACTGAGGAAAATCAGAGAAACCTACCAAGATGAAACCCTGTCTAAAACTGGTGTTGAAACTTCCCATTGCCTTCCACCTCCTCAAATAACAGAGAAAAAAAATTCTGCTATGAAGAACACAGATCAGAACATTGTTCCAGATAATTTTGAAATACTCCAAAATCAAACTTCTTCTTCTCTACTTTGCTAGTTCAGTTTTGTTCAGCCTTCAATTCTTACTCTTTTCCTCTTCAGACTGGAAGTCATGGGCTCAGCAGTGCTCTCTTCTGTTTGACCCATTACCCTGCTCCCTCTGTGCCCTGAATTTTATCCAGTCCCCACAATCCTATGGATGCCTCACTGTCTGGAGACAGAGATAGTGGCTTTCTGACCTTGATGTTAAGATATAACCCAGGAATAGGTAATATCAGAGTTTCTTTGAAAAATATAAAGAGTCAAATGTAGTAGCATTGTTAGTCCCTACCAATCTCTTTGGCTCCTCTTTGGTGCAGTTGGCAGAATGCTTGGCGTAGATTAAGACCCAAGACTAAACAGAATCAGATCACAGTTTCGTCTCTGTTGTCCCATCTCTTCAGTGGCTGTGAGCAGCATCACAATCCCAGAAGCCCTGCTCATGACCAGCCGTCAAGTTCTTCTTCTCTTAAGTCTGCTGAACTAGAAGGTTAATAAGTTCAATGATACCAGGAAGCCATTTCGACACCATCTTTGATACTGCTGTGGAAAAGATAGAGAAATGTGGATGATACAATAAAATATTAATTCACATGTAGATAAATTAATACATCAAAGCTATTTCTTAAAATAACAAACACATTTATTAGGTCTTCGTGATGATATCAAAGGGATCACTGTTACAGGTTTTTTTTTTCCTTTTCTGTGCATACTTACAGGTGTATAATGTCAAAGTTGGCCTTTGCATGGTCATCATCTTAGAACAGTATTTAGAGTCATTACCAGAACCCTGGAGATCAACTACACCCCTGATCAGCTGAGCTCCTGTTTAGACAAGTTCATTTCATTCATGTATGTGAGTCTCAGTTTAGTCATCAGGAAACAGATTGAAATAAGACTTTTAAAAAGGTAGATTGATAAATATCCTTCAAGCTATTAAGAATATGGTACATGAAGTTTTAAAAGTGTTTTGTTATATATTTGCAATTACTTCATTTTTATTGACATGTATAAATTGTCCATAGAACTAGGGCATGTGAGATAATTCAACATACTCACAGAATATACACTCACAGAACCAAGCCTCCCCTTATCCACATCATATACCCACCTTTCCAAACTCTAGTGACCAGCATTCTACATTTAGTTTGGCAACTTTCCCTTCCACATAAGAAAGACCATGAAGCTCTTGTCTTTCTGAGTCTTGTAGCCACCAGTAATCTTGACCATGCAGCAGGGCCTGCTTCATTAACTTCTGTGGTTCCATCTCCAAATACAGTGACTGGAGAATGAACAGAACTCATCAAATATGGTAAAATGTGCTAATGAGTGCATACTCTCCCATGAGACCATATAAGTGTCATAGAAATGTTTGCTTCTTTTTGACAAAGAGGGAATAAACACTCATTGTTTCTAACTTGGAGGAATAGGGTTTTGATGTTTTAACCATTCCTATTCTATTTATAAATGACACTGTTCATGAATATAGCTGTGCTTAATATTAATATGCTTATAAGTGCTTAGAAACTTTAATAAAGTAACGATTTAAGATAATATTAAACAGTAAAAAAATGAGCTTAACTTCAAATCTTAAAGTATAAGAAAGACAGATAATACTCAACTTGAATAACTGAAGTCTATATATTAGAAAACTAGATGACCTAGGAATGTTTCCACTGAAGACTCAGCACAGGGGAGCAGTGCCCACTGACTGCTGAATCTTATCAAAAGTAGACAAAAACCTAACAAGTACCTCCCTTTACACTTGCAGGGAAACCTGAAAGACATTTCTTCAGCCGCTCGTGCCATCTGTTCCTTGACTCTCTGGCAGAGAATCTCAAACCAGTGCTTAAGAGATGACACCCTGACTCCATCTGTAACCTTTTGTTCCTTTGTGGCCATGAGTTCCTTCCCCCTTCTGATGCATCTGTTATTCCTTAGACAATCATTTTAATCATTTTCTTGTTAATGTCCTTAGGCCTATCAAAGTAGGATCCACCTCATTCTGGAAGAATGCAATTTTTTATAGGCTCCATCGCTAAAATCAGGCTAATAAATTCTGCAGAAAAAAGTAATTCAAGTGCCTGAAACAATACTATTAAAATTTCATATTCTTGCTAATGTGTGTCTCACCTCTCCTTTCATCTAGCCAGTTGTCTACATGAATTATCTATTATCAAGCTGTTCAATTTAAAATATATCCTTTCTCCCTCATCCTAGTTTCTGTACCACCCTCTTCTAGTTCTCATCCTTGTGGCATCTGACATGTTGACTGGCTGTCTTTTCTGTTCAATCTTTTCCTCTCCCTTCCTGGATGTCTTCTTCCTTCCCTATCACTCTCCATTATAATTGTCTCTACCTGTATATCTTTGACTCTTCTATTCTCATGCTATCAACTCTTCCTGGAAAATAGCACCCATCTCAGGGCTTGAGTCACTCTCATTGTGCTGATAACACCCAAATATGCCTCCATCTATCTATTGTCTGCATTTCAGATTTCCACAGTTTATTTAAATCTTTTTACTTATGTATTTCTGATGTTTTGATGCTCTGATGTTCTGGGGATAACAAAGCCCCTATGCTAGCTGACATCTCTTTGCCTATCATTTTCACCTGGAAGCCCCCTGGAATCCAGCATATCCAACATGAAAGTTATCCTTTCCCATTACAAAAATGCTTCAGTGTGCCTCTTCTCAGGGAGGCACATCTCAGCTATGCTGGTCACTTGACCAGAAAATCAGCCATCAGCCTGTACACTCACACTTTCTTTAAGCACACCCTACATGCCACTTTATCTACAACAGTGTTTCTCAGTCAGAGATGAACCCATCCATTCAGGAAGATTCCTCTATGTCTATAAACATTCCTTTTGTGTGCCTAGGCCAGGAATGGTGCTGTGCCCTTTACAGTATACATAGCCCATCATTGCCACCACATACACATGAATTATCCAGTCCTGGTGTGAACTTAACACTCTTGCTTCTTGGGAAAATTATTTTCTACTTTTGTTTGAACTGAAAGCTCCTTACTGTATGGCCATATAGGCACTTCATCTTCTTATGTATCACTTACCACCCTTGATATTAACTTAAGACCTTTAGATCCACCATACCAGGGCTTATGAGGAACAAAGCCATGTCTGTCTTGTTCCTGGAACAAGAGCATGAAAACATCCTTGGTGGGAAACAGGTGTTTTAAGTTACATTTTGAGATGTAAAACCAAGTACATACCCATGTACTTGACAGCTTCTATCGATCACATTTAAAGCCCTGTGCTTTGAAAAGGACAGTAATTTCCCTCTGTTCTTCTCCAAAGCCAAAACGTAGACTTTCAAGGGTAAATCATAATATAAGAAAACTTGAGAGAAAGATAAACAGACTAAATATAGACTGCCTGGGAAGGAACCAGGATTCCGGTCACTTGAAAGCTTCCTCCTCATCCTGAGCCTTAGGGCTGGAGAGATGGATCAGTAGTTAAGAACACTGGCTGTTTTTCACAGCCTGAAACTTCTTTTATGTTGTAAAATGTTCTACCATTTGCTCAGTAAATCAGGGTAGCATTACACCCAGATGTTGCTCTCCATCTTTTCCCCTTTTAAATTATCCTTTCAAAACTTAACACATGCTCCTAATCCCATTGACTAAATTGACTTTATATTTACATATTTGACACAGTTGTTTTTAGCCACAGAAAGACAGTTGACTGTGTCCATGTCTGTATGTATATGTGTATAGGATTATTTGTGATCTCTGCAAATAATAAAACTCTTGAGAGTGAAAGCCACATTTAAACTCTTTTCAATTTTTTTCAATGTCATTCCAATACATTGTTGGTTTTAGTAAATGGAGCCACATTCAAGCCAGAAACATCAATCATCTGACTCTACTAACTGGTTCCCGATTTTCTTTGTTGGTAGAGTCATCCTTAAATAAATCAGTGTTTGGTAACATGAGTTCTCACCTTTTATATCCTTTCACAATTGTTTCTTCATGGTGTTTTTATGCATTTTAAATTAAAATATAATTGCATTGCTTTCACCCTTTCTTTTCCTCCCTCCAGCCCCTCCCAAGTCCCCTCCTTCCAACTTATCTCATGTGTGCCCCCTTCTCCAATAGATAACTACTTCCCTGATTATTATTGTGATATATATATGCACATATATGTATGTATATACATATACACATATATATGTATATATAATTGTCTCTCTGAGTTTGTAATTTATTAATAGCTCTTAGAAGACTCTTCTTACCATCACCCTTTATTAGGCCCCACCCATCCTTGTACCCAGGCTCCGACATGGCCTCCTTCTCCACTGACATAGCTGTCGCTCACTCAGTCCATCCTTCCTTCTCATGCTAAAACCATCCAGTGTCTCATTCTGTCCCACATCTTTCTTATCATGAGTTTCAGGATTCTATCACATTCTTAGCAAAAACAACCAATATTTTCTAGGATTTAGTCATCTCATTGGACATCGAAAAGATGAAGGAACAGATCTGCGATCTGTTTTTACACCGACTGCAGATGTAAATGTAGAACTTTATCTCTTCTCATGTCTCCCTTCTTGTCTACTCCAAGAGGTCTTCCTTGATGTATCATGTGACTTTGCCTCTACTCTTTGTCTCTTAGTTACGATGTATCTACATTATTTTGTATGTTTTTGCCTTGGCATCACAGAAGCTACGTTTTACAAAGCACTATTAAGCCAATCTTTACACTTAGTGAGTTCCCTAATTTCATATAATTGGAAAGTTGGTTTAAAAAAAAAAGGATTGTGCAACCTGCTGTGTATACTTGAGAGGGAGGACAGAGAAAGAAAGGCTCAATTAGTGCTAAAATATCTTCTTGCCTGAGTTCCAGGTTTCTACACTCAAATCAGGGACACAGCAGAACCTTGCATAACTTCCCAATGCAATGCCTATTATTTTCTGGTTTTGTCTGTGGAAGCTGAGATACCGCTGAGTCATTACACACCCACAACTCCATAAAAGAAGACTATTGCACTTACCTTTCTTGATTCTATTGGCATCAAAGGTGCCGTGGGCCCCACGTGACACTGTTACCATCTAGCACCAGGGAAAAGCCACTTGCTACTTTGGACCTTACTTCATCTCTAAGGCTGGAGTGAGAGTTGCTGTCCAGGAGAGGTTGTGATAGGAAGTGGTTTCTTCCTTCAGCTGGGCAGGTTGCTGAGAGTCATGGAGCCACCACCTCCACAGCACTTCCTCGCTCAGCCTACCTAAGTCAGAGCAGGAAGCTGTCTTACAACCACATCAGCTATTGTCCCTAAAACTGAGCCCTTCAATTCTGTCCTGGGGGCATTGCCCCCTTTAAATTTCACAAAAGGAAGAGTTATTTATGAGCTGAGTCTCCAGGGGCCTATAAGCTCCAATGAGGCAATTAAAATTAACCAACGGGATCCCCAAGATCTGAATCACAGGCCTCGGCTTTCCCTATTTCCCATAAACTGTTCAAAAATAACTGATTATTATTCGGTATCATCAATACACAAACCCCAAAGATCAGGATACACTAGCCCCAAATTACCACAGTAAAATCAATGTGAGCTAAACAGCTGCTGCTTTCCTTTAGAAAGAGCACGCTATGCTTCCAATGAACCACCTCTCTTTTTGGATAACCAAACCTCCATCCTACAGGCCTGATTTTCAATGCTGAGATTTTAAATTATTTACTACAATTCTTTCTTTCTTTTTTCTTTCGTGTGTGTGTGTGTGTGTGTGTGTGTGTGTGTGTGTGTGTGTGTGTGTGTGTGCGCGCACACGCGATGCTTGTATGAAGGTCAAAGAACACAATTTGCCAGAGTGGGTTTTCTCCTTTTAGCATGTGCATTCTGGAGGGTGAACTCACATCAGGTTTGGAAGCAAACACATTTATCCTCTGTTCCTGTCCTGACTTCTTAAGAAGAAGGCAGAAGAGAAAGACTGGGCAGTCAAGGACAGCATATCAGACTTGGAAGCAAATTGTCAAGTCATTGTCCAGCTCACAGAACTTGTCCGAATCTATACCCTTAACCAATGTGCTATTTGCAATTGATACTCCCTGAGAAAGGGAAAAACAGTTTTCTCCAACAAGGGTGTCTCTGGTCATATCAACTATAATCCAAGGCAGGCCTTATGCCCAGGTGTGTGCAAACACTTTTTGTTTTATTTTAGTTTTGGTTGGTTTTTTTTGCCTTTTGTTTTGTTTTGTTTTTTGGTTGGTTGGTTAATTTGATTTCAGGGCTTTGTTTTGCTTTGCTTAGAGGGAGAAAGAACACAAAGTTAGGAGAGTAAGAAGGTAGGGAGGGTGGGGGTTGATGGCAAGCCAGCCCTGAGAGAGTGAGTTTGGGAGAGTCAGCCCTGCCTTTGGTCTGCTATATGGTAATGTAGGCTAGGGAGAGATGCCCTCCCCCTTTAACCCTCAACACCATTGGCCGATAGGAGATTTGGCCCAGATGGGATCACAAGAGCAGAAGATCTGTCCCTGCCCCTCACCTGCTGCAGCACTTGGGGAAAGCAGGCCCTGCACCCTGCCAGGATATCATCCTACAGCTGGTCCTGGATATGGGGGTTGTGGGTGAGCCAGCCCCAAGGGAGTGAGTGTGGGAGAGTCAGCCCTGCCTTTGGGTGCTATGTGGTGCTGTAGGCTAGGGAGAGATGCCCTCCCCTCCCTTTTGCCCTCACCACCATTGGCCAACAGGAGATCTGGCCCTGATGGGGGCACAAGAGCAGGAGATCTGTCCCTGCCCCTCACATGCTGCAGCAGGCCCTGCTCCTTTTCATAGTAGAACTTGCTATGCAAGTGGTGGTTGCAGGTCCAGAACCAGGGCTTTGAGTTGGCTCACCCAACATCTACCCCATGGATGAACTGCTGGAGTGCAAGAAGAGGCCAGTTCCACAACCCAGAACTACAGGATCCCCAAGACACAGGACAGTTACAGCATTTTTGAGAGGAGTTCCAGTACTGATGGAGTAGCAGAAACCAGGGGCCGTATACCAGACCAAGGAGTCATCACAATGAACATTTGCAAGCAGAATGTGTGGACAAAGGGGAATATTGTGGGACATACTGAGATACACTGCAGCTTCCACAATGAGATTTTATTTTTTATGCTGGAACATATTGCAAGGGTGGAGGGTGAGTCTGGGGGGAGGTGGGAAATGGGAGAGAATAGGGTGCATGATGAGAAATTCACAAAATAATTTTTTTCAATAAAAAAAGAAGGTAGGGAGGAGGCTGGAGAGATGGCCCAGGGGCTAAGAAATATTTTTTATTTATTTTTAAAAATACCTTTAAAAAAAGATGGGGGGCTCAGAGGTTAAGAGCACTGATTGTTCTTCCAAAGTACTGGGGTTCAAATCTCACCATCAACATAGCAGTTCACAGCTGTCTGCAATTGTCAGGTGTGGTGCATGCCTTTAATCCCAGCACTCAGGAGGCACAGTCAAGTATATCTCTATGAGTTCAAGGCTAGCCTGGTCTACAAAGTGAGTCCAGGACAGCCAGGGCTACACAGAGAAACCCTGTATTGAAAAACCAAAAAAGAAGAAGGAGGAGGAGGAGGAGGAAAAAGAGGAGGAGGAGGGGGAGGAGGAGGAGGAAGTGAGGGAGGATCTGGGAGGAGTTGGGGGAAGGGAAAGAATATGATCAAAATATATTGTATGAAAAATTTAAATAAAAATGCTTGTAGCTTGGGCTGGAGAGATGGCTCAGCCATTAAAAGCTAGGCTCACAATAAAATAAAATGCTCATAGATTGTAATGATTAATGATAACATTAAATCAAACATATCTTCCTGTAATATATCTGGGAACATTTTCCTTGCTCAAGTTAAGCAAGCTTCACAATAGACAGTCTTGGCAGAGTAGGACTCTGGATTTAGGAGGCAGAGGCAGGAGAATATCTGTGAGTCCAAGGCCCTACATAGAGAGAGAGAGAGATCTTTTTTCAAAAAGAAACATAAAAAGAGAAGGAAAGAAAGGACGGAAGGAAGGAAGGAAAAGAAAGAAGAAAATTAAGAGAGGTAGGAAGTCCTACCAACACTTTAGATTCTTAAGCACAGGCTCATGCTCTAAGTTGCCTGTGACCAAAAATTTAGTAAGTAGGGCAAGCCATGATTAAAATGAGATACCTTCTGTTCTGAGCATCACAGTCTTTCCCACTCATTCCTAAAAATATGTACCAATGCAGATAAAACAAAAGAAATAAGCAGTAAGCAAAAGTGGTTGTCTCCTGAGATGGTTCTCTTCTTCATTTCTGTATAGAATTTCATGACATCAAATTCTACAGTTTAACCATTAAGTTTTGAGAAGTCCCCAAGTCCTTTTTTATATTGTTCCTTTTCACACAATGTGATAGTGAAGGTGTCTGTACATAGCTCCAGTGCTTATGTGAAAGAGGTTCTGTAGTTTTTCCACAGAGTCAAATCCTAGGACAGATGAGGTGGAGATCTTCAATACCAAAAGATATATCATATTGATGGAACTTGTTTATTAAACTTAATCACTGACAATTCCAAACAAGCATTTAACACAATCTGATCACACTCACCCTCTCGTGTGTGTGTGTGTGTGTGTGTGTGTGTGTGTGTGTGTGTATGTGTTTAAGAAAAGACATTCTAGGCTACTTTATTTTCTATTCAGGAAATGAGAATTAAAATGTATTGTGTACACATTACACATCAAGTGCTGATAAAGTATGTCATACTCATTTTACAGAAAAGGAAACTAAATCTAAGGAAAGTAGATGCTTTGACCCTTTAGAGTTCCAGCAAGGTGTAAGCTCAAGTTCATATGATAGCAAGGCCCCAGGCTTTTCATCACATGCTACCAAGGACATCGAAGGGAAGCTGTGGTTGTTGAATGAGAACAGCCCCCATAGGTACATGTACTTGAATACATGGTCTCCAGTTGATGAAACTCTTTGGGAAGGATTAAGAGGTATTGTCTTATGGGAAGAGGTGTGTCACTAGAGACAGGCTTTGTGATGTCTACGTTTAAGCAAATGAGCCCATGTCTGAAAGCCACCTACTCTATGAAACGATTCTGTATGTAATCTGATCATTTTCTCCACGTATCATAAAATAGTAAACACTGTAAGATACCCGTAAGTGGACTCTGCTACAGCAAGATTCTGACAGGATCACCAAAAATTAGAAAAAAACAAAACCAAAAAAAAATCCCAGGAAATTCAGGTCCTCTGTCTTGGGTCATACTACCAACAATGTAGCAGCATACTAGGATCCGACTCTGCAAAGAGTCATTCAGAATTAATTCTCTCACTCCTCACAGTACACTCTTCTTAACCTTGGGTATTGCTTTATTTAAAACCTGTGCTACAATCAGCACTTACCCATTGCTGAGCAATGACCAGACAGTGACCTAAAACGCACCATATGAGTTCCTCACGTCCAACTTCCCACAAGGAAGGCCCAAGCCTTGATCCCTACTGAGGATGTATGTACTATCTTTGACAGCTTCATAAATGTATATACTGAATTTTGATCATTTTAACCTCATGTCATATTTTTTCATCTCCCTCTCATTTCCAATTAAACTTTTTTTTCTCCACAAGCCCATAAGGATTATTTTCTAGAGACCAAAGGGCTCATTTATCCTGGAGCCATGGCAGAAAGAAATTTTTCTTACTACCTTGAGTCTGTGGCTCTCCCTAGCACCTTCCACAGAGCCCCTTTCACATCCTTGTTCCTCAGGGTATAGATCAGAGGGTTGAGCATGGGGGTGACGATAGTGTAAAAGAGGGCAACAAACTTCCCCTCATTCTCAGAATAGCTGTCATTTGGTTGCAAGTATGTGTAGATGGTTGAGCCATAAAACATAGAGACTACAAGGAGGTGTGATCCACAAGTCCCAAAAGCTTTTCTGCGGCCAGATACTGATTTGACCTTCAGCACTGCCCTGGCAATGTGTGCATAGGATCCTAGAATCAGTGTCGCAGGGAAAACCAAGATTATGGCTCTGGACACAAACATCTTGGCCTCCGTTCCAGCTGTGTCCTTGCAAGCCAACTTGAGGAACACGGGCATCTCACAGAAGAAATGATTAAGTCGATAGCCACAGAGAGGCATGGACATCATGAGGCCCGTCTGGATCAGGGAGTTCACGAGGCCTGCTACCCACGATGACATAGCCAATGCCTGGCACAGAAGAGGATGCATGATGGTCGTGTAGAGAAGGGGACGGCACACAGCAGCGTAACGGTCAAAGGCCATTGCCACTAGAAGGATACTCTCTGTGGAGCCCAGGGCAAGGACACTGAAGAGCTGGGCCACACACCTTCCATATGTGATGGTATGGTCATGTCCCTCAATATTGATCAGAAGCTGGGGCACAGTGCTGGTGGTATAGCAGAGGTCCAGGAAGGAGAGATGGGAGAGAAAAAAGTACATGGGCATGTGCAATCGGCGGTCCAGTTGTGAGAGAGCAATGATGGTGGTGTTGCCGAAGAGAGTTAAGGAGTAGAAAATCAAAATGTAGATAAAAAGAATGAGCTCTAATCGAGGCCAGTCTGAGAATCCCACCAAAATGAAGCCTTTACCCAAGCTGGCATTGAAGCTTCCCATAGCCTTTGACTTGCACAGTAGCAGAAGACAATTCAATGCATCTGATAAAGAAAACAGATTAAGACACTGTCCATAGCATTCTTCAAGTAATCCTAAATCATCTATTTTTATTATTCAATTCTATTTTATCCAGTCTTTCACTTTTATTTTTCTCTTCTAGAGACTGAAAATCTCTGGATTAGGAATTATGACCTCTTTGTTTGAACTATATAGCTTAACTATTTGTTCCAAGACATTAGCCTGCCCCTTCAGTCTTGTGGATCTTATCTTTCTCATTCAAAAGTAAAGAAGTGCTTTGAAAATCTATGGTCTACATACAAACCATAAGTGTTCTATGTTGTTATATTTCATTCCCTCTTTTGGTCTATTTGTTAACTTGTTTCAGATTTGACTCCAGGCTCAGGCATATGGCAATCACAATTTTGACCCCTGGGTCCTCATCTTCCTCCTTCTGTACCATGGATATTGTCATTGTGCCCATCCTAGAGGCCCACTCACAGTAGCTGCCATCTGTCACAGAAGACTGAGAAGTAGTTTCATTTCTTTGGGGGAAAATAGCAAGAAATATGTTCCTTGTGATGAGTAAGAAGAATGTTCCCCTGACCCTGCTTCTTCAACTAAAAAATGTCCATAATTCAACTCCACACAAAAAGCTGGTTTTTCCTCTCTATCCAAACCCTCTTTAAACTGTTGGGAGGGTGGGACTGGAGGGGGAATAGGGAGGGGACTGCGATTGAGATGTAACTTGAAGAAATAAAAAATAAAGGAAAAAAGAAAAAAAAACTGTTTCCTCCTAGTTCCTCTTGTTTATTTAATCACATTCATGCTACATGTCTTTCTCCCACTAGGAGCTCCTCTGTAGTAGAGAACAGGCCAAAGATAAAAGTAAGTATTAGTGTTTGTCACAGAAATAAAAAAAATGAATAAACATTGTCACCTGCCTTTATGGTACTGAGGATGACGAACGAATGCTACTCTCATTCAAGATACACCCTGCTATTAAATAAACTGTCTTCAGTTAAACGTGAGTTTTTATCTTTTCAGATCTCATGAAAATTCATTTCCTCTAAGCCTGTAGATTAACTTCTAACACACTGGTAGACAATGGAAGTATGATTGGCATTGACTATCACTCTCCTCAAAATATGCTTCTTATAAAAATATACCAAGCCACAAGAATATCTCAAGTATCTCAAGTATGTTCATAGCAGCTTTATTTGTAATAGCTAGAAACTAGAAACAACCCAGCTGTCCTTCAACCAAAGAATGGATTAAAAAAACCAACAAAACTATGGTACACTTACACAATGGAATACTACTCAGCTATCAGAAACAAGGAAATCATACAATTTGCAACCAAATGGATGGAACTAGAAAAACTCATCATGAGTGATCTAATTCAGACTCAGAATGATACACATGGCATATATTCACTTATAACTGGATTTTAGCCATATAGTACAGGATAACCATCTACAATCAATAGACCCAAAAGAACAGGAACATGAACTTTGTAACCTGTTAGTGGGACACTCCACCCTAGTGGAGCTGCCATGTTTGACCCTTGTGCAAGAAGAAGCTCTTAGACCTCATATGACTAATAAACTGAAAGGGGCTGACACATGGAGGCACCCCACACTGGAGGAGTAGCATAGGAGGGAGAGGGGTTAGAGGGTAAGAGGGTGGGACCAGGAGGGAGTGGAGGGAGGGGGCTGTAATAGAGATGTAACTTGAATTAACAAATAGATGTTTAAAGAAAAAATATATAAATAAGATTATATGAAAGCATGCCAAAGAGAGAAAAAAGCAGAAATGTGATCCCAAAGTCTAGCCTATGAGTAGCACTAAACATTTTTGCATACTTAACTAAAAAGGAACTCTTTTTTGGTCAAGTTTACTAAACTGAAAAACTGTCATCAATAGGTCAATGCTGAACTCAAAGACTTTAGGTACATATCATGTCCCCACAGACCAGCTGTGCCTCCTACTCTGAAATATATGCTCCTGTGAGTCTCAGCTTAGTCACCTGTAAATAAACAAATAACTTGCTCCAAGCAATTTTGGCTGTGGTTACATGAAATAATGTATCATATATGTTACAAAAATGTGTTTGTTCTCACTGTTAACCCTGTTCTGCCTTCATAACTAACAGTTAACTCATGCAAAGGAGGCTGCATAATTCACACAGTATTGTATGCCCACCTCTCACTGCAGTAGCTGGAAAATAACTACCAAATAATGTTATTGAGTGACTAACTGACTGAATAAGTGAGTGAATGAATGGATGCCTTTTTAACCCTGGCACCATGTCTGATGTACATGAATGTCCCAGCACATCTGCACTGTTCTTCACTTAGTAGCACAGGGTTTTTAGTCACTGTTACTGTATACTTCTAACAATGATTTTTAGATCATGGCATATAAAAATGAACTATATATTATCTTTTATTTTCTTCATTTTTAATTTTGTATGTATGGGTGCTTTGTCTATTTCTCTGTGCACCCTGTTCACAATGGGTTTACCTGTGTATGCCTGGTGCCCAAAGAGTCCAGAAGAGAGCATTGAATCCCCTAGGACCAGAATTACAGATGATTGTGATCCACCAAGTGCGTGCTGGGAACTGAACCCATGTCCTCTGGAAAAGCAGCAAGTGCACTTAACCACCGAGCCATCTCTTCAGGCCCCAATTAATACATTTTCAATCAGCAAAGCTTAGTACTATAATTTTAATATGATTAATGAGCAATGATTCAAGACATTTCAATATGATAAAACTTACAGCCTTACAGTAGTGGTGATCATTTCAATGAATAAAAAATTTGGATAATTTTGAAGCAGGGGCATTAAACTTAATTTTCATTGTTTGCTGCTAGTCAACTAGATGCTCTCCCCCGGACTGGCAATACCCATGAGGAGCCAGGGACTAAACTGGAAGATTCAGAATCTTATAGCCCAAACCCTAAAAACTAGAGACTCCAGGCTTTAGGAGTCAACCTCATAGCTTCTAGGTTAGGAATGGGGGCAACCCAGGAGCCACCCTCAATTGATAACCACCTGCAAATGAAAATTTAATTTTCTCCAAGACAGTCTCACTGGGGAAACAAACTGCTCTTAAGGGTAGGCTGCATGTTCAGCAGTCAATGGCCAGGAGAAAAAAAAAACTCAGTGTCTTATTTGGAGTTTCCTTGCCCCATAATGTCTTGTCAGGACATTTTTTAAATCTTATTTTTTATTTATTTTAATTCTATGAATATATATATTTCTATCTTTTTACCCTATAGGTCCTTTGCACATACATAATGGCTTCCAGTTCAGAGTTTTTATGGGATTCCTGGGGGTGCAAATGAGTTGGTCTGTGTCTGTATCTATTTCTTGCACCTCTTGGGTTCTTTTCCTTCTGCTTATTTGTTTTGTCCTATTTTGATGTGTTAGTTATTACTTTATCTTATTCTATTCTTATCCCTGAGAAGTCCGTTTGTTTTCTAATGAGAGACAGAAAGGGGGTGGACCTGGATGGGAGGGGAGGTGGGGAGGACTGGGAGGAGTAAAGGGAGGGAAAATCATAATTATGATATATTATGTGAGAAAAAATCTATTTTCAATTAAAAGGGGGGAAGAATACAACTTATGGCTATAGATCCTCTAATTGGAAGCTTAGTGCTCTGGGATCTAGCAGCACTAGTGCCTCATACCTACCCTCAGTTTCCTGCATCACTGAGCAGCCCTGGGAGGCGTCAGCAGGCCACAGCAGGGAGCAGAAATCACGTTGCAGCTGGCCGCCTTCTGGGTAACCAAGGGAAGTTCTTCCCGTTTGCCCCTAGTGAAAGTGATTGCTAGATTTTCCAAGGCTTATGATTACAAAAAAATCTAAAGAGAATTGTAGCTAGATTAGGCAGCAGACTGGTGGCACAGCTTCCTTGGAGCAGTAGTGTGTTCAAAACAGCTGATCTGCCACTGAGAGGCAGCTTGGCTGGATGCCCTCTGCTCAGGGAAGCTAGGAACCAGGAAAGGGTCTAATAGCTCTCTATTGGGGATTTAAATTTCCCCAGTATCCAACATCTTGCTTATTTAAAACAAAATAAAATGTGAAAAAGTCTGTTTACCACATATATATAAGGAAAACTAAATAAACCCGGTAGAGTATGTGTTTATGTAAAAGAATAATAATTAAAGAATAAAAGGTCATGAATGTGAGAGGGAGTCGGGGCGTGGAAGAAGTTGGAGTGGGGAGAAAGAGAGGTGGAAATTATATAAATGCATTACTCATATATGAAAATCTCAAAAAATAGAAATTTACAAAAAGAAAATAGTTTTTAAGTGTGTTTATATTAAGGGTTTATTATCAACATTAACAGTACTCTACTCTTGGATCATTTTCATCTGTCTCAGTCACAGCTGGACAATTGTATAATGGAGGATTCCAAAGTTGTAAAACTTTTTGCTAGCTCACGAGAATGTGGACAACAACCTCAAACAGCCAAAATAGGTCTAAGAAAGAAAACCAAAGTTGGATATGTCACCCTGCCAAGTACGTTACAAAGCAACAATAATTTTTAAAACCACAAAGAGCACATAGACCACTGACTGGTATGTAAGATTTGTATGGTAAGCAAATCTTAAATACACATAGTCAACTACTATTTCCTAAGGACACAAAAAATAAAGAATAGTCTCTCGTGTCAGCAGTGTTGGGAGAAACGTATTTCCACAAGCAAAGATAAGACTCCAACTATCCAACACCCTTCACAAAACTCAGCTCAGCAATGATAAAAACTGAGAGCACCATTTGCAACCTCATGGAAGCAACTGAGGGACAGTGTGTAAGAGATATAAGTATCCAGAACTGGAGATAAAAATTGTATACCCTCATTGGTACACACAATGTGAAAGAAAAATATGATAAATGTAAGAGAATAAAATATGACTGCTGAAAATGCAGTTCAGGAGACAATGGGAGGCTTACAGGTAACAGGATACAAAGTGCAAGACATGTAGGATTTTACAAGTGTTCAGAGGCCCTAACAGCTTAAGAAATAGGTATAAAATTGTACCGTTTCTCCAAATTGTACTAAAGAAACAGAAACAGACTACTTATTCCTGCCATAAAATTGAGAGAGCATTAATGCAAAATCAGGGTATATCCTAATTTGCACAATTATAGTCCTATACAAAATTACTTCTGCTCTCATGTGCTTGTTTAAAAAAAAAAGCAATAGCTACACAGTTTACCTAACATACCTAGTTGTGCTCCCACATGGCTCTTTCACACTTTACTTGTCACCTGGCATGAGACAGCCGTTCTCCATCAGGAGTGAATTTTACCTCAGTGGAATATGATGTCACAGACATTGATGCAGTTGACACCTAGTTTGTATGGGTAAAGAGTGTCACTCTATTGCCTGCACCACTCAAGAGACTTTATCACCACCATGACACACACAAGAATTATCTACGTGAAATATCAACTGTGCTCAGAAACACTTTAGAGGCAAGCTTTGATGCTCTCATCTGAGACAACCCTTGCTGTGAGAGTCTCCCAGGCACTGTACTGTCATACAAAGACTGTCCCATTCAACTTAATTTCTAATTTAATTATTTATCTGCACCACCATGCTAGAGTTTCCAAAGACCATTGCTGTGTGTAGCATACCTGAAATTATAATTTTAGGATGCAGAAGGACTGCTGCATGAAAACACCAGAAAAGCCCCCACGTCCACAGAGATTCACCTACACCAGCTTTCAGAGATTCATAGAAAAGCACTGTGATTTTAATCAATCTCAGCCATGTTTAGAAAGTGAGATGTGGAGGTAGCCCTCTTTCTTAGGAATGTGGACAGGAGTATGGTGGGTGAGAAGAAGGGCACTATACCA
Source organism: Lophiomys imhausi (assembly GCA_907164525.1). Taxonomy (NCBI): domain Eukaryota; kingdom Metazoa; phylum Chordata; class Mammalia; order Rodentia; family Muridae; genus Lophiomys; species Lophiomys imhausi. The sequence continues at coordinate 405,052 of CAJQZJ010033682.1, read as the reverse complement.
CATACTCTAGTAGAAGTTTTTCCCATGACTACTAATATTATGTTGGTTTCCCTCCCACTGTTTAATCAAAACCTCGATGCTCACCTCCCCACTTGTGAGCCTTTATTTTTATTATTTCTTTTATTTTTGAGATTGTCATATAATTACATCATTTCCCCCTTCCCTTTTCTCCCTCCAAATGCTCCCATATACCAGTCCTTGCTCTCATTCAAATTCATGGCCTCATTTTTCATTAATTATTGTTGCATGCATATATGTATATTTATGTACATATATATTCCTAAATATAACCTGCTTGGCTGTATAATGTTACTTGTATGTCATTTTTGTATGACCAATTGGCCATCAAAAGGGATGACCATTTGGTGTTGGACAACTTATTGGAATGCTTTTTTTGTTGTGTTTTGTTTGGTTTTTTTTTTGTTTTTGCAGATTCCTTCTACCTCCTAGTTCTATCCCTGCTGAGAATCATATGATCTTCAGAACTAAATATGCAAGATCTTCTTAAATCTCCCATAGGACTGATGTCAAAGACACCTTGTGTTTACCACAGGTGACCCTTCGCTGACTGCATTTGACACACTCCTACTTCTTTAGAACCAGTCACTGCACTGATGACATGTTACTAATGTCGCCTAGTGCTTCTTCACCTTTCCCTAGGCTCCTAGATGAGAACTGTTCACATCCACTGCTACTGATCACAAAAAGAAGACCTCAGCTTAACGAATTCCCTTGGAGTCTCTCTCCTTTCTGGAATAGTTGCACATTACTCCTCATGTGTACTCAGCATTAGGGTTCTGGTAAATTCCACACGGTGAAACATACATTTCACAAACTAGGAGTTTGAGCCCTCGAGTAGGCTCTACTCTAGACAAAACGAGTGAGAAAGCAGGCAGCATTGGGCTTCATGTAAATCGCTCTAATACACACAGCTGAGAAAGGTAAGAAAGTTCTCATGATGGGATCACACACAATAATTACAAGGCTCCTTCCAAACAACAGTCCATGCAATGAAGGAAACAACTGTGCCATGGACACTCTACTGAATCCTATGGTCCTCCAGAGAAAGTGGGAGTTTCAAAATGGCCATTTCCTTAAAAATTTCCCAAATCTCATTCCAGCAAAAGAAAGGTTAAAATTATGTCAGGCTGATATAACAGGTTCCTGGTGGCCCCTGAGCAGCCATCTAAGACTTACAGAGGATCCCTCTGTATTTTCTTATTTTTTTTAAAAGAATACTATCCAATGCTTCTATGCAAATCAAAGGACTATGATATTAATTAGTCACCTAATGATATCCTTTATGAGAAACTGGCGTTTTCTTTGTACATTTTAGATTAAAAACCAGGATGCTTAAAAATAGGTATGATAGCCTATATACAAGTTTAAGTATTTCTCATATAGAAAAGATGGGCCTTTCTTTGTCCTTTTGCACAGGGCAGAATGAGGACCAAGGCCTAAAATGGCAAAGATCAAATGGTGGCTGAATATCAAGAAAACTTGAGGAATACAAAGAATAGCAGTCTTAAAGTGAATTTTTTCTACTTTTAAATTATCTTTTTAAAATGGAAACTCTACTGTTTGTCTCCTTAAGAACCATAAAGAAACTTGATATGTGCATGTTTCATGCTGATGGTGGTCTTGACTGAGCTCACCAAGAGCCTGTGTTCATCTCCATGTGTGTGTGGCTGGGTGTGGGAACATGAGTCTGCTCATGGCTTCCATAAATAATAAGCTAGATTGTAGGATTGGGAATCAATCCCAAGGCTCCACACATGCTCTGCAAGGTTCCTACCACTGACCTGCACTGTCAGTAGTAAGGTACTCACTATCAGAAATGACAAAAATACATGCTTCAATCAATACACTGAATTAATGAGATTGTCTGGCTGTAGGGGAGCTACTTTTGAGCAAAAACCAACCAAACAAACAAACAAACAAAAACAAAAAACAAAACAACAGGAAAAAACAAACAAAACAACAACAAAAACTCTATGTCTGAAGACAGAAGGAGGTTAGGCAGATCCCGTACTTGCAGCCCACATTATTAAACCATCCATCCTTCAATTTGAACTCAATTCTCTTTCTCTACTACAGCCAAATATGTAACTCTTTCATCAGTCTCTGGAGAACGGTACTCTAACCAAAGCTGAGTAGACACTAAATCTTCCTTGTCTTCACACTGCATCAGTCTGTGCTTCTACCGTCCCAATAACTCTCTCTCTCTCTCTCTCTCTCTCTCTCTCTCTCTCTCTCTCTCTCTCTCCTCTCTCTCGCCTACACCATCACCCACCACAACACATTAATTCTATCATGTAAGCATTCAGGGCAATGTTCAAGACTCCTTTATGAAATCTTTAGGAATAACACATCAACATGTTGTAGTATAAGACCAGAAAATAAAATGAACGTAGTCACTTTAATTGCAATTCAAAGTCTGAATGAATGATATTTTACACTCTGACTCCCCACACAGAATACTGCCTGCAAATAAGAATCCTCTCCCATTGCCTGACACTCTAATAAATGATTCTTCATTTATTTTCAGCAGTTCTGATCATGATTCTGGTCTCTGTTGCCTGGTTCTAGTGTCTACAATTTGCTTTGCATGTTAGATCCTAGGCATCAAAGAAGTTGAGTTTTAGAAGAGACTGTGAATCCAGAGTATCCCACACAGTTTGTACTCACCACAGTCTTAGGAAAGAAAACACTTGTATTTACTTCTCTCAATCCTGTTGACTTCTCGATAATATGAAACCCATTCCACACTGATATCATTTAGAAGTGTTTGAGAAAGACCTGTTTCTCTTTGGTCCCAACTGCATCTGTGGTACGGAAGGCTGGAACACAGCTATGGTCCTGAAGAAGGCATGCTTACTTGAGGCCACCTTCCCCAGCAGGCTCACCTGCTGGGGCCCATAACTAAGGTGGAGGAAACTCACAACCATAACCAACTGGCCAGAGACAGGAGCTGGTTTATCATCCAACCTGACCTTAAGGCAGATTGTACTATATCTGCCCTTGGGACATTGCCTGGGCCTGCTTAATAGAAGTGGAATCATGATTATTTACCCAAGTGTGGCCTTGGAGACCTCTGGGGCCCCTTAGCCTCTTATAATTAACTGACTGGTTCCCTATCTGCTGTCCTCAGCTCTTTTTCTACCCCATCATTGCACAAGCCAAAGTGACCCATTCGTGTCCTCAACACACCTGTTTATATAGCTCAGGCAGATCTATGTTATTGTGGTCCTCATACTTTCCCAACACTGACCCAAACCTAATCAGTCTTTCCATCAGAAAACATTCCATGTCTCACATAACACAACCAAGTCCACCACAATCCAAATGTCTTCTTTCCATGGAATTTTCAATCTAAGTTTGTTCTCTTGCATGTGGATTATTTATCCAACTAAATATTTTCTTGGTTAAAACTCTGATGTTTTGCATTGCTCTCACACAAATTCTATTGCACACATTATTAGTTCTTATCTTATATCCCAGTTTTGTCCACAGCAAAGTTAAAAATTAAAGGCATTAATTTTTTAATCACTGTATGTCAACTGGAATGACATACAGTTAGAAGTTTACAGACAGCCTGGTGTTGAGCTTGTGAGCTGCTGGAAGAATATAAATCCTGACAATGTTTCACAGGAGAAATGCTAAGCCTGTCCTGAAGTGGACAGATATCCCAGAGCATGTAGTTTACAAAGGAAACTAGGTCACAGATCATTTGCCCAGCGTAAGGCTGTTTCAGCAAACAATGGAATGCAAGGGCCACAGTGTTAGCCTGCAGCCTGTCAGGTCTGAGGATCTAGTTCTTGAAGCAGGCATACCAGGTCAGAATGCAACTCTTGGGCTTGAACCACCCTGAGCATCACAAGCTAGCACTGCCAAGAGCATCATTGGAAGTGCAAAATACAAAGCCTTGTGTCAGCAAGGTACCCCAGGATGAAGATGGTTTGACGGGATGGTGTCTTCTAGCCGTGCTGCTGTCCCTTATAGCTAAATGATTGGTAGAAATGATGAGATCGATCTATTTATACAGTACTACACTTTACTAACATATTTAAAATATCCCATTGGATGCTCACTACCAACTAGCATTTATTTAAAATGAATGATGTTGGGTCTTCAGAGAACCTGATAACTTTCTGTAAAAACATTTCATTACATATTGCTGAACTATTGAGCATCTCACTGATTTGTAAAAGCATCAATAAGAACTATATTGCTAGGACTTAAAGAGTCTTAAAAAAAACACCACAGAAGAGTGAGAAAAGGTACTCCCAGAAGCCTTAAGGTGGTTGGGTAAACATCCAAATGATTCCTCACCAAATCACAAGGATATCTCCTCATCTATGTTCATAGCAGACTTATTTGCAATAGCTAGAAACTGAAAACAACCCAGATGTCCCTCAACTGAAAAATGGATTTAAAAAAAACTGTGGTACATTTACACAATGGATACTACTCAGCTATCGGAAGCAAGGAAATCATGCAATTTTCAGCCAAATGGATGGAACTAGAAAAGCTCGTCCTGAGTGAGCTAACCCAGACTCAGAAAGATGAACATGGCATCTATTCACTTATAATCGCATTTTAGCCATATAGTATAGGATAACTATACTACAACCAAGGCACCAAAAGGAACAGGAATATAGACTTTGTTACCTGTTAGTGGGACACTTTGCCCTAGTGGTACTGCCATGTAGGCCCTCAGTGCATGAAGAGGCTCTGAGCCCTTGTATGACTGCTGAACTGGAGGGGGCTGATATGTAAGGACATCCTACTCTAGAGGAGTTGTACAGGAGGGAGAGGGCAGAGAGGGTGGGAGGGTGAGACCAGGAGGGATAGAAAGAGGGCACTGTGATGGAGATATCACTTGAAGTAATAAATAAACAAACAAACATCTCTTTCCTTAAAAAAAAAAGATGCTTGGGTAAAAATTCTAATAAGAAGAATGGGCTACTCTTCTGTGAGTGGTTAGCCAGGGAAGGACATTGAGGTCCCATAAATTGTGATACTATTGCTGATGGTGTGGATGGATGCTAAAACTAGAAGGTAAGTATTGCTAAAGACTTCAAAGGCTTTTGGTGTCTAACATGGAAAAATAAAGCTAGGACTAAACTGGTATCTCCCTCCCCATTAGTTGCTTTTTGTGATGTTTGACAACACCGCATTGGCTTCTGGAGAAGAATTGTCAACAAAAGTTTCACTCAGCTATGGACCCTTTGTGCTACATTACCATTATGCCAAGCAAGCTGTGTCCTCTGGTGTAATAGTGTCACAACTGTTGTCGGTGAACAACTTTTCAGTTGAATTTCAGGACCACTCCACAGCAAAGAACTCAAGTCACACTATAAGCCAGAAATAGGTCAGAGGTTCCAGTGGAAAAGCTACTGCTATAAATTTCTTAAATGAATACAATATGACTATCAAATCACCTTCTAAAAGTGTATGTGTATATGTGTCTGTGTGTGTGCTTATGCATGTGTGCATGTGTGTGTTTGTGTTCCTGTGTGTGTGTGTGTGTGTGTGTGTGTGTGTGTGTGTGTGTGTGAGCATGCACCTGTAGTCCATTGCTACTGTTAGCTTCAGTTGTTCATGGAGAGAGACTCCTGTTTTGCAACAAGAAGTTAATGCAGATTCATAAACACAGAATCTTCTGAAATGAAGTGACTATTACTGTGGCATGGTGACCCAATACTAAATCATAGATGGAGAGAACTATAAAACAGCAATAGCACCCACATCAAGATTCAGGGACCATGGGAGAAGAGGGTATAGTAGGAATGAAAGCCCCAAAAAGAAGAGGTAGAGCCTTTTGCTGTCATTTTCTTTGCATTGAAACATTCCTTCTTTGAAGGTAGAGGGAGGTTCCTTCAGGCTCACCAAGTAAAGAAGACTCACAAGGCTCAAGAAGTTCCTGAAACTAACAAGATTCACAAGGGTCTCCTTCCCCAAGTTTACACAAGCAGAAACACCTGCTTTGGAGAAGACATTCTGTCTGGCTGAGATGGTTGCAAGTTGTACAGAGAAGCCCAGGACTGCAGCTCTCCTGAATCAACATCTATAACTGGGGTGGGCTTTTTCATAATGAAGCTTCCTTTGAGTCACCCACACTCCTATAAGTAAACCCAAATAAAATCCCTGGTTTAGTAAGGTAGAGTTGAGTGAAATAACTTCTTTGACTTGCTGTACCCTAGGTTAATAGATGTTTGCTCACATCTGTCAAGGAAAAGTCACAAAACACTTTTTGATGTGAGAACTGTATTTTTTTCATTGATGAAAGAATTACACAAAATAAATATGTGAAGATTCTCAGAAAGGATTGATGGGTATGCAAAATAAGTTTCAAACATAAGCAAATTAGTGCAAACTCATTATGATACAACATGATTGCGTTAACACAAAATTTATTACATTTACACAAGTTTGTTAGCAAAGATGCCTGCACGTTTAAACACAGAAGAACCATTTAAATACATAGAAGTTAATATAGAAGAATCATTTAAATACATGGAAGTTAACGATAGTGACAGAAGTCTGGTACTCATTTAAAACAGAGACAACAGAAGTGAAATGGAGTCCAGGTCAACTTTCACATATCTGGTCAAGTGATGAACACTAGCTTTCAATTTTGCTTTTTTTTCAATTTTTATTGTTAATTTTCTTACAAATATAGATTTTTAAATGTTTATTTATTACTTCAAGTTATATCTCCATCACAGTGCCCTCTTTCTACCCCTCCCAGTCCCACCCTCCCACCTTCTACCCACTCTCCTTTCTGTCCTACTCCTCCAGAGTGGAGTGTTCCTACATATCAGTCTCCTGCCCCAGTTCAGCAGTCATATGAGGACTAAGAGCTTCCTCATATACTGGGGACCTACTGGCAGCACCACTAGGGCAAAGTGTCTCATTAACAGGTAACAAAGTTTATGTTCCTGTTCCTTTTGGTGTATTGGTTGTAGTATAGTTGTCCTGTACTCTATGGCTAAAATGTGATTATAAGTGAATAGATGGCATGTGCATCCTTCTGAGTCTGGGTTAGCTCACTCAGGATGAGCTTTTCTAGTTTTATCCGTTTGGCTGCAAATTTCATGATTTCATTGTTTCTGATGTATAAAAATCAGTATATGAACATATATAAATATAAAGTTCCTTGAAATTTTTTTCTTTTAGTTACTAATTTTGCATCTGGGCATATATTAATTATTGGTTTCTTGCAATTTTCTGTAATCATTTTCCACAATATCATATCTGACAGGGAAGGAATCTAGCCAGTTGGCAAAACAGATACTCACAGTTCTGCCAGGAGATATGTGTTGCCTTGCTTCATTGCAGCGTAAATGACTTTGCCTTGTTCTCCAAGAGGGAACACTAACCCATGTCTGAAATTCACATTTTACATGAAGCTGCTCTGCTTATAATCAACTTGTTTATTCCAATCAAAAGAAACACTAATTTAAGAGGCTTTAAAAACAGGCCCTGAGTTATGACTGAAGTCAGGCAGGGTCACGATACATTAGGAAAGTGGGGTGATATAGAGGTCCCACTTCTAAGTGCTGATGGTCCACACTCATGCACATGTAGGGTGCCTGCTGGGGAATGTTTTGTTTTAATTTTTATTATTTATGTTTTTACACAAACATAAATAGATGCACACTTGTATATGGAGGTTAGAGGACTTGATTATCTCCTCCACTATGTGGAATCCAGGCATCAAAAATCACAACCTTGAGTGTTGCAATTCAGAATTAAAAATCCTCTGACACTCAGACTTGCCAAGAACCCAGCCCAATTCCTCAAGAGCTCACAACACACCTCTCCAGTGTCCTTCTGTGGAGAGTTGTGTCTGAATCTTCATTTATCCTTGTGACCAATGATGACAGACAGTAACCCAGAGAGAAGATCCCTGTGTCGATCTCCAAACAAGGAAGACACTAAAGCCCCAAAGCCTATTGGGGAATGCTTTATCTTCTTTCAATTTTTATTACTTATTTGTTGTACACACACACACACACACAGAGAGAGAGAGAGAGAGAGAGAGAGAGAGAGAGAGAGAGAGAGAAATAGACCCTTGTGTATGGAGGTCAGAGAACTTGACTATCTCTTTCCATCATGCAGGAATCCAGACATCAAACTCAGATCCTCGGGTTTGGCAGCAAGTGCCTCTACCTGATGAGCAAGTTTGTCATCCCAGAACTGTGTGTGTGTGTGTGTGTGTGTGTGTGTTTTGTTTTCATTTTTGTATGCTTGAACAGCTTCATCCATGTTCATAATTAATGTAGATGTTTTGACACCCAATTCCTCTCTCCCACTGAAACCCTCTGGACTCACAGAATACAGAATGTTTTTTTTAAGCAAATACTATTTATTTAAGAAAAATAATCATTTCTTTTTTGTATTCCAAATAGTTTTTTTGTTTCAGTGAGCAAATAGTATAATTTTCTTTTTTTTTCCTTTATTTTTTTATTTCTTCAAGTTACATCTCAATCACAGTCCCCTCCCTATTCCCTCTCCAGTCCCACCCTCCCACCCTCAACCCCCCATCCTCTTCCCTTTTTTTTTCTTTTAAGTTTAAGGTATATCTTATTTCCTCCTACAGTTTCCCCTTTCAGTCCAACAAATGGCTCTTTCTCTTATAATAATAAATACAATACAGTACAACAGAGGTAATTAGGCCACAGTTATGAGGGTTATATGGCTTAACGTACATTCCCAATGACCAGTCCATATGTATTTGGTACTTGACTTTAACATTCTACTATCTAAACATCTCCATGAGTTTAAAGTTCTATATCTGACTCAACATTCATACTAACTTACAACACAATTTTAAAAGTATCTTCTTAGATCTATAACACTCTCTTGACTCCTAAACAACTCAAAATTAAATTATGAGACTCTAGCTACCTGTTCTTCAATCACCTCAGAGACCTGAGAGGGATAAATATATCTGATTTTATAGGAAGTACAGGGTCTGCAGCTTCCCAAACTAAGAAATTACATACCTGTGGCTGCCTGGACAGTTCCCATTTTCTCTCCATACATTACAGCATCAATCTTCAGTCATTTGGCCCCGCTTCTCTGACAGACATTGATTGTAGAGCAGGGGTTATGAAGGACTTACCTACCCTGTCTTGGCAGAGCTAGGCTGTCGACTTACCTGCTTCCAGGTTTTGTCCTTTTTGGACAGCATTCTGTCAACAATCAATAAGTGGGACCTCATGAAACTGAAAAAGCTTCTGTAAGGCAAAGGACACTGTCATTCGAACAAAACGGCAGACTACAGACTGGGAGAAAATCTTCACCAACCCCACATCTGACAGAGGGATAATATCCAAAATCTACAAAGAACTCAAGAAATTAAATGCCAAGAAACCAAATAATCCAATCAAAAAATGGGGGACAGAGCTAAATAGAGAATTCACAAAGGAGGAATCCCTAATGGCTGAGAAACTCTTGAAGAAATGCTCAACATCCTTAATCATCAGAGAAATGCAACTCAAGACACCTCTGAGATTCCATCTCACACCTGTCAGAATGGCTAAGTTCAAAAACTCAAATGACAGCACATGCTGGCCAGGGTGTGGAGAAAGGGGTACCCTACTCCATTGCTGGTGGGAATGCAGGCTGGTGCAACCACTATGGAGGTCAGTCTGGCGATATCTTAAAAAACTTGGTATAGCTCTGCCTCAGGACCCAGCCATACCACTTCTGGGTATACACCCAAATGCCTCTTCACAGAATCATAAGGAAGTTTCCTCATCTATGTTTATAGCAGCCTTATTTGTAATAGCTAGAAACTGGAAACAACCCAGATGTTCCTCAACCAAAGAATGGGTCAAAAAACTGTGGTACATCTATACAATGGAATATTATTCAGCTATCAGAAACAATGAAATTATGCAATTTGCAGCCAAATGGATGGAACTAGAAAAGCTCATCCTGAGTGAACTAACCCAGACTCAGAAGGACACATATGGCATCTATTCACTTATAATAGGATTTTAGCTATATAGTAGAAGGTATCGATACTACAACTAACACACCAAAGGGAACTTGGACATAGACTTCTTATTTTTAATTTTTATTCTTTATCTATTTTTTATATATTAGTTATATTTTTTCTATATTTTAGTCTTTTTTATCTATTGTATGCTTATTGGTTTGTTTGTTTAGTAGTTCTCTCTCCCAGGCAACAAGACACTTTTCACTGATGGTACTGCTTCGTAGATCCCCAATTAATGAAGAGGGTCTTGGCCCTCATACGACCTCTCAAATGATATGAGGGACTGTTATATAAGGACACCCCACCCCAGAGAAATTGGATGGAAGGGTTAGGAGGTAAAGAAAAAAAATGAAGTATGATGTTTCGGCCTTTTACTACTAATTGTCATAAACTGTTTAGGGTAATTAAGAAATGCAAATTAATGGTTATCCAAGCTGGTCATTCTGTTAGGTACTATGACAGCCTATTATAGTTACTTTCTAAGCTAATCAGAAATAAACCGGCAAGAGACAAGCAACATCTGCTTACCCTAATATAAGAGATAGATAGGGCCTCTTCAAAAACCTCAAGAGATCTGCAGAATATGGCATTCAAAGATGTTTTTGTAACTTTAGATTTTTGTATATCAAGAATACTGAATGTTTTACTGATCATCTTTGCCTTCCTACTCTGTGCCTCTCCCTAGCACCCTCCACAGAGCCCCCTTCACATCCTTGTTCCTCAGGGTGTAGATCAGAGGGTTGAGCATGGGGGTGACAATAGTATAAAAGAGAGCAGCAAACTTCCCCTTGCTCTCAGAATAGCTGCCCTTGGGTTGTAAGTATGCATAGATAGCTGAGCCATAAAACAGAGAAACCACCAGGAGATGGGACCCACAGGTCCCAGTAGCCTTTTTGCGTGCAGCCACTGACTTGACCTTCACCACTGCCCTGACAATGTGGGCATAGGAGCCTAGAATGAGCATGGCTGGAACTGCAACAATCACCACTCTGGCCACGAACATCTTGGCCTCTGTACCTTCTGTGTCTTCACAGGCCAACTTGAGGAACACAGGCATCTCACAGAAGAAGTGGTTCAACTTATGGCCACAGAGTGGCATGGCCATCATGAGGCCTGTCTGGATCAGAGAGTTCA
>CAJQZJ010033682.1:382160-393893 GCA_907164525.1 Lophiomys imhausi | reverse complement strand
CATGTATTGCTCTTACAGAAATTCTCCTGCATACATTATTAGTTTTTATTTTATATCCTGCCTGTGCCCACAGCAAAATTAAAAAATAAAGACATTAATTTTATTAATCACTATATATCAACTGGAATGACTAAGTTAGAAGTTAACAGGCAGCCTGATGCTATGCTTGTGAGCTTCTGGAAGAATATAAATCCTGACAATGTTTCACAGGAGAAATGCTAAGCCTGTCCTGAGGTGGACAGATATCCCAGAGCATGTAGTATACAAAGAAAACAAGGTCACAGATCATTTGCCCAGAGTAAGGCCCTTTCAGCAGCCAGTGGAATGCAAGGGCCACAGTGTTAGCCTGCAGCCTGTCAGGTCTGAGGATCTAGTTCTTGAAGCAGGCATACCAGGTCAGAATGCAACTCTTGGGCTTGAACCACCCTGAGCATCACAAGCTAGCACTGCCAAGAGCATCATTGGAAGTGCAAAATACAAAGCCTTGTGTCAGCAAGGTACCCCAGGATGAAGATGGTTTGACGGGATGGTGTCTTCTAGCCGTGCTGCTGTCCCTTATAGCTAAATGATTGGTAGAAATGATGAGATCGATCTATTTATACAGTACTACACTTTACTAACATATTTAAAATATCCCATTGGATGCTCACCACCAACTAGCACTTATTTAAAATGGATGATGTTAGGCCTTCAAAGACCCTGATCACTTTATGTAAAAAGGCTTCATTACACATTTCTAAATTCTTGAGCATCTCACTGATTTGTAAAAGCATTGATAAGAACTATATTCATAGCACTTAAAGAGTTAAAAAAAACACCAAAGATGAATAAGAAAAGATACTCCCAGAAGCCTTAAGGTGGTTGAGTAAAACTTCCAATAAAAAGAATGGGCTTATATTTTTCATTGTGAGCCTAGCCTTTAACGGCTGAGCCAGCTCTCCAGCCCAGTCTCATTGACAGATAACAAAGTCTATGTTCCTGTTTCCGTTGATGCATACTACAGCCAATGCACAACTGCTTTGGAGAAAACATTCTATCTGACTGAGATGCCTGCAAGTTGTACAGAGAAGCCCAGGACTGCAGCTCTCCTGAGTCATCACCTATACTAGGGTGGGCTTTTTCATAATGAAGCTTCCTTTGAGTCACCCACACTCCTATAAGTAAACCCAAATAAAATCCCTGGTTTAGTAAGGTAGAGTTGAGTGAAATAACTTCTTTGACTTGCTGTACCCTAGGTTAATAGATGTTTGCTCACATCTGCCAAGGAAACATCACAAAACACTTTTGATGTGAGAACTGAATTTTTTCATTGATGAAAGAATTACACAAAATAAATATATAACAAAATGAGTGATTCTTACAAAGGATTGATGGGTATGCAAAGTAAGTTTCAAACATAAGCAAATTAGTGCAAACTCATTATGATACAACATGATTCAGTTAACACAAAATACATTATACTTACACAAGTTTGTTAGCAAAAATGTCCACACGTTTAAACATAGAAGCACCATTTAAATACATGGAAGTTAACGATAGTGACAGAAGTCTGGTACTCACTTAAAACAGAGACAACAGAAGTGAAATGGAGTCCAGGTCAGCTTTCACGTATCTGGTCAAGTGATGAACAATAGCCTTCTACTTCGCTTCTTTTTAATTTTTATTATTAATTTTCTTACAAATATAGTTTTTAGTATATAAATTTTTGCATCTGGACATATAAAAATTATAGAGTTCTTGAATTTTTTTTATTTTAGTCTACTAATTGTGAATCTGGACATATATTAATTATTCAGTTATTGGAATTTTGCATAACCATTTTCCACAATCTCATATCTGACAGAGAAGGAATCTCACCAGTTGGCAAAACAGATACTTGAAGATCTACTAGGAGATATGTGTTGCCTTGCTTCATTGCAGCATAAATAATTTTGCCTTGGTCTCCAGGAGGGAAAACTAACCCATGTTTGAAATTCACACTCTAAGTGAAGCTGCTCCGCTCATGACCAACTTGTTTATTCCAATCAAAGAATGGGAAGCACTTATTTAAGAGGCCTTGAAAAAAGGCCCTGAGTTATGATTGAAGTCAGGCAGGGTCACAATACATTAGAAAAGTGGGGTGATATGGAGGTCTCACTCCTAAGTGTTGATGGTCTACACCCATGTGCATGCAGGGTGTCTGCTGGGAGTTTTGTTTTAATTTTTATCATTTATGTTTTTTACACACACACCCATAGAGGCACACTTGTATATGGAGGTTAGAGGACTTCACTATCTCATCCACTATGTGGAATCCAGGCATCAAACTCATATCCTCACATGCCAGGCACATACAGGCAGTGTGTTATGAGCTCTTTTTCTTATTATAATGTTTATTTATTACATCAAGTAACATCTCCATCATAGTGCCCTCTTTCTACCCCTTCCAGTTCCACCCACCCATCCCACTACTCCAATGTGGAGTGTCCCTACAAATCAGCCCCTCTCAGTTCAAAACTCATATGAAGGCTAAGAGCTTCCTCTTGCACTGGGGGCCTACATGGTAGCACCCCTAGGGCAAATCGTCCCCTTGATTGGTAACAAGATGTTCCTGATCTTTTTGGTGTGTTGGTTGTAGGATAGTTATCCTGTACTATATGACTAAAATCCAATTATAAGTGAGTAGATGCCAAGTGCATCTTTCTGAGTCTGGGTTAGCTCACTCAAGATGAGCTTTTCTAGTTCCATCCATTTGGCTGTGAATTGCATGATTTCCTTGTTTCTGATCACTGAGTAGTATTCCATAGTGTCAATGTATCACAATTTTTTTATCCATTCGTCAGTTGAGGGACATCTGGGTTGTTTCCAGTTTGTACCTAACAAATAGGGCTGCTATGAACATAGATGAGGATATGTCCTTGTGGTTTGGTGAGGCATCATTTGGGTAGATACCCAGAAGTGGTATGGCTGGGTCTCAAGGTAGGGCTATGCCAAGTGCTCTAACATATCACCAGACTGATTTCCATAGTAGTTGTACAAGTTTGCACTCCCACCAGCAATGGAAGAGTGTTCCCCTTTCTCCACAACTTCGCCAGCATGTGCTGTCATTTGAGTTTTTAGTCTTAGTCATTCTCACAGGTGTGAGATGGAAGCTCAGAGTCATCTTGAGTTGCATTTCTCTGATGATTAAGGATGCTGAGCATTTCTTCAAGTGTCTCACTGCCATTAGAGATTCCTCCTTTGTGAATTCTTTGTTTAGCTCTGTTTCCCATTTTTTGATTGGGTTATTTGGATTCTTGGTGTTTAATTTCTTGAGTTCTTTATAAATTTCGATATTAGTCCCCTGTTGGAAGTGGGGTTGGTAAAGATCTTTTCCCAATCTGTAGGTTGCTATTTTGTTTGAATGACAGTGTTCTTTTCTGTACAGAAGCTTTTCAGTTTCATGAGGTCCCATTTATTGATTGTTGGTCTTAGAGCCTGAGTTATTGGTGTTCTGTTCAGGAAGTTGTCACCTGTGCCGATGAGTTCAAGGGGTTTCCCCACTTTCTCTTCTATTAGATTTAGTGTGTCGAGCTTTATGTTAAGGTCTTTGATCCACTTGGACTTAAGTTTTGCACAAGGTGATAAGTATGGGCCTAATTTCATTCTTTTACAGGTTGACATCCTGTTAGACCAGCACCATATGTTGAAGATTCTGTCATTTTTCATTGTACAGTTTTGGCTCCTTTGTCAAAAATTAAGTGTCCATAGGTGTGTGGGTTTATTTCTGGGTCTTTAATAATATTCCATTGATCAACTGGTTTGTTTCTATACCAGTAACATGCTGTTTTTATTACTATTGCTCTGTAGTACAGCTTCAAATCTGGGATGGTGATACCTCCAGATGTTTTTTATTATACAGGATTGATTTAGCTATTCTGTGTTTTTTTGTTTTTCCATATGAAGTTGAGGGTTGTTTTTTCCAGGTCTATAAAGAATTCTGTTGGTATTTTGATAGGAATTGCATTGAATCTGTATATTGCTTTTGGTAGGATGACCATTTTTATTATGTTGATCCTACCTATCCATGAGCATGGGAGATCTTTCCATCTTCTGATGGCCTCTTTAATTTCTTTCTTCAAGGACTTGAAGTTCTTGTCATACAGGTCTTTCACTTGCTTGGTTAGAGTTACCCCCAGGTATTTTATATTGTTGGTGGCTATTGTGAAGGGTGTTGTTTCCCTAATTTCTTTCTCAGCCCATTTATCTTTTGTATAAAGAAGGACTTCTGATTTTTTTTAATTAATTTTGTATCCAGCCACCTTGTTGAAGGTGTTTATCAGTTGTACGAATTCTCTGGTGGAATTTTTGGGGCCTCTTATGTATACTATCATATCATCTGCAAATAGGGATAATTTGACTTCTCCATTTCCAATTTGTATCCCCTTTAGCTTTCTTATTGCTCTATCAAGAACTTCAAGTACTATGTTGAAGGGACATGGCAAAAGTGGACATTCTTGTCTTGTCCCTGAGTTTAGAGGAAGTGCTTTAAGTTTCTCTCCATTTAACTTGATGTTGGCTACTGGCTTGCTGTATATCACCTTTATTATTTCTAGGTATGGCCCTTATATGCCCATTCCATCAGGACTTATAGCACGAAAGGGTGTTGGATTTTGTCAAATGCTTTTTCAGCATCTAGTGAGATGATCATGTGGTTTTCTTTCTTTCAGCTTGTTTATATGGTGAATTACATTGATGGATTTTCATATGTTGAATCTTCCCTGCATTCCTGGGATGAAGCCTACTTGATCATGGTGTATGTACTTTTGATGTGTTCTTGGATTCGGTTTGCCAATATTTTATTAAATAGTGGTCGAAGGTCATCACCACTAAGAGCAAACTCTCTGTGGAGCCCAGGGCAAGAGATAATAACAGCTGGGTCACTCACCCACCATAGCTGATGGTCCTGTCATATCCCTGGAGGTTGATCAGGAGCTGGGGCACAGTGTTGGTAGTGTAGCAGAGGTCCAGGAAGAGGTGTGAGAAGAAGAAATACATGGAATGTGTAATTGAAGGTCCATCTGGGAGAGAGCAATGATGGTGGTATTGCCAAAGAGAGTTAAGGAGTAGAAAATCAAAATACAAATAAAGGGTGGCTGGAGAGATGACTCAGATGTTGAGAGCACTGACTGCTCTACCAGAGTTCAATTCCCAGCAACCACATGGTGGCTCACAACCATCTATAATGAGACCTAGTGCCCTCTTCTGGCCTGCAGGCTTACATGCAGACAGAACACTGTATACATAATAAATAAAAAAATCTTAAAAAAAGCAAATAAAGAAGGTGAGTTCTAGTTGACGCCAGTCTGAGTAGCAAACCGAGATGAAGCCTCCGCCAAAACTACTGTTGAAGCTTCCCATATCCTTTGATCTGATCAAGTACCGGAAGGCAATTCAGTGCATCCTATGAAAAGTAAGGGGTTATACACTGTTTATAGTATTCCTTGAGTACTCCTAATCATAAGTTTCTTATCTGTTCTGATATTCAGTCCACTTCCTTCCACCCTTCTATTCTCACTCTTCTCTACTTTAGGCAGAACATCTCTGGATTAGGAATGATACCATCTGGTTTGAATCATATCTCTGCTGCCTCTTTGTTCCTAGACTTTAGCCAGGACTCTCAGTCCTGTAGGTTTGATGGTTCTTGTTCTCATCACACTGAGATTTGAACCTAACCCCACCCTATGGAACTTTCATTAAAAATAATGTGAAAGGGGATGTGGAAAAAGCACCTGCTACAACAACTGACAACTAGAATTTAGACCCCAAGCATTCACAGAACCCCCTCCTTTGCTCAGAAACACATGCAAATTGTTGGGCTCAAATGTGTCTTCTGTATTGTAAGAACACACCATTAACTTACTGTGCCAGCATAAAGAATGTACTATCTGCTTTCATCCCATATGTTTATTACTGGCTTGGAGAAAGATTGGTGGTACTGAAACTACCTAGTATTTTGGAAGCTCTGGTTTTATTATCATAACTACAAACATATGTCGTTGTTTATGGAGATCATTCATATACAGAGACACTCATAAACACACAGAGAGATGAAGGAAGATACTCACTAGTCTTTGGGATGTGGAGCATCAGCTGTATCAGAAACATCAGTGCCTAAATGTTTGGTGCTTGATAAAGGGAGTTAAACCAGCACTATGTCATTAAAAGATGATTTAATGAAGTAATACATAAACATAAGAAGATGATTTAAACATATAAAATGTATTAAATATAACCCAATTTCCCCTTGTTTTGCTTGCATATATAAACTTTTCATCAGTTCCTGGAGAACAGAACTCTAACCAAAGCTGAGTAGGCACTAAATCTTCCTTGTCTTCATTCTGCATCTGTCTGTACTTCTATATACCCAATTGTTCTCCCTTGCCTACAGCATCACCCACTCTAGAGCTCACAATACATTTATTCTTTCCTGTAAATATTTATGGTCATCTTCACGATTCCTATGTGAAATATATAATAATATTTCACTAACATTTTGTAGTATAAGACCAGAAAATAAAGCCAGGCAGTGGTGGCACATACCTTTAATCCCAGCACTTGGGAGGCAGAGCCAGGTGGATCTCTGAGTTCAAGGTCAGCCTGATCTACAGAGCAAGTTCCAGGACAGCCAGGGCTACACAAAGAAACCTTGTCTTGAACTGCCCCCCAAAAAGGGAGGGACCAAAAAATAAAATGACTATAGCTGTTCTACTTGATGTTCAAAGTCTGAGTGAATACATTGCTTTTTAACACTGATTACCCACATGTTACCTTGCCTCAAATTAAAAAGAATCATCTTCCATCCTCTGCCCCTGTAATAAATTTTTCTTCATGTAGTTTCAACAGTTTTGGCCATGGTTCTCTTTTCCTGGATCTGATGTCTTCAATTTGCTTTGCATTTTATATACTAGGCATCGCAGAAATTGAGTTTTGGGAAGGACTCTAAAATCTGCTTAGCTTATCAACTCTGTACTCACTGAAGGTCTGGAAAGAAAACAATTGTGCTTACTCCCTCAGTTCTACCGCAAGATCATGTGAGACTTGTTCTTCTTTGGTCCTGGCTTCATCTGTGATGTGCAGGACTTGAAACCTAGCAGTGATCCTAGATAAGTCCTGCTCCTTTTTAACAGCCTCACCAGCCCAGGCACAAAGCTAAGAAGAAACTGTCCTCCACTGCACTCTGGCTCACTCACCCTAACCAAGACTAGGAAGGACCTAGTATATTATTAAGCCACCCTTTCCCCTCTGTACCTCTTTAATAGCAGTGGCAATGGAATTATCAGCTGTGGCCTTTGGGACCTCCAGGCCACAATGTGGCAATTATATCCAACTGGCTGGTTCCCCAAGATGTTCTTCCTATCCTCAGCTCCTTCGGTTCCCTGAACACTACCCAGTCTTAGCTCCTGTGTTCCCCACATGCTGCCCAGTCTCAATTAATCCATTCAGGGTCCTTAGAACACACCATTTCTCTTGGCTCACACAACCTTATATTGTGTGACCCCTCACATATCCCCAACTCGGACTCAAGTCCTGCTATCCCTAAAATTAGATCATATTCTGTGTCTCATACAAGCCTACCATGTTCACCACAGTCCAGGTGTCTTATTTCTCTAGAATTCTAACCAAATGCGCATGTTCTCAACTATGCATGCCATTGATCCAACTAAGTAAGCATTTACTCCTTTGAAGAAAAGTTTGATCTTTCAGGGGCTCTTTAAATTCCATATGAATTTTAGAGTGGATGTCTTTCTTCCAAATAAAATAATTTTTTGCCATTTTGTGGAAATTGCACCTGTAGAGTGCTTTGGAATAGTGCTGCATCTTAACAATATTTGCTTTCCAATACATGGTCATGGGATCTACATTTTCTTTAATTTCTTTTGCTACTGTTTTATATGTTTTTCATATACTGGTCATTTACTTCCTTGATTAAATTAATTTCTAAATATTTTTTGTTGTATGATAAGATATTTTTTCTTTTTCAACCTCCTTTTGGAATTGTTCAATTTCCCCTTTAACATTATTTTCACTAAACACTTTGTTTGGGGCCCTAGGACACAAAATAGAAAGAAAATAGGGTCCATCCTACTCCCCAGACTTTTCATCCTTGGGGCAGAACTACAAGTTTCTCCTGGAACAGCCTATGTGTGCCCAGTGTCCACTCCTAGGCTTCAAGGCACATTATACTGAGCCAAGTAGATACAAAAGGAAGGATATGATAAAATCATTGCTAGTTTTTTGGTCTTAAAATTTGTTTTCCTCCTAATCTGCCTATTAATTTCCAGATGCTCAAGTAAAAATTTATGTTTTCTGTCTGCAACTTATAGTTGCTTTCAATGGGAGAAACAAAATAGAGTCTATTCTATTATATTTTCCCCAGAAATAAGACCACCTGGGTCTTAGACAGAAACACACACACACACACACACACACACACACACACACACACACACACACACACACAGAAAGAGGGGGGGATTGATTCACATAAACATATACAAAGACACACAGATACAGACAAAAAACACATTCACAGCTTGAGCATATCTTTTTTGAAATGTTAACAAATTTAACTTTAAAAGAGTAAACAAGAGCTGAGAAGATGGCTCAGTGGGTAAAGGCATTTGCCACCTATAACAGAATATTTTTATTTATAACACTTATATTTATTAGTACCTATAAACACCTTAAAATACCTAAATCCTATATCCTATAGTCTATCTAAGAAAACCCTAATACCTATCTTCGAACACCTAAGTATGGATATTTTAACTTTCTTAAAAGGATATTAATATTCTTAGTATAGGTCCATGCAGGATAACCTGATTTCCAGAGGTCCTAGCAGATAGTCCCTTTCAAGCTTAATGTCCGTTGGGCCTAACCTTACCAGTTTGCAAATCCTGTTCATTTCAACCACTAGACTGTGGCTGGTTTAGAAAGTCAGTTTGTTCCAATCACCAAACTGAGGGTGGCTTGGGCGGCTTCCAAATTCTGCTTGCCTTGCTCACTCTTCTGGGGCTCTGGAGCCCCAACACAGACGCCTTTAAGGAACTCTCTCTCAGCAGGTTTTATGCCATGCCTTTGCCTCAGGCTATCACAGCCTAAATTCTATTAATGGTGTGCCTTGTTATGCACTTCTCCAGCATGTCCTCTCAGTTGGTGAGGGCAGGAGGAAGAGAACACCGTGTGGAGCTCTCTGGCTTATATACTGCATCATCCCGTGATCCTTGGTGGTCTCAGGGGTCCAAAAGGTCTCTCACGATGTCCAGCAGTCCCATTGCTTCTCACAGCAACCGAAGTCATATGTGCTGCTTGCACTGTTTCTTAGCCACACCCCTTCAACAGGGCAGTTCACAGAACTATGGCCTCCACTGTGCTCTGTCCATTTCAGCAAGTCTATGGGATGCCAAGCTTTCCTTATGTGTTGCCAGATGCCACACTGAACTGCATACTAATTCACTAAAGAAGCCTAATTTCTACCACATCCACCAAACTTCATAACCAGAGAGAACTGACTCCCACAAGTTGTCCTCTGACTTCCACATGTGTGCGGTGACATGCATATGCCCTACCCAATAAATAAATAAATTTAATAAGATAAATAAGGTTATTTTTGGTGTTTTAAGACAGGGTTTCTCTATGTAGCCTTGGCTATCCTGGTACTTGCTCTATAAAACCAGGCTGGCCTTGAATTCAAAGATCTGCCTACCTATGCCTCCCAAGTGCTGGGATTAAAGGCGTGTCCCACCACCAAACAATATGTAACATTTTAAAAATAAATTATGTTAAGACACCCATAACAGAATGAAACTAATGTGCCAATTACTCTTTCCCTCCTAGCTGTTTCCCCTGTACTAGCTAGTTTATGTTTAACAAATTGCTTGTACAGAGCAGAGGATAGAAAAGGAACAAAGATGTGTTGATTTCTGTCTCATTGTTCATGCCATCTGTCGTTCCAGTTAGACAGAAGGAAAGCTTTCCTGGCTTATCACATCTACCATGGATGTCTCTAACCCACTGGAAACTGCTTGTCACTCTTCCCACTATCAGGGAAGAGCACAGGGAAGAACCTACTTTGTGGTTAGGAAATCAAAGGTGTCTGGATCACTCAACTCTCTCGCTTCCACACGAAAGCCTACATCCATCTTCTGGAGCTGTGACCACTTCAGCATCCTGGAACACCTTACTCCCCTTCCCACTGCAGACCACACTAATGGAGCTGTTACTCAGTAACCCAGGTTTGAATTCTGAAACATCCTGGCTAGTTCAGCCCTAAGGTAAGTGAAACCTACTGGTAAAAGGCTCCTTACAATCCTTCAGCCAGAAGGCCTATGGTGGCCTTTCTTGTCTGTCAGCCACCATTTGTTCTCCCTTCCCATTCCCACTCATCAGAATCAAGGCAAGTCACAGCAACAAAATTTAGACAGTCGGCACTGAGCACTTACTAGAACACACACTCATTGCTGTGAAATATGCTTGCAAATCCAGAGACATTACTTATCTTCCCAATAACCCAGTAGGAAATTCTTTCAGCTATGGATGGATGGTGAAGATGAGGTTCTGTAAGGTTGATTTGCCCAGGGCAGTATTCACAACTCATCTGTCAACCTCAAGAACACGCTTGACTTCTCCTGTGCGACACTGGCTGGCTCAGCCCTCCGAAAGCACTTTGGAGACACAGCCCAGACAGATAAACAAGTGAGGCATCAGATATTTCTCACACCTCCACCACCTTGTTCCTAGCCCAGCCTTCTGGAAGGCTAATACTTCATTGTCTGACTCAGTCAGAGAGCCTACCAGCACTGAGCATGGGAAAGGTGACAGAGTCACGTGGCTATCTAACCTATCAGCTATCTAGGTACAGGAAAGAGTCTAGACTGCAGTGGTTCTCAACCTTCCTAATGCTGAGACCCTTTAATACACTTCCTCATGTTGTGGTGCCCTCCTACCCTAGCCATAAAATTATTTTTGTTGTCACTTCATAGCTACAATTTTTCTACTGTTATGAGCTGTAATTTAAATATGTGTGTTTTCTGATAGTTTTGGCAACCCCTGTGCAAGGATAATTCGACCCTAAAAGGGGTCTCAACCCATGGTTGAGAACCATTGGCCTAGAGTGGAAAAGTATCAGGCATTAAGCAGATACAGGGGAGAGAAGTAATTCCTGCCATGCTTAGATGTTAGGCTAGGTAACCCTACTCAAACCCACTGCCACCACGGTGCCAGCAAAAGGTCTCCGTGAGAGCTCAAAGTACATCTTCTTTATAGTGTGGTTCAGTGATCAGTCACAAGAGAGTTTATGCCTCCAAGGTCACTTAGCAAGTCTGGGAAGAGTCCATTCATGCCACAGTGACCTGTCTTTGCTCACATTCTCATAAGTTCTGCCACTTAATGTCACCTGCCCAGAGCCAAGGCAACAGGCGCTTCCTTACAGCTAATATGGCAGTCACAAAGCTCAGCCTGCCCTTGGGGAGGAAAGGCCTCACTTGAAAATATTTATAGACTTGCTAGAGACAGAACTTTAGCCAAGACACACTCTAAGAAGTGAAATTATTACAAAAGAGTCCAATCAGTGTGTTCCTGAAAATGAGGGGGCAGCATGGATTTCTAGAGAGAGGGTTTCCTCAGTCAGGGTTATTGTAAAATATATGAAAATCTGAAATTGCCTTGCCACACCCGCCTCGCCAGCAGTGCAGGCTACGACCGCTGTGTGAC